>OX579650.1:16195257-16795257 GCA_951230895.1 Carpatolechia fugitivella
AAGTGTCTAGAAGGTACGCGACTGAAGTTCGGCATGATTACGCCTGCAGTGCTATTTGAATTACTGATGGCACATAATGCCGAAATTACGTTGCATATAGCGACTGCCTAACTTCGGTCGGGCGTAAGTTCAGCGGCAACTTATTCTGTAGAGCACACATTATACGCGACCGAAGCACGACGACGATGACGCCACAACAACAGCGCTCGAGACACTGAATACACACACAAAGTTGCGCAACTGAATTTCTGCCGCGTAGGTAATTTCGGCACTTATGGTGTGTGATATCAGCCGAATCCTTCGCGCTCTCACCCCTAAAGAGGTGAGCAAAGCTTTACCCGATTAATGGCAGGTAGGTAGGATAGGACCATGCAGGAAAGCCGTTTGGCAAATTGTTGAACACACGCCGATCTTTCTTATCCTTGGATGGAAACAATAAATAGAGAACTAATAATAAGAGGAAGACGGCTCATCTTTTGTAACAGTCACTATGTTATTGTTATTCCGATTCTTGTTCGGTTCATTGAATCCCTCACTCTGGATCGTGAACACAAACGCTACAGACCGGAAATGAAATGACATACATGTTACCCCACAGAATAAGTCACCCTTGTAATGACGTTGTATTGTAATCGTAACTGCAGTCTTTTTGAACTCGGTTGTACAAAACAAAATAACATCGAGTTTTGTTACGAATCTAATTCATTATTTGTGAAGGAACTTGTTTTCGTGTCCTTATTATTATTATAGCCACTGGCTGATGTGCCTATTATAATTATTCATCCGATTTTTTGTACTGTGCAGGAAACCAACCCCGCCGGCCACACTCTGTCTCCTCGGCCGCATTTAAGGGTATAAATGCCTGGGAAGGTAAGTGACCTGTTCAACCATATCTTAGAATTAATTTTAAAAATAAAATGAAAGAATGTGATAAAAACTGTATTACTGTATGTTATATTACAAAAATAACAATAACAAAAAATATTTGTTAAACTAATTTGTAACTAAAACTAATTTCGAACACACTCATAATTAAGACTCTGCTAACCAGGCCAGGTGCGATATCGTTACGTAAAAAAAAATTCAGGATCGTCGACGCATTGCAAAAACTTTGCGTATCACGTGAATCGCATCGCACATTTTTGCGACGACTCATGGTAACCGACAAGTAAAATGGACCTTCGTTGTTGGTTTACAATGTTATCTAATTAGAAAAACAATTCTAAGCGAAATATAGCATCACGCAGTTTTGAGTTTCAGCCTGTAATGAATACCTACTATAGTTGGGTTATTAAAGGATGAGTAGACAGCTTCAAAATTCTTAATACGACGTTAAAACTTTTTTTATACTTAATATTCAGTTTAAAAACCATAATAGCTAATAATTAAAAATAAAGTAACTTCACCTCTTATTTTATCATTAAACAGTATGTAATTTTACTTAATAAATTAGTAAATAAACGAAATAATATTGAAACGTTTTTAAAATTTTAATCTGTCTGTCTGGCTCATCCTACAGTAACCCAACTATAATGTATGAATGTCTCCAGAAAGTTATTGAAGTTATATAAATGTTCTGAAATGTTCATTTAAATACCCTCATCCATTTACAGCTGGCAAATGCAGTGAACTGGACATTGACCTGGAGAGCTTCTTTATTTATTTTTTAAATGCATATTGTGTTTGTGTGTGACGTATCGTAAAATTTAGACACAATACCTATATTATGTTTCTAGGCGTGTTTTTTAACTTTTTTGGTTCAAATGAGTTATTTTTACAAAAAGCATGATCAGTCCTTATTGCGCGGCCGATTGTGTCGTTATGCGAGCAGACATATTCACATATGGACGCAACACATTTTTTTCATTTGTATGAATTAATATTTTTGCTGGTTGAACGAAGTTGTTGCAATTTCTGAGCGTAGACTCTGGATTTAGGTTGCTATCTTCATTCAACCGCCAAAAAGATTAACCCAAAGGTACAATGCGATAAAATAACAATTCGATACGCTTGTATTTTTTATTTGTTCGCAGAAGTGAAGTTCGCACGCCTATCAAATAGTTATTTTAATCGCATATCAACATCGTTCTTTCTAATCACCACGGCAGCTCACTACCGTCGTATTGCAAGAACTTCCCGCTGTCGTCTTCTCCAAGCTTCTCAATGGTATCGAATATCCCGCTAATGCTGGTCTCGACGTCCAGCGGCGCGCTTTTCCCTCCCATGTCCGTCTTCACCCAGCCAGGATGCATCGATGCGACCAGGATTTTGTCCTTCTTCAGATCTATGCTCATAGATTTCGTGGCTGCGTTTAGGGCTGCCTGGAAGTGAGGTGGTAATAAGATCAGTTCAAAGGACGTATACGATACTACACTGCCTGCACTTAAAAATGCTGCAATTTTTGAGTATTTATTTAGACCATATAGATGGATTCGCCACACCACATTTTTTATGCTAAGTATTTAGTCCCGTAAAAAAGTGGAGGATGTACGCATGTTATCGTTATATCAACAAGATTTATTATGATTTTATTATCAATAAACTGTTTGTAAGTAAATAAGTAATTATCTATATAAGTATGTATTTATCTATTTGTGTAATGTATATCAGCTGTCTGGTACCCATAGTACAAGCTTTGCTTAGTTTGGGATCAGATGGCCGTGTGTGAAGATGTCCTCACATATTTATTATTTATTTATTATTTAAGTAGTTTTCGATCGCAACTGGTTACGAAACACGGTTTCAATGGGGGTTTGAATCAAACTTGAAGGGCATTATGGAGAGAGCTAGTTTCAGCTGCCTCGATAGCGGTCATGATTAAAATAGACAGGTAGGTGTAGGTCTGGTCTTCCACGTACCTTGGAACACCTGTAAGGGTAGAAGCCTCCCTGGTCGTTTTGGGCTATGGAGCCGAGTATGGAGCTCATGTTGATGACAGCCGCCCTCGCAGTACCCACCGGCTTGTCTCCGTTTGCTTCCGATGCTTGCTTCAGGAGAGGCAGGAGAGTCTGAAAGAGGAGACAATAAAGCTTTCATCATCTAGGCTTCCGCAAGTACCTAACTCAGTTATTTGGGACCTTTTGGTTGTTACGGGTAAAGAAAAAAAAAGTAAGACTAAAAATATAGTTTTAAGTAGTCCCAACTCCCGATAGATGGCGTTACAGATATCGAAACTGCCTGTGGACGTGGTGATGGAATCGTGCCTCAATATGAAATTTCATATACCAATATGTTGTCAGTTAGTTGTGTTAGTATGTTCTGTTATATTCATGCGAACAAATATTATTTATATTTCTGGTGGCCAGCTTACTGACTGGCAAATCAGTTATAAATTATTTAAGCTGCAGGACCAGCCTTACTCAAAACGTAAGGTACGTTAGCACGGAACGTAAAGCACGGAAAACGCTCTGATTCATATGCCACACTATCAGACAGAAATTGTAAAGTCCTGCCCGATATCTACATGTATATGACCGTTGGGAGAAGGTAGCTTATGGGTTTACCTTTGTGAGTATAATCGGAGCTACAGTGTTCACGGTCAAGTTATCTATAAGTTGTTCAGTTTTGACCAGCGGTAGTTTTGTGAACTTGGTGGTGATGCCAGCGTTGTTGATCAGCAGATTCAGACCCTGGCTCCCGACATGCTCGGAGATCTGAGATGCTACGTCGTTGTAAGCTGCCGTGTTGGTCAAATCTACAAAATAAAATATATTTTATTACCCTTTTGAAAGGATGTGTGAAAAATTATTATAAGTACCATAGGTATTATCATAAAGTAGTTACATACCTAAGTTTAAAATATGTAGGTTTTTATTTTCTTGTGCCAGTTGGGAGAGTTCCTGAAAATTAAAGAGAAAATTAATTTACAAAACAATTACATTTACAATTTCTATAGTTTGCAAACTTTTGCAATACTTATTTAAAAATGCCTCGCTTGTCTTCGCTTCGGCGGCGCGGCGGCGGTGCGAAGTAGGTGTGTTCCGTTTCCGCTACAAATGGTTTATATTATTAATACTGCCACTCGTCTTTTTATTAGTATTCTGTTTTTATAATGTAATTCTAAAAATTAAATACTAGAAATATCTATACTTACAATTATTCTGGAAATTATGAGGTCATAACAAAAAGTACGACGTCATATCATAGCATTTTCAAGGCCGATGACGTCACCCACCTGTCAGTCGAATGTTCTATCTATCTATCTATCTCTTTCTCGCACAGTGGTTAATGGTTTTCCTACAAAAAGCACTTTGCTCGTGGTTGCCTTTATTCAACCGTGAGATTTTGCTCGATGTTAAGTGTCTTTCGGTGTTAAAACATTTTAAAAGTGTTAAGGAAATCTAAGCAGTGAAAAGTTAATATATTGTGAGAATATGGCACCTATAGGTAAGTCATTATTGCATCTACAAACCTCCGATGAATTCCGGCAAGTTGCGAAGATTTTCTCAGCCTTGTTCTGTTTCGTGAGATATTTCACCATTCCGAGTCCCAGCCCCCTGTTAGCACCAGTTATCAGTACACTTTTCATGTTATTGCTCGTAATTTTTACACTTTCTGGAAATGCGATAGAAGTTATCTTTTGATTCCTTTTTATACTGCTTCATACGTCTGTGTGAAGTTTTGTCTCTGCTTTTTAGCTTTTACGTCAAAAATGACAATCATCCGTAATTTTGTAAGAGTTAGTTTTTTATTAAACCAGCCAAATCAGCCCAATAACTTAATAATAACAGCGAGGAGGACGATCGCAAGCCGTAAGTAATCGTTGAGTGTGTAATCGGCGGCCCTGAGACGCGACTCAATGGCTAACCTCAATTCTGAGCTAAGTCTGAACACCTATGCCCACTTTCCCTCAGATTTGCCTTCTGTGCGACCTTCCCTTAGCCCCAGTTTTCTTTCATAGCTCTTGTATGTGTGGTTAGGAATGGTAAACAGCTTTTGATTGAATTGTACAACAACCCACTTCCATCAACCATTTTTACATTGTTGTTTTTTAAAAGACTCAATTCACTATCGTATTTACTAACATTTCATCTTACCAGCTCAAAGTAAGTGACCAGAAAATCATTATTAACAAATTTGTCTGATCTCACCAGGCATTTGGGCATGTTGTAGCCGTAAGAGACTGCCCGTTGCCCCAATAGAAATTATCCAAGGTAACAAAACAACTAATTGGGATAGTTGTGTCGCATAACCATCGTCATTTTGTCCGTTGCACTGTCTGTGGTGTCCAAAACAACAATTCATTGCATTTGCACCTTGTAGATGGAACATTCGACTATGACCTGGCAGTAATTGGTGGTGGATCAGGAGGCCTCGCTTGTGCGAAGGAGGCGGTGAACAATGGAGCCAAGGTGGCGGTGCTGGACTATGTCACACCCTCACCGCAAGGCACTAAGTGGGGTCTCGGTGGGACGTGTGTCAATGTGGGGTGTATACCGAAAAAGCTGATGCACCAGGCTGCCCTACTCGGAGAAAGCATTCATGTAAGTTTGGAATTCTGTGTTTTATTTATATAGTAAGGTTTTAGTTGAATGCTATTGGGGTAAAATAATCAATAATGTAAAAAAATAATCTGTTAAGTGTATACTATTTCTGATATTTAAAAACTTCCTTTATTTTAAAAATAAATTCATCATTTACAAATATATTTCTGAGCATAAAGATTATTATTCCATCAAATACTTTAAATATCAATTTGTAGATAATAGATAAATATGTGGTGCACGATAAACAAATCTTGAATTAGAGTAGGCAATATAAAAAATTGCTATCTCTTTATGCTCATGAAAAATATTGATATCAGTTGGTTACATTCTTATAGCTCCAAATAGAATGGTTTTACAGTATATTCTTTCATTATAGGGCCTGGTAAGTGGAACCTTTCCTGCTCTTCCCTGCCTCCTGTGTCCCGCTACTTGGATTATCCTTATGTAACATACTCCTATTTCCTACCTATTCCTTTAAGTAATGGATTCAATCTAACTAGGTTAGCAACAAGATCCTTTTTTTAATAAATTTTCATCATAAAATGAAACAATAAGAATAACAAAAGGACTAGATAAACTGGCCATGTTCCAATATTAATTGCTTTTTAAATATTTGAAATTAAATTTTGATTTAAGTAAAATAAAAATCCTTACTCCTTACTAATATTCTAAACGCGAAAGATTGTATGTATGGATGGATATTTGTTAATCTTTCACGCAAAAACTACTGAACGGATTGGGATGAAATTTGGAATAGAGATAGTTTGTACCCTGGATTAACACATAGGATACTTTTTACAGGAAAAAGTCTTATTCCCACGGGAAAATCTTACACAACGCGAGTGTAGCCGCGGACGGACCGTTAGTATTATTATACATTAGCAGAGTCCATTGCTCTATTAGTAATGTTGCTAATGTTTCCTTCCTGTGGCTTCTGAAACCAGATATAAATAATGATGCATGATGTGGATTAAAAATGACGAGCATTGGTTTTAGTAGGAAAATCCAACAGTTACCTATTTGATAGGAATTTTTAACTAGATAGAACAATATTTATTATGTCATCTCTAAGTCTCTTAACGAATAAAATATATTTTGCCTATGAAAGTAAATACTAAATACAGTGTAGTATGTAGTAGTTGTGTCTCATTCTCCTGCCCTGTTTATGTAGTGTAAAATTATTAATTTTAATACAGTTAAATACTCTATTTAGTATGATTACAATCATGAATTCTCACACAGCTTTCTTTCTTATTGTTTTTGTACTGAGATTTCCACTTGCAAAAAGAGACAATGTTCTCACACATGCAAATGCATAAGATTGTTAAAATCTCGCATTTCATTACCAGACCTCTATCTTTACTATGTATTTTTATACCTACTGGTTTGTGTGTTTATTTTTGTAAAGAACTTTGGTGTAACATAAAAGTGTAAGAAAAGATTAGGGTGTTGTTACGGAATAAACATATGGAAAGGCAACATTGTTAATTTTCAGCTACATATTTAATCATTCAAATTCAGATAATCATTGCCACTAAATAACTAAACATTGCTAGTTTCTGTGGCCATTGGTAATGAATTTAGTTCCAATATTATTTAATACTTTATTTTATTTTCGAAAAATAGTCAAATATGTCAAAAATAAAATAACAAAATAAATATCTAATTAAAGATTGTCAAAAAGGCCGCCCCGAATCGCACCCGGTGAGAATGTTCCCATTACACTGGCAGCATTTCCTCGCTGAATGGCCAGCGAAATGCGCTGCCTTAAGTACGATTCGGCGCGGGGGTCCCTTGTTGCCTTTCTCAGGCGCTGCCCTAGTTCGCCGATAAAAGATTATGCATCCTTCCTTACACCACGCTGTATGTCTATACTTTTTGAGCCATACCCTAGCTGCAAGTTAATAAACAATGTTGGAGTAATTAGTGGGGACATGTCATGAGCTGATAACAACAACAATATTACAGCAGCTACGCCCGCGTAGTTGCTGTATTTGAACCAAAAATTGGTTTATTAGATAAGCCTTAAAAGATGTTTAGTTTCATTTATTCAGTCAATTTTGCTTAATTTAATTACATTTTAAATATCTTAAAACTATAAAAATTCGCAAAGAGCACGTCAATGAGTATATAAAATTTAAATAAATTAATTAAGAATAATAAAAGTCACAAAATAACATGTCCGATAATTAAAAATTACATTTTATTACAAATAATATCTCTGTACTCATTTACTGAGTATAATGGGTTATTCAATAAAAGGTGTTTTAGTCGACGTCCAAAAGCTTCGTCAGATATTTCATTTTTTATTTCAGTGGGTAGTTCCTCATAGAACGCAGGACCGATGAACAGACAGACATATAAGCTTTCGCATCTCACTAATATTTTAAACGCGAAACTATGGATGCTTGTTCGTTCCACTTGCACGCCTAAACTGCTATAATATTTCAGGCACTGGAAACATATAGGTTACCTTACCACAGGGAAAATCTCAAAAAACACGGGCGTAGCCTCTGACAGACAGCTAGTTTCGGTTGCTTCCTGAACGATACAATTTTCGATAAACAATAAACCTGTGTATATCCGTGTTGTGTTGTGTTCGTAGGCCAGTAATTACCGCTCAATGATCAATTAATTTCCATTTTTATCAATTGCTATGCGGCTTACGTGGCACTATCAATAAACGGGTGAAAGGAAGGCTCATTTCCTCATGAGAACTACCAAAGTCAAAGTCAAAATTATTTATTTCCATAGGATGTTATTACATCACTTAGATCCGTCATTACATTTTTTTGGGTGAGTTCACTAACACAATGGTGAAATCTGTGGAGAAGAGCTCACCGAAGAAACTCCACAGTCGTAGCATCTTTTGCGTTTTCTTTTTTAAATAAAATATTGTCAATTACAAAATTAATGCTTATTATATATCGAGAAAGCCTGCTACTCAAACAATCTATTCCCATGGACATCTGTCCTCTAAGTAATCAGATATCCTATACTAACCTTTTTTATACAATTTCTGTTTTATAATTATTTTAAACTTGTCTAAAGGCAAAAAACCGCTGTTAAAGACCTGTGAACTTGAATGCACCAGTAATTTTCTTGAAAGAAAGAAGAAAGAAAGAAAGAAAGAAATTGCACTCACTCACGGCATAAATGCTATACACAGACGCAAGGCGAATATCCACCACCACATGCGTCGAGGGGTCTTATTAAGCGTGGACCCCAGGCGTCAGTAATATGCAGTATGATGTACCGGAAATTTAAAAACTAGAATGTTATATATGTAGTGTAAATAAAATTCGCAGCTTTTTATGAACAAATAATGAAGTTCACGATTTAAAGCTTATACCTATAGTTTATAATTTAATGAGGATGTCGAGCTGTCTGTGAAAGTTTCAACGACCATATAGGTTCTACCACCGGAGCACGCGGCGCGGCGCCGGGGGCGTTTCATCCTCACGTGGTTGAATTTCCCGTAGTCCGCACACGTTTTGCGTCGTCTTTTTTGGTGCGTACAGCACGAGAGTGGAATGCTCTTCCGGCGTCTGTGTTTCCGGAGTCTTATAATCTTGGTGTATTCAAGGCAAGAGAGAATAGGCATCTTTTGGGTGAGCGTGTATCATCTTCGACCTCGTCATCACTTTCCATCAGGTGAGACTGTGGTCAAACGCGAACCTATTTTACATAAAAAAAGGTATAAAAAATTTCAAAGAGCCAATTTTTTTTTTCTAATACGCACTTGTGGCACTTGTCGGCTTGTTGTACAGTCTAACAATATAGCTGTTTTTCTGGGATACTCTCGTTCTTTAAATTGTGAATCTTGTTCGTTTGTCGGTTCAGTACTCCGAAACTTTATACAAAATAACGTTATTACATGAAACGATACTATAACGGGGCTATTTGCCCCGTAACATGCCCCTCGGTGGGGACGTACACCGTGAAATTTACATCGTTTCGTTCCCGCCGTATAGTGATAGTACCCGTCAAACTGAACTACTTTCACGAAAAAAGAAATTCCTATCACTCACTACACGGCGGGAACAAAACGATGTAAATTTCATGCTATGAGCTGTTGATGTTGATGTCACGTAAAACAACAGTCCTTTTTTCGGGGCAGTCATGTAATAACGTTATTTTGTAGATAAATAATCTATTTCTAAGCCCATTGATTTGTTTTGTCATTCAGAGTTTAAAAACAAAATGACGTCATAGTCATGTTCAGTAATAAATAATCTTGATGTGTCACGATAGAAATGTGCAAGTCATTATTACGAACTGCGGAGGAATCAATCGTCGATGGCACAACCATTCACAGTAAAGAAACAATTGTTATTGTTATAAATATGTACCGTAATGAAATTGAATAAAAACATTCTTCAGACATTTATTATAGCCCGACACAACAAAGAGGATCTCTTCTTGATAATACTATATTTAAGTTCCCTCATACAAGCCTGATACGAAACACATAATGGAACCACTCCATTCTAACATTAAAATCCGACAGCGTTCATCGGCTTTGTAAGAACTATCGCTGATCATACAAAAATAGAATAGAATATACAAGGATATATAGCTTGAAAGTACAAAAGATAGATTAGGGGTGTACAGATAGGCGGCCTTATTACTAAGATAGCAATTTCTTCCAGGCAGTATTGAACAAAAAAATAAATAAATCATCTAAGTAAAAATTAGCCAGTGTCACTCAGGCTTTTGTAAGGATTCTAACGATACCCGACACGTCCAAATCTGTTGCGTTTAGAAGTTATGGCACAAAATTAATATAGTACGTTATGGTGAAGTAAAGCAACTCACATACACACAGTCGAATTCATAAGCCCATCCATATCACGTGCGTCTATACTTTGAAATATATTTTTAATGATATAAATAAATATTTTATTTTATTTATTTGGAACATACAACAGCAGTGTACAACGCTTACAAAACAAAATAATAATAATACATAAGGTATTTAAGTATATATATACTGTATATACAGCCAGCGACAATGTTCACAGGTTAAATTTAAAAAATAAAGTAGAAGGTCAGAAGCAGACAAAAACTCACTAAAGTAGGTTCAAAAACTAATTGGTAAGGCATTACATTACATTACCGAAACAGGTTATTGATCTAGCAGTTCTTTAAACACTAAGTTCTTAAAAACATTTAATGATGTTTCTTATTTTTTCATTCTTGTGGATACAGTCAGCAAAGACCGTAAAGAAAATACTGTGATATGGATGCACTCATGAACCTGTACTGTACATGAACCCTGAACCAACGAATTTATCTATAGTCTAGAAGAGTAACTACGCTTCAAACTTGACCCCACCAAATGAATACCAAAGAAGCAAAACTATACGACATTCGAATACGCGGTACAATGATGTTTTATATGACTCGGTTTGTAAGAACGTCGACAGTAAGCTTCAATGTACAGCAGCGACATCATCTGCCTGTCTGTTGTCGTCGTCGTCCGTCAAAATTAATTAGGTACCATGTTTTAGCGGGCTTTGTTAAGGGCATCACACACGGCAGCTATAATATATATTGTAGCACGAGGCAGCTAGCTCGTCGCCATTCACTTTCACGCAAAGCGGGGGTCAAACAAAATGGCGAATCAATCAGTGACCGGACATTCTGCTTGACCCCCGCTTTGCACACAAAGTGAATGGTGATGAGAGGGCTGGCTGCCTCGTGCTATAATATATATTATAGCTCCGTCTGTGACGGGCTTTAGACGGTTACTCGTCTAGACTAAAACATTACACTTCTTTTTACACGTCTGCCCAAAAAAAGGAGTGTAATGTGTTCAGGGTTCATGTATGTATGTATGTATGTATGTAAAGTTTGTATATGAGTTTGTTTATGCCACCATAACTTCTAAATGCCCGAACAGATTTGGATGTGTCGGGTATCGTTGGAATCCTTACATCATCCCGAGTGACTATTTTTTTTTGTTGGGGCAGTCGTGTAAAAATTCGTTTTGAAAACCCCCTTTTAAAGTCAGTTAAGTATAAAAAATCCGACTTGCATTACAAGACTGAAAGAATATTACGATACTTTATCACAAATTAGTGCGCGATTGTTGTAAATTACACGTGTGATTTAGCAATGTTTTGACTAAAGATAAACGGTATGCATACCTTTTAAACATGATAATCTGCATGACGAGATATTCAAATCAAATATTTTTTTACTCGAATTAAGATTTTAATTAACAAGCTTTACAGTAGGCACGTTCAGATGTCCGTGGGAATAGATTGTTTGAGTAGCAGGCTTTTTCGATATATAATGAGCATGAATTTTGTAATTGACAATATTTTATTTAAAAAAGGAAACGCAAAGGATGCGACGATTGTGGAGTTTCTTCGGTGAGCTATTCTCCACAGATTCCGCCATTGTGTTAGTGAACTCACCCAAAAAAATGTAATGACGGATCTAAGTGATGTAATAACATCCTATGGAAATAAATAGTTTTTGACTTTGACTTTGACTTCACACTAGTGTACGCTCACTGTGGAGAAGAACGTCCGGAAGAAGCTCCACAGGACTCCTATCTTATTCCTTTGGTAACCAAGCTGGCAAACAGTTTGATTAAACAGTCTGTTTGCATTAAATGAGAATACATTTATTTACAGCAGACAATATGCAACTTACATATACAACACTGCGTCGTTTGGTACATAAACGAGATAGTATTTTCTTTATAAATATAAGGTTTGAATTTATAATAAAATAAGGCTATTTCTTTAATATCTGTAAAATTATTTCCTTAAATATCAATCAAGCGAAAGTGTTGTCTTATCGCGTCATTACTCGTTGCCTCTACCTACTATAGTAAATAAAATACTATTCAAGATTAGATATATCATTTAATCGTTTTGATTTTGATCTTATCTAGAAAATTGTACCATTTTTTTTTCAAGGAGGTACAAGAGTCCTCGAAAGGGTTAGGTTATTAACTTATTACTCGTCATCCATAATTCGTCAGTTTCTGTAACTGGTCAGTTTCCATCATTCGATCTGGCAGGTAAGTAAGTAAGTAACACTTTAGGTGAGCAACATTTACCGGTACCTTTAGCACAGTACGTTAAGCGAAAAAATAGACTTATTATGGGCTTAAGGCGAAGTACGACACCTCCTATGAACAACAATGTAACTCATTTTAACACAACTAATCAGTACAGCAGTTTAAAGAGAAAAAAAAAAATACGTTTTACCTATAGTTAGGTTTTTTTACTAAAGCTAACTTTGTACTTAGAGACTGCTTGGACAGAAAATTAAGATTAAATAAAATTATGATAAGGAATAATATTAACTACAGTCATTTTGTATCTCAAGTCACGTATCTCAAGTTACGTTGTTGTTCATAGGTGTCGTTTTGATGGTCTGAAAATACATCAGAAGCAGCTGCCAACAGCTAGCAAAAAAAGACATTGTGCGCGTCTGATAGAAGATATAAAGACATTGTGCGCGTCTGATAGAAGATATAAAGTACGCAACTTCTTTGGTGGCTAACCTTCTCCTAACTTGGGCCCAGTTGCCCATCATCAAATTGAAAGAAGTAGAACTTGTCCCTACTCCAAGTTTTGAACTGAAACGAGTTAGGACCTATTGCCTATTATCAAATTTAAAAGGTGGAACTGGTCCTTGGTCCTAGTTTTTGGTGGGACGACTTGCCCCCTAACCCGGCTAGGCTCGGTTTCTTCAGAGTTGACTAGAAGCTAGAAGCGTGAAGAAAGGAGGGCTTGTCACTTATTAACACCATTTTTTTTTAATAATTTGCGTGTTTTTGTGAAAGTATCTAGCTGTCTTCTAGTCCTCTATTGGCTACACTTAGATATTTTAACGAACCTTTATCTGGGCGCTGCTGATAGCTCGCCTGCTTGTTAGCCCACTGAGCGTCGGTGGTCTAGTGGCTAGGGCCGCTGTCTTTCGTCCGGGAGACTCGGGTTCGATCCTCACCACTACCAATGCGTTTTCGAATTTCGAATTCGACGTTTATTCGACGCTTCTACAGTGAAGGAAAACATCGCGATGAAACCTGCATACTTCTGCGAAGAAATTCAAGGCAATGTGTGAAGACCAACCCGCACTGGGCCAGCGTGCTCGTCTAAGTCCTGATCGCCCTAATTCAGGGCAGGCTCGAGCCCCTCGGTGGGGGGACGTATATACGAGCTGTGATGATGACCTAACTAGACATTCATTCATTATTACTACAAAAATGTGGTGGGCGGTAAATAAATAGTAGGCCGGTTAGTCATAAAGTTCCTAATCATAACATTTAGAAGACATTATTTGACAGGCTTAGCCTAAGGCATTATCTTCATGCAGTTAGTCATGTTATGATTAAATTGCTCGCTATAGTAGGCGAGGCGGTAATGACAATAATTGACCACAGGGAAGAAAAACAAAGTATGTACGCTCAACCACACATTGATGTAAACTATGACACACGTTCGCTCTTTGTAATACAAGTCCTTCTGAAAAGTAAGGTATACTGGTAACGTGTGGATGACTGCTTCGGAAATACTTTGTTGTATTGGAGTGGAATTAGATGTTATTATTAGAGATTTGATATGTTTATTAGAATTATAAAACTTGAGGAAGATATCAACTTAATGGTTTTAGTATTATGTGTGATAAATAAAGTATTTTGTGACATTTGTTTTATTAAATACTAGATCTGTACGCTGTCCTGCCATTTTTCCCAACATCTACCCTACACCTACCCTGCGCAAGAACGTAAGAACCTTCTACGAAGTATTAGAAAACATTTAAAAAAAGATGAATAAAACCGGTAAAGCCGTTTTCAAGCGTGACCAGGAGAAATAGGGTTTCATTTATATATATATATATATATATATTTATTTATAGGTAGTTAATAATATTGTAATTCTAAAGTACCTTTGTAATAAAATCTTTTTAATTATGTGTTTCGTATCGTAAAACTAAGTAAAGTAATGCGATTTTTCCTATGTGTATTGATCCTGTCTATAAACCCTTTTCTACCTTGTATGTAACTATTAGGTAATCCAAGTTTTATTCTCTTAACATTTTCTTTATTTTTAATGGAGCTATAAGGATGAATTATTAATTTATTATTAACAGTTTAGCATGTAATTATGATTACCAATTCAGCTTGTATCAAAGCAGACTTTTTCAAACAAATATCTGGTTTGATCTTATCATGAGGTCGATCCTTACAGATGATATGGACAAAAAATTCAGTGGGTAGTTTTTTCTGAAATAAAAGAAATGTTTTTTTGATAGACCTGTCAAATATCGTTGATTTTAGGACCCGTCAAACTAATTTTGAAAACAAAATTTACTCAGGATGTAGAGAGTGCATGTTAAAAATTCACGGTCTAATTAACGTTCATCTGCCATTTCTGTATTCGCAAATGTTGGAATGTACAGTTTTGTCAAAACTATTATCTCTGTAAAGCTGTCTTTTTCATAACAACTGGGATAGACTGTAGCAGTTCGGCATTTGTAAATACGGTGGTATAAACGAGGACCAAATTCCTGGACAATTCTTGTTTTAGAATTTTATTTTTATATTAGTCCGTTTCTGTGAGAATCGCCCCCATAATATTTCAAGAACTGATCTTCCGATGATGTAACTTCAATAATGTTGATTGAATTATTCTGTTGCATTCTCGGTCTTTTCTTTTTATGAAGATCCGCGTTTTTTATGATAGAAATAAGTTACGATCGATCATAGATCATAATTTATGTGCGTACACGTTCAATCCGGCTTCAAAACTTAGCCTTGTTAATTTTAGACTTTTTTTTTAAACAAGGCAGATTCGTAGTTATTCGTATTTAAAAAGCCCGTTTTAAGAGCTTTTCCAGACAAAGTAGAAAGTTTTTAATATTCACATCAAACATGTAAAACAAAATCTTTCTCTGTGAACTATTTTCTTTGTGCTGAGGTGAAAAAAAGCAATAAATATAACGTAGTTATCCGACAAAAACACTCACTGGCACAAAGACAAACTAGTGCCATAACGGAAAATAAAAAGTAGATCCTTCATATAAATAACAAATTCTGTCTCTCGTAGTTCAGTAGAAGTATCCATGGTGGAAGCTTATTAAGTGTAACAATAAAGTTTTTATCTCTCTGTCTATCTAAACGTTAAGTGTGTCCAGACGATTATTTCGTAATTTTTAAAGATATTGAAAAACTGTAAAGTGATATGGAATCTACATCGCTTAATGCGTAAAATGATATAAAAATACTGAAAAAATAAATAGCCATGTGTTCAGAAATTATATTTTTGCAACTGTCATACATTTACTTATTTTTACCGTTTATTTAGACGAAATCAAAGATGTTCGGGTAAAATTAATATTTTATTTTTTAAATATTTCAATTAATACTATGTTTGATCATAAGAAGTGATATTGTAATTTAGAACAATACAAAGACACAAACATCATTGACTTGAATTATCTTGAAGTACGTTACACACGCATAAAACTGTAATTGATAATCAAACTCTTACATACCTACCAATTATACGTTCTTGGTAAATGTACAGTTGCAAAAGTATAATTTCTGAACACACGGCTATTTATTTTTTCAGTACTTTTATTTCATTTTATGCATGCAGATTATCACTTTACAGTTTTGCAATATCTTTAAAATTGACGAGATACTTATCATCTGGACACACTTAAC
Source organism: Carpatolechia fugitivella (assembly GCA_951230895.1). Taxonomy (NCBI): domain Eukaryota; kingdom Metazoa; phylum Arthropoda; class Insecta; order Lepidoptera; family Gelechiidae; genus Carpatolechia; species Carpatolechia fugitivella. The sequence continues at coordinate 16,211,440 of OX579650.1, forward strand.
GTTTCCACCCTGTACAAGACTGAGGAGGGCTCGAGAAAAATAGACAGGCTGAAAGGAAATAATAAAAGTATGAACCTTCATTCATTGGCCTCGATTCGTTCGGGAAGTCATGCTCTAATTCTAATTTTAAATTCCAGCTATCCTTTTCGTTTTTATCTTTCACAAAGGTACAGTAGGGTTACAATTACAGTTGGGTCAAAATAAAGGCATAGTTGTCAGTTTAATAGATTTTTACCCGACTGCTTTAGAAGGAGGGTTATGTTTTTCGAGTGTATGTATGTATGTATGTATGTATGTATGTATATTTCTTTGGCACGCTCTACAGCCTAAACGGCTTGATGGATTTTAGCTAAAGAGGTATCGTTAGATTCGTCTTACTGGTGAGAGTGACACTGGGTACATCAAATTTATAAAAAACCAAGATGGCCTATTTTTGGCGCCAAAAGTTTTAAATTTTTCATGCAGTCGGGTTTTTTGTTTTTTTAATAATAGTGGTAATTTTTTTTTTTAACCATTTATTTCAATTTTACCACACTACACAATAAAGTACATCGAGAGATAAAGAGTACAATTGTAATGACAGTATTTAAAATAGTACTTCCATGTGCAATGTGACGCAATATTAAAAAAGGCTAGCGACTCAGCAAAATGTCTATCTCCAGAGAGATAAACGCTGGTTTTCTGTCGCCCCTAATATTTTTCCGTCGACCGGATCCCCAAGAGGAGCAGGCGCGCAATGCTACTGATTTAGACCTCCGAGTTTCTTAACTCGCACGTTTTAAGTGATCTCTAAAATTGCAATCGACACGGCCAAAAGGTTCAAATTCGATGTTTGACAGCTCTAGGCCATTAGGATGGCCATCTCCTGCCCCTTTTCAATCTTTAAAAGGTAAAAAAGACGGACTAACTTAAATTAAGGATTAGAGTGTGACATCCCGAATCGAGGCCGTTGTCACCTTATCACCGCAACTTGAGAATTGGTGACGTCGCTTGATTGTGAAGTGACGGTGGTGGTGTACCTAGCCGTGTACTCATTTGTAATGCATAATTGAATTATCGTCCACGATAGAGATGGACGATGGATGGATGGTGGTTTAAACATATTACAATCTAATAAGTATTCGAATATTTCCTATTCGAATGAAATACCAATGAAAATTAAACAAATATTCGATTTCATAACAAATTACTCAAGCAATGCAACGTTCTGCTCACAAAACAATAAATATTTATTTATCTATGGTTCTGTCTGCGCTTAATGAGCAAGCTGGTAATGTAAAAAAATATGTTTGCGTTAATTATTAAAAAAAAAGTGCGGTAACCGACGCAATAAAGAAAACATTCGATTTATGATCCAAAAAGATTAGTTTAATTCAATTTATTTCTTTCGAATAGTCCGTTTTGCCCTCGATCGAATTATTCAAATAGCGAGCTGTTCAAATGTTCATTCGAATGAAGCATTCACATTCGCCCATCCCTAGTCTACACATACGTTTACAGCCCGTCATAGAAGTGTATTTAATACATTATGTATTCCATTGGGACTTTCTATGCCTTATAATAGTTGTAGGCGCGCTCTGGTTTTCCACGCGCTCTATGTCACACGCATTATTCATTTGCCTAGTATTTGGTTTTATAACCATGCTGATTGACTCAACGCACCAAGGTGTCTACACAATTTTCGACGTGGAATTGGCTTGAGCTGATCAGAATAAGCTTTATGTCCATACAATTAGAGAGTAAGACATCATATCACATCAAAATGACGTCTTTTGCGTTCTTGTTGCATAGACGGACATTTATTGAGTCAATTATGTCAATTCTGCGTCGATTAGTGTAGCTACCACACCTAAGATTTTTGACTAGGTATTTTTTTTAATTGAGCTATAGCATAACTCGCAAAGTCGACGTATCGAAGCGTATACGAGTATATAACCGGACTTTTGGAGGAGCGGCATGCTTTATACCTCTTGATGTACCCATAGATATTTGAATTATGCGTTTGAATCTTCATTGTATTTTAAAAACTAATCACAATGAATTAAACATCCAGTTTGCGTTGCTACATTGAGCCTCTACAGAACAGACTCTGTTTCAACTGAATTCTAGTAGTACTTTGACTGCACTTTTGTGATTAAGACGGGCCCATCTTTTTTAGTGACGTATCTACCATTATGATGCAAATGATGGTGCAGTTAAGGGCGCGGTTGCTTTTTGCGGCACACGCAAGAGAGAGGCAGTCAAATACCAATAAATTAAATCAATGAGATAGCTTGAAACGCGTGCGTCTTACGCGGTGTAACGCTGCGTGTGCCGCAAAGAGCATCCGCTCCCTTTAAAATCCAATTAGAATACAGTCGCTAAAACGGGGCTACCCCATGTGAACACTAGCGCCACATCGGTAAAAAATCATAACTTGGTGAAAACACAAAATATCAAAAATCTGGACGATCTAATAGTTTTATAAGTCTTGTTGTATTTTTAGAACTGTTTTAATTAGTAAACTATGAATAATGGTACTTACAGATAGCGAAAGAGCTAAAAGCGGCCGTTTTTAGCACATTTGCTATCTCTTACTACAACGTATAGGGTAATATAAAATTTCTTATTTCTAAAAATACTAAAATACCTACTTTTCAAATCGATCGTACAGATTTTATATATTTTGTGTTTTCATTAAGTTTTGATTTTTTATCGATGTGGCGCTAGTGTTCGCATAGGGTAGCCCCTTATCTAGTATCTTAAAACTTTATTACAGATGTAACAAAATTTCTATAAATGACTTTTAATGGATTTTAGGAAGCAGTATCGTACGGCTGGCAAGTCCCAGATGCGGACAAGATCAAGATTAACTGGAGCGCACTCACGGAATCAGTCCAGAACCACATCAAGTCTGTGAACTGGGTCACTAGGGTCGACTTGAGGGATAAGAAGATCGAGTACATTAATGGACTTGGGGAGTTCAAGGTAAGAAGAAAAAAAAGAAAACAATAGGAACGCTTATTAGTTTATGTTAAGAATAGTACATGCTCGTCCATACAAAAAGAGAAAACGTTTTTCCACTTCTCAATATTTTCCAATCTCCATGATTTTTTAGTATGTTATTGACACAATGAATGACTTGGTTTATAGCTTTTCCTTTTTTCAAAATTTGCTATAGATTCAAACTTATAGGCACCTCGAGTAACGTTATTTTTGTGATTAAAACTGTGTCGAATTAAGCCGTTTGTTGAACAAAAACAATATATTAAAAAAAAAAAACGAAACCTATAATCCTAGAATATATTGTGCTGAAACGATCGACATCAAAATCAAAGTGATTTGTTGAAATTTAGTTAGCGGAAACCGTTTTCCCGAAATGGGAATTTCATCAAGAAAAGTAACTATTGTCAGTCGCGAGCTGCATCGCTCTCTATTGCACGATCCAATCGCCCGGGGGCATGAGCGCACAAGCGATAGCAAATATTTTCCTAAATACCTATTTCGTTATTTATGATTGACCAACCCGTACTTACCAGGTGGACTGATGACCTGAGGAAGGTCGCAGGAAGGTGGTTGGATGAGGAAAGCGGGTGATCGTGCGCTTTGGCGTGCCCTTGGGGAGGCCTACGTCCAGCAGTGGACTGCAATAGGCTGATTGATTGATTGATTGAACCAGCATGGTCGACTAAGGCTTGATCACCCTTACTCAGGGTAGGCTCGAGCCCCTTGGTGAGGACGTGTATGATGATGATTTATGATTCGTGAGCCACTGCTGTTTTCAGAGAGTGAGTGAAAACCGCATAAGAATGACGCAGTTGTGGGTTTTTGTTTACTTGAGCTTTTACTTTTTATTTTTTAACGAAGTGTCTAAGATTAGGAGTAATGTTCTCAAGTGTTGGTAAGGTATTTATGTATGGTATGGCATGATTTGAACTGCTCAATGGATGGTTTTTACATTCATTCAAAACAACGGCCCGTTACAGTCCAATGAGCCTCCTTCACTTAAGTGGAGGGTTTTGGCATAATCTCCACACTTGGCAGGCGGGTTGGAGATCGCAGATTAAAAGGTTACTGTATCAGAGAGCGCTGCTGCCCGTTCCCTGTTCAATGTGTAGTCCCTAAGTCGCCTCTTACGACACCCACGGGAAGAGTAGGGGTTGGTGACTAATGTATTCTACTCTGCCGTCACCACACGGCGGTTTTACATTCATTATAAACATTATAATGGCGTCAGTGGAAAAAAACAAGGGATAAACATTTAACTTTAATATTACTTTTAGGCCCGGTTTTTCAATCGCTAGATAAACTAACAAATAGTGTTTATTCGACAGATAGCAAGATATTGAATTTTTCAACAGTCGGATAAGACTTATTTAATGAATAACTCCAATATCTGAAGAATAAATCTATCTGCCGCTTCATTTGCCAGATAACTGTACTATTCGACTGATAGTTTGAGGCATGACGTTATGACAAACAATTTTCAAAAAAATCTTGAAACTGGCACAAAGTTCAACTAGTGCCATAACAAAAAAAGAAGAAGTAAATAATAGAATTGACATGACACTGTTGACAGAAAATGGGCAGAAAAGTCTGTCTTGCTCTAACGTTAGTCTAAGCAATATATTTGTTTCACCTCTCTGAAGATTGCGTCAGATAGTTATCAATGGAATTAATAACGATTGAAAAATGGGAGAACAATTATTCGTCCGATAAACAGTCATATAACTTTGTTCGTTAGATAGTTATTAGATCATTTATCTGAGGATTGAAAAACCGGCCCTTAGAAGATATATGTTCTGTAATTTTGTATTTTATTTATCCATTTTAAGTCTCTAACTTCCTTCTTGTAGTATTGTAGTACAAATAACCCCAGAATTAACACATAAATGTGGTTAAAACTGGAAACCGCAGCAGGCTCCGTGGTTTATGTATAAAACTGGATGTTTCTGGATGACTTTTCCCTGGTAACCATAGGTCAAATGAGAGGAAAAATAAAACCAACGGTCTTACGCAACATTCATGTACATAGTTGTTTTTTGACATTGCGAGAGAACTTTTAAGCTGCGGACTTAATCAAACACGGAACATCTTCCGTGTTATACTCGTAAAACAGTAAAAGGAAAACTAAAGTTTACAATATTATTAAATAGGGTCGGGTCGCGGGTTCGAATCCCGCCCAGGGTAAACATTCGTGTGATGAGCGCTTATGTTTGCCTTGTGTCTGGTTGTTGTTTAACGATTTTATTTATGTAATATATATATTCCCGTGGGTGTCGTAAGAGGCGACTTAGGGACTACACATTGAACAGGGAACGGGCAGCAGCGCTCTCTGATACAGTAACCTTTTAATCTGCGATCTCCAACCCGCCTGCCAAGCGTGGAGATTATGGCAAAACCCTCCACTCAAGTGGAGGAGGCTCATAGTCCAGCAGTGGACTGTAACGGGCCGTTGATGTTGATAGTAAGATAATTATAAATGTTTCATATTCCCCAAGGACGCCCACACGATCGTGGCGACGCTAAAGAACGGCACGAAGAAGGAGCTGACGACGAAGAACGTGGTGATCGCCGTCGGAGGCCGGCCGCACTACCCCGACATCCCCGGAGCCGTGGAGTACTGCATCAGCAGCGACGACATCTTCAGCCTGGGGCACCCGCCCGGGAAGACGCTCGTCATTGGGGCTGGATGTATCCTTTGATGACAAAAACACTAATAACACGTGCACGGAAATAAATAAGATGTTTTTTTTTCACGTTGAGATATTATTGGAAAGGGAAATTTTGAGGAAGGAACAATAGAGAATATGCACTTTTTTTTTAATTCATTAATAATCTTCCAGATAAGCATAAAAAAAAGTTCAAATATCTTGCTCAGAAATACAGTTAGACAGAGATGTCCGTAGTGACATGTGACGTCATCGGTCACGCGGGCCATACATCCGCCATATTTTCGTAATAGGGACAGATGTATTTGTTTAATAATGTTGTATCTAGTTTGTTTTTCGATTCTGTTTTAACTGTCGGTATTCTATTTTTGTATACTTTCAGATGAACTATGAAAAAAACTTTTTTTAATTATGCATATTCCCTATTTGGGAAAGGGACGTTTCGAACTAGAGGACATGAACCTGAACGTGGAGACAAGCTTTCCTTGTCCTTGGTATATGATACTCGTATGCTAGCTTTGTCGTCGAATGATTTTGTAATAGTACATTGTTATACGAGGGGTGTAAGTAACTTATTCAGCGCCGAGTCGAGGCACTAAATAAGTCTTTAACCAGAGGTAAACACTGTGCTTTTCATTACGAATACAAGGAAAGTAAAAATAAAAACGAATCAGCTAAAGAAATATGAGTGACTTCCATATCTGAATATCTGAATCAGATGAACACATTGTAAACAAAACCCTACAACTCGTTAATGATAATCACTGCTTTCCGCCTATTTTTATTTTTTTCTGTGGCCGAGCCGGCCAGTTTTTGGGCCATTATTTTTCATTTCCATCATTGGAAAATAGCAAATATTTTGCCCAAATCTATTTTATTTAAAAAAAATAGTTGAAAGTCAATTATAATAAAGTAATTCTTTAATTAATACTTAACTTTATGTTATTTCAATTTAACATTGCGCTGTAATTGAGTGGCTGTATAGAAAGATGGAACATAGTTTAATAGAAATGTGAAAGGAGAACTAGTTTTTTTTTTATAATTTGACAGCTGTCAGTTGAAAACGATTCTCCCTCTGGGCTGAAAAGTGTTACCTTCAATCTGCTCCTCAGGCAACTTCCAGAGTATGAGTAATGAAAAATATTTATTTTAATGTGTATTGTATGGTCTGTTGATTTCCTGAACAACTTCTGGTCAGACATCGGTCTAGAATGCGCCGGTTTCCTGAACTCAATGGGCTACCCGGCGACGGTGCTGGTGCGGTCGGTGCCGCTGCGGGGCTTCGACCAGCAGATGGCCAGGATGGTCACCAACGAGATGGAGCAAAGAGGTATGTCCAAATAAAAATAAAAATGGCAACGCCTCAGTCCAGTGAGATATTTTCCACAGAGGATTGTGTGAGTTCATACATAGACACTGTCCGGGGAATTCGTAGCTCAGACGGAGATAGGCGATCGATGCCAGCGTCGTATTAATAACAATCTTTATACGAAAAAAAATCGAATCAAATCTAAAATGCCAGCAATAACTAAGCAACAAAGAAAAAGAAAGCGTGGAGTTTGTAACCCGAGCATACAAACTCCTCAATACTTTCACGCTCGTATCCCCGAAGGGGTGAGCAGAGCTATAGTGGGCTCCCAGGGAGCACTAACTAAAACCGCGTTTGGTAATATTTTTCATATACGCACACCGATCTACAAGTTTTCCAGTGCATTGTATTAGTAATCTTAAAAAAAGTATGACATGAAAAAAATCCTAAAATTTCAATTTAGTAAGTGATGTAAATTATACTGCTGCCCGCTGCACGAAATAGTAGAAAATAAATAACGATGAAATTAAATTTTATGCTAATGGTAACAACTGATAAACCGGCGCACACTGGAGCCGCGGGTGGACAAAATTCAATTTTCAAAAACGAATAGATGGATATAAACATTGTGATCATAGACTTATATGTGATATATTGTGCGTCATATGCAACAAATTTAACGGTAAGTATCTTAGACGTTGTGGTGTAATCGGCTTGCAAAGTCAGCACATAATTTTCTCGTAAAAAAATAGTTGCAAATCCGCGCATTCGCGACAGTAAATTGTTGAGTAGAGATTGTATTAATCTTAAAACTTTAATATGTCGTCAAGTACTGAAGGTTAGTAGAATATATTTAGTATGAAATTTTATTGTACTACTTACTAAGTTATGAAGAAAAAAAATATTATGTGAATGAAATTTTTTTTGCCTCATTTTAAAACTTTGTTAGTGTTTTTGTTTATGTTTACCGAATAACTCCTCTTTAAAAAGTATATGGAATAGTTCAGTAAGGTGTGTATATTCATAATCTATAATTAACTTTTGCTCATGTTTGTTCCATTTGGAAATATTCCTCAGAATTTGTGACATTTGATTACAGAAATTTCCCGACCTGAACTGGTTGATCGACTATTTAGTGAAAAATTTTACCACGAAAATGAAAAACTGGGCTGATTATGTAATAAAACGTACAGTTTGCCCGCCAAAGAAACATGTTTTATTAAAAAATACTGCATCAGAATTTTGAAAAAAATAGATATACTGTTTATTCTCTTTATTATTTATCAGCATGCCTAAATTAAATATATCATCACAAACTCATCTAAATACGTTTACTATCTTATTTATTTGAAAAAAAAAAATACAAAAAATTAGTCCAAATTAGATAGATACTAACTTCCATACAAAATCTATGCATTGAGGGCTCAGCTTAAATTGGTTTTTATTATTTTCTAGTTTTTATTGTTCGCGACAAATTATTTTCTTGATAACTGTGTTAGTTTGAACAAATATGATATTGAAACCCAATATCAAGCCATAAATAATTTTGTCCACTTCTTTGTATGAAACGGCCAGTCTGTGCGGCGGTGATTGGTAGCCAATTATTAGCTCACAATACCGTGTTGCCAATACCGTACAGCGCCCTATTTTTTTTTTACTCTTTTCTGTTGTACTATAATCAAAAGTTTATTATAGATTATCATTGTTACAGATTACGTCTGTTAACGAAATATCTAATAATAACCTGCATCTCCTTGGCTATACGGGCCAGAATGCGCCTGTTTCTGGCCCGGATAGCCAAGGAGAGTAGGTTCGAGTCCTGTCCAAGATCGACAAAAATTTTTGATTTTTCGCTTTATAATTTTTTATATTTTAATTTTAGGCGTCAAGTTCGAGCACAAGTGCGTGCCGCTTTCTGTCGAGAAACTAGAATCAGGACAACTGAAGGCGCGCTGGCTCAACACGGAGACTCAGGAACAGTAAGTTATTGATTTGCTTTTATAAAATCCTCAAATTAAAAATATCCCGATAAACTGATGACGTTCATTTAAAACTATGAAACCCTCCTACAGCGATAAGATATTGCTATCCCGGGTTATTTATAGGAAGAGCTTTGGCAGCTTCAAAATTCTTCATATGACATTAACTACTTTTTTTTAATAATATTCAGTTTATGAACCATAATTGCTATGAACTGAAAAAAAGTAACTTCACCTCTTATTTTATCATTAACTTAATAAATAAATAAACGAAACAAAGAAAAAAAATATGTTAAATAGTTTTTAAAATTATAATCTGTCAGAGCTCTTCCCAACCCGGGTATAAAATGCTAAGGTAAAGGAAAACATAGAAATGCGAGGAATAGGGGATCGGACTACTTTTTTTTATTTTATAACTCCAAACTTCTTAGTTTCTGCTATCGAACACTAAAAGAATTTTTGCTCTATCTTTAAAATTGACCGAGTTATAAAGGTTTGAAATTCAAGATTAAACAGAGAGGCACATACCCACTTGTGACGTCATTTGTTAGTAACGCCATATAATCTCCATACAAAAAATCCTTTTTGAAAGAGACAGACATATTGAATCTTAAAAAAAACACTATAAATTCGTCCGATTCCGTTTTTTTCTTCGCGAATCGTCTGCTACTAATCTATATTTTAAAAATAATTCATAAAATATGGTAAATTCACAAAATATGGTGAACAGCCCTCGACGCGAACTATTCTCGACGCGACGCGAAGTCGGCCAACGTTGTCAAGAAAGACACGAGCTCTGTGTGGACGTTTATGTACTAGCAGCATTGCCAATAGGGAATATGCATAAAAAATATTGCTGTTTTTCATAGGTCGTCTGAATTAAAGCGATTAGGCTTAGTCGACCACGCTCACCCGGTGCGGGTTGGCCGACTTCACACACAACCTTTGATTTTCTTCGCAGGAGTGTGCAGGTTTAATCACGATGTTTTCCTTCACCGTAAGAGCGTCGAATAAACGTACATATGAATGGTACGTGGTGGGGATCGAACCCGTGTCTCCTGAATGGGAGGCAGCTAGCCACTAGACCACCGACGCTCAAAATCGCTGTGAATATGACATAAATGATTGTTCCAGGCAGGAGGGTGTGTTCGACACGGTTCTGATGGCGACCGGCCGCTACGCGCTCACCAAGGCACTCAACTTGGATCTGGCCGGAGTCAGTGTGAGTAGACCTTTACAGGCTTCAATATTCTGCTTCTGAAATAGATGCTCTCCTTTTAAACGAGCCAGTTTAAATAGGAGAGCTTTGGATTTTCTGTAATGCTGTGTTGGATTTTCTGTGCTCTGGATCTGGATCACGAATTTGAACGCTTCGGCCGTTTAGGAAACCGGGGTCTCGTAACCGGTTTCATAAAAGGCTTTTTTATATTCTACATAACTGGTTTTCAAGAAGGATTTTTTTAATACCTATATGTAACTGGTTTCGAAGAAGTACACATTTTATCTCGGATCAACCACCCACTGGACACCATATTCTGTATAGTTTGCTAACAAACTAATTACGAAAAAGTTGCGGTACGGGGGCGCGGGGAACACGTCGCGATTGGTGCATCTCGCTTACGCAACGTATTGACAGGTCTCATAATTGGTCGAAACTGAAGTGAGCCGCGAGGTATTGGCCGCCCAGAGATATTTATATGTGCAAAGGAAAGTTGCGCCCAGACATGTGGTGTCCAGTGGAGTGGGTGGTTGGTCCGAGCATTTTATATTGAAAACTAAATGCTGACATTGACATGCCAAGCCAAAATCATAGAAAAATAGTGCTGATAACACCAGTTAAGTCGTGAATGATTGGTAACTAAAAAGAAGTAGCAATGATTGACTGAAAAAACATATCAATAGGGAATATGCATAAAAAAATATATTTTTTTTCATAGTTCATCTGAAAGTATACAAAAATAGAATACTGACAGTCAAAACAGAATCGAAATTGATTGAAAAACAAACTAGTTACAACATTATTAAACAAATATTATATCTGTCCCTCTTACGAAAACAAAATTTTCTATGGCGGATGTATGTGGCCCGTGAGACATATGACGTCACATGTCACGTCGGACCTCTCTGTCTAACCATCAACTTTAAAGCATTATAACTTTATTTCTGATATATATTTTTTATGTGTTTATCTGGAACTTTAAATGAGTTTAAAAAAAATGTGCATATTCCCTATTAACGCTCTATTTTTGGTTTCCTCTCCTATTTCGTACTGTAGGTTACCAAACTAGATATCTAGATGAAACGTTATTGAAGCTTGTTTGTTTTCCTTCCAGTGCCTATCAGAAAGCGGCAAGATCGTAGCCTTGACTGAACAATCGAACGTGCCTCACATTTACGCGGTCGGGGACGTGCTGGAGGGGCGGCCGGAGCTGACGCCGGTGGCGATCCACGCCGGCCGCCTGCTGGCGCGGAGGATGTTCGCCGACGGGACGCAACCCATGGACTATGAGAACGTGGCTACCACCGTGTTCACGCCTTTGGAATACGGCTGCGTGGGGCTCAGCGAGGAGACGGCCGTGGTGAGGTGAGCTGGGCCAGCATCGGTGCAAAGTTGCACAATAATAGATATAATAAAACAGCTGTTCTTATGTAAAAGTTGGTCCAACATTGGTCTCTACTGGTTGTTTGTTTGTGCGGCATTTATAGCACCCAGCCAGTTAACAGTTTGAAGTAAGTAAGTAAAAACACTTTATTGCACACAAAAGGAACATAAAAACAATAAATAACAAACATACCGATTGAGTGCGCAAAGGCGGCCTTATCTGTAGCGATCATTTCCAGACAACCTTTGGGAAGAGGACACTTAGAAAGAAGACTGTGGTAGTGCATGAGCAAAAAACAGGAGAGTAAAAATAAAATAATACAACAAAACATACAAGTTAAAAGTACAATAAATGCTACACATATACATACATACATAAATATATCAAAGACATAATGGAGATACTAATGATTGCAAACAGAAGTTTTGCCCAACACAACATCACACGTACAACATTTTTTCTCTGGTTGGTTACGTGGTGTCGATCTGACGGCTCAAATGTAAGAAGCTAAAGCGCCAATGTTGTTGGTCTATTAACTAGCGTCTAGCAGACAACTACACTAGACAGCAAAGAATCCGGGTCGGTAAAGAACATACCTAAAAGTCTTGGAAGCTAAGAATGCTAACTTAGTAAAATAAATTGTGTTTAATAGACAAATGTTGAGCAGACAGATGATTAAGACAAAAGGTGAGCGTTAGAGCAGACAAGTTCTCGAATGGAGACCGCGTCTCGGGAAGCGTAGTGTGGGCGCCTCCTGCCAGGTGGACTGATGACCTGAGGAAGGTCGCTGGTGGTGGCTGGATGAGGAAAGCGGGTGATCGTGCGCTTTGGCGTGCCCGAGGGGAGGCAGCAGTCCAGCAGTGGACTGCAATAGGCTGATTGATTGATTGAATAGACAAATAAATACTCCTTGAAAAAAGTAATAAAATGTATTTGTCACTTTGTAATTTATTCTTCAATAATTACATAAAGAAAAAAAATATGTCAACCTCATCTTATATAAAAAAATAGAAAATCGCAATTATTTTCTACAGCTTATTCTTGTTAATTGTTTATTTTTGTGTTACGTGCTAGCTGTTGTTACCGCGGTGATGCGGCTTGTCCTGGTCGTTTTTATTTTGCCATTTTTGATGGCATAAGTTAACAATAACCAAGTAGTCTTATTGCTATCATTTTGAGTGTGTTTTAATTGACTATTGAACACAATTGATTTTACTAAGATAACATTCATAGTTTTCGAGATTTTCAGGTAACTACCTGTCTTCATAATATGGCCCGGATTCATTGCTGTCGAGTGTATTTTATTTAGAACTAATTGTTGGCTTATATTTATCATTTATTACTACGATTGTGTGTGACCATTCAAGTAGTCTGCCCTTGTTACGCATCAGATAGAACACTTGACTATTTCATTCAACGCACACGTGGAGATATCACCACTCATGGAAACTGTGACGTATTTACTAGGTTTGTACAGTGACTGGGCTAATAAGTCTGAACAATGAAAAGCAGTATAGAATAGAACAGAGACAGATAACTTGAGTCATCATCATGTCATCAGCAGCTCACATATGTCCCCACCGAGGGGCTCGAGCCTACCCTGAATTAGGGCGATTAGGCCTTAGTCGACCACGCTGGCCCAGTGCGGGTTGGTCGACTTCACATACAACCTTTGAATTTCTTCTCAGGAGTTGTAGGTTTCATCACGATGTTTTCCTATTATGGCGTCGTACTACTCATTTACTTTGGGCTATAAAGAAGATCGGTGGTCTAGTGGCTAGGGCCGCTGCCTCCCGTCCGGAAGACGCGGGTTCGATCCGCACCACGTACCAATGTGTTTTCGAATTCATATGTACGTATTTCAACGCTCTTACGGGGTGAAGGAAAACATCGTGATGAAACTTGCACACTCCTGTGAAGAAATTCAATGGTTGTGTGTGAAGTCGACCAACCCGCACTGGGCCAGCGTGTTAAGGCCCAATCGCCCTAACTCAGGGTAGGCTCGAGTCCCTCGGTAGGGACGTATATGTGCTGTTGATGATACCCACAATACAAAGAAATAAATTGTAGAGGTGGTTGACGTACTACAGTATTTAGTCGTATAACCCCGATACACGAAGTTTACGAAGATGGCGGTAACCGGGATTATACGACAAAATACTATTGTATGTCAACCTGCTCCGCGATTAATTTCTTTGACTATATAAACTCTGCTTAGTTTGGGATCAGATGGCCGTGTGTATAATGTCCACACATTTTATTTTTAATTATCTCGATCTTGGGCCACTTTCATCCATTGCCGTTCGAATGCATCTAGTTCGTCGCGCCATCGCTTTTTAGTCCTCTCTCTTCCCCGACGACTGTCTAGGGAAACCCATTCAGTAGTGGCTCTGGCCCATCTCTCGAGGAGCATCCTACACACATGACCCGCCCACTCCCATTTAAGCTTCGCTGTCCACACATATTTTAAAAATATCTTTACCATTTTCCAGGTTCGGAACGGAGAACGTCGAAGTGTACCACGCGTACTACAAGCCGACGGAGTTCTTCATCCCGCAGCGCAATATCCGCAACTGCTACCTGAAGGCGGTGGCCATGCTCGAGGCTCCGCAGCGCATCCTGGGACTCCACATCGTGGGGCCCGTCGCCGGGGAGATCATCCAGGGATTCGCGGCCGCCGTCAAGTGAGGATTAGTGCTCCGGCTATAGATCATTTAGTAGTAGTAGGTCATTTAATGACCATAGTAGATCATCATCATCATCATCATCATCGTGTGGGTTGTAAGGTCGACAACCGACCTCACAAACCCTGGTGTCAGTGTTATAGAGCCGCCAAAGGCTACTGACATGGCTCGTGTATCGATTAGATAGTAGCCGGGACCAACGGCTTGACGTGCCTTCCGAAGCTCGGAATCATCTTCCTGTTCGGACAATCAGGTGATTCAGCTTGCAAAGTCCTAACCAAACTGGGGAAAGTCTCACAAAGAGATTTTTGCTTAACAGTGGCCCCACCGGGAATCTAACCCGGAACCTTCCCGTCTTCATTTATTAACAATAGTGGGTCATATTGCGTCATTTAACAACAATAGCAGGTCATTTATTAACAATAGTGTGTCATATTGCATCATTTAACAACAGTAGCAGGTCATTTATTAACAATAGTGTGTCATATTGCATCATTTAACAACAATAGCAGGACATTTGTTAACAATAGTGGGTCATATTGGGTCATTTAATAAAAGTAGTAGTTCATTGTGTGTCATTTAAAAACAACATGTGCCATTTAATAAGAATAGTGGGTCATATTGCGTCATTTAACAACAATAGCAGGTCATTTATTAACAATAGTGTGTCATATTGCATCATTTAACAACAGTAGCAGGTCATTTATTAACAATAGTGTGTCATATTGCATCATTTAACAACAATAGCAGGACATTTGTTAACAATAGTGGGTCATATTGGGTCATTTAATAAAAGTAGTAGTTCATTGTGTGTCATTTAAAAACAACATGTGCCATTTAATAAGAATAGTGGGTCATATTTCATAATGGTGAGACATTTTAGAACAATGAAGATATTGGTAAGTGTCTGCACCTTGGTATTATGTTTTGTTTTATGATTTTTATTACAAATCCAACAAAAAATGCATGCAAATGGTTATACTAAGACATGCTTAAATCATAGAAAATTAATGTTGTTTTGGTTAATCTACTGTTTTGACATCTAATTATCTAACTAATGGTAGCTGATTTCATTACTCTTCTTTGGTAAAACTACTGTAGTTATATTAGTCTAATCTAACTAATAGAAGCCGAATAAAATTATTGAACGAAAAATGAAACATTTTGTCGATCTTAGACAGGACTCGAACCTGCATCTCCTTGGCTATCCGAGCCAGAAACAGGCGCATTACCAATTATGTCACATAAAAACGAAAAGGATAGCTGGATTTTAAAATTAGAATTAGAGCATGACTTCCCGAATCGGGGCCATTCTCAATCAAAATGAATGAATGAAATTGGGTCAGAGTATTTTCTAGTTAGTAACTTTATTTTGATCGTTACAATCCCCTCGTACAGATGCGGCATCACGATGGAGCAGCTCATGAACACGGTGGGCATCCACCCGACAGTGGCCGAGGAGTTCACGCGACTCAACATCACCAAGCGCTCCGGAAAGGACCCCAACCCCGCCTCCTGCTGCAGCTAGACATCTCACACACACTTCCCACATCTCACACACGCTACGTACATACAGTCTGAAAGGGGAAGGTCGCACATGAGAGAGACTGATAAACGCGTAGGCAAGACAACGGAGCAGAGAAAACCAGCTGTCTCAAATCATGTATTGACACTAGCTTTAAATAATAAAAAAACAAACACATCGGTCGGTTGTAGCCATCCGTCAATGGCGGTTGGGCTTTCGTTTTAATTTTTAGTTTGAGTGTTGTGTATAATATCGATAAAAAAAAAAAAAAAAACCATAGGTAGGCGGCATCGTTCGATCTTGTGCTTACATAATTAAGATGGATTGAGTGGAAATAGTTCGAAAGGGTCACCATAGATGTCGCTAAGCACGCTGTAACGTGCCAAGTGGTTGCCTATTATGGTGACGTCATAATTTCATAGAAAACAAGCAGGAACGAATTTCGGCGCTGCCACTATGCCCCCCGTGGTGTAGTTGGTAAGCACGTTGGCTGCGTATAGGCCGAAGGTCGTGGGTTCAAGTCCCGCCGGAAGGTTTACGTTTTTGGTTGTTTTCTATGAATCTATAATATTTATAATTTTGATAGTGTATATTATCAAGTGAATGACTCGGAACAATAAACTTTGATAGGGCAATTGAAACGCTTGCATTTTGCCGTCATTTATTGATGACTTGCAGCGGCCACGTGGTGGCTTCAGTAATGCTGCGATCATATTACTGGAGTCCTTCTCCGCACACAGCACCCTAGTCTTAGGATTAGGGCTGTCTGTGTATCTCATGCTACTTACTTAGCAAAACCACTTGATACTGGCGAAATACTACAAGTGAAATGCCATAAATAAATTATTTAATTGTTCTGCTCCGTAGTCCATGCATTATAACGTGAAATCATTCAGGTCTCTGTCTATAAAATTAACAAAACTTTTGATCCTCAAAATTGATCAAATTGGTCAGTTAAATGAATTATCTACTATAGTCTAGAAGAGTAACCGTCTAACAAAGCCCGCTAAAACATGCCACCTAATTAATGTTGACACGACGACAGACAGGCAGATGATGTCGCTGCTGTACATTGAAGCTTACTTTCGACGTTCTTACAAACCGAGTCATATAAAACATCATTGTACCGCGTATTCGAATGTCGTATGGTATTGCTTCTTTGGTATTCATTTGGTGGGGCCAAGTCTGAAGCGTAGTTACTCTTCTAGACTATAGATAATTCGTTGGTTACAAGTATAACATCATGATCTGACATGAATATTAGATCTATGCAGCCCTCGCTTGCTCAGTCTGTCATCAGTCGGCGACCTTGAATCCGAAAAGGATGCACCTACATGAAGGAACGAGATACGTTTACTGTTTCTTTTACGTAGAGGCACCTCTTTTGGCCAGACATAGTGACACCCATCTTATTCTCAATACACTTTCATACATACCCCCGAACGATATCTTCGAAATGCTTGCTTGCTTTATAAGTAAGCAAAGTTTAAACGCTCAATTCCTTGTAATTGCAAGAGGATATATTGTAAAGAAAATCAATTTTAAAAGTAAAAAACAAAAACTGCTCCATCCGAAACACGTTTTTGGACAAATTTGATACACTTTGTAATGTTATTCTAGTACAGGGAAAAATCGTTTAAAAATAAAGCAAATAGAAATGTAATAAAATTATGGAATTTCATTATGCGTTTAGGGTTACGTGTTACAAAAAATACCAAAAATTTAAATTGTTTTCATCAAAGGCATTTAATATTCCCATCTTTAGCTAGTGTCAATCAACCTGAGATTGACACCTAAAATATAGACTACCGCTTCTCAGAACTGTATAGTATTTTATACACCATTTGTGCCTACATTTTTCAAAGAGATGTACTTAAATCAATTTATGTTATAGTCATCGCACTGGGAGAATGCCGTCCTGAAGTTTATCACGTGACTATTTTTAGTGGTGTAGCACAAAATATTCAGTAACGAAAATATCCAAACCGATATTAATTACTTAGTTTTCAAAATCGATTTGTATGATTAGAGTTATTTTTTAGCTTATAATCACACAACAATAGATTAATAGCTCTTAACGTTAAGTCTCAACTGGAATCCTACCATGCTAATTGAAATACCGCAGTTGCCATTTCTTATTATTTCACTTGTTATTTTTTGTAACACGTTGTAAAGTAACATAAAAGAATAGTGGTTGATAGAGTAAAATGTTGATGTTTCGGGAAAAAACTAGAACTAATAGAGTCTTACCTTCTTTAGCTGTGTTATAGTACAAAGACCAATCTCAAATTGAACTGTTGTCTCAATAATTTAATCGTCAATATAAGTTTATGTACAGGGTGAAGTTGAAATTGTATGATAGAATACGGAAATTTGAGAACAGTGAAGATTTATTACACCTTTTGTCTCGTGCAATATAAAACTCTGCAGTAATTAATGTTTAAATTAATGTTGTAAGATTTTCGTGGTTGTTCACTACACTAACATCACAATTTGCGGGTTTGTTACCCCGGTTATATTTAATATTGTTACTTCGATATTTCGGAACGGTTACCCGCTCCATGGTCACGAGTAAACTCAAATATCGTTCCGAAATATCGAGGTAACAATATTAAATATAACCGTGGTAACAAACCCGAAAATTGTGATAATGTTAGTTTAAATTAATATTTATTTAATTAAATTCTTAATTTAAAAACGAAAATAAAGAAATTTCAAATGTGGTTCAAATTTTCTGTTTCACCCTGTAGCATACCTATGAACAAATTATATTTATCAAAGATATTATAACTGTTACGCTCTTCAAGAGTATGAAATGCAGTATTATTACGTGTCCTCATGTATTGATAATTTGTCTTACGGAAGTTGAAACATTCATGGTGCACCCAGTTGGACTTTTTTTTCTTTTTTATGTCGCTTTTGTTTATTATGTTATGATGTGCATTTTTGAACTCTTAATAAAGTAATATATTTTTATTTATATGTTTTTATTTTTATTTTATTTGTCTACGTTCTATTTACTCCCCACCATGTACCAATGTGTTTTCGAATTTCGAATTCATATGTACGTTTATTCGACGTTCTTACGGTGAAGGAAAACATCGTGATGAAACCTGCACACTCCTGCGAAGAAAATTCAAAGGTTGTGTGTGAAGTCGACCAACCCGCACTGGGCCAGCGTGGTAGACTAAGGCCTAATCGCCCTAATTCAGGGTAGGCTCGAGCCCCTCGGTGGGGACGTATATGAGCTGTTGATATATTACTCCCGAGTGGCAAGCTAGGGGGTGGCATACGGGAATAAACGTACTCGACTGCTTGTTGGTCCCACTCAGTTCCACTAGTGGGTCAAGAAGGAATCGCAAGTACTGGTTAGTGTCCCCACTGATTAGTACCATGAGCCCCATTGTAATTGGTTCCCTGTTCAGGCAGGTGTAATGAGGGATTTTCTGACAGCTCTTTAAAAAATAAAAGTAACAGTTCTATATAATTAAGACTATAGATGGCGCCAGGTGAACTTTGTGGATTCTTTTTTTAAAATCGTTTTATGGCCCTGGGTGACTCGCTGGATTTCTTCGGATCCACGAATCGTCAACGCCATCTATCGAAGTTTTATGAACTATTTTTTTAATTGGTTGTCGGTAAATCTCTCATTCTTGAATGCAGTTAACAATAATACGCCCTAACAGTCAGTCAACCTCCGGAGCAACCCCGGACCTCGTAACCTGGACCATTTATTTTGTAGGGGTCTGTCTGGTCCTTTGTTTCTACCCGACTACTCGGGTATCAAGTGAATGGGCTTAATCTGCACATTACAAATATAATATATATACAGTGCGTGGCCCAGAACTGGAGCAAATATTAAAAATAGAGGCTCTATAAGTCACCTGTAATTGAACCATTATGTCTTCGTCCTCAGCTAATTAAAACTTTAGTTTTAGATTATTTCTAACTGAATCGTAAATTCAATGTATTGCAAACAATAGTTCCGCTCAACTTGATTGTCTCTTCTGCTCTGCATCATAATTACACTAGAATACATTGTTAAGTCAGCAACTCTTAGCAAGGTAGCATGCGACCACGGTTATCGACATTTGTAAGGAAACTGTTTAAAAGAAATAAAGATTTATTATTTATTTATTTTATTTATCATCTGAACACCAACTACATTCAAGTGTTTTTAACATACAAGTTGTTTACTAATTGAATTATAAATATTTGAATAGTAGGTAATACAAATTTCGGACAAGAATGCTTTCTTGTTTCGTACTTTTACGTAGTCGGGTTTTAGTTTTTAAACTTATTTTTATTCCTCCTCGGTCTGGTCAGCATAGGTCAATAAGGATTGCTTTATGTCTCGGAGGAAAAAGGACCTTTATGTAGTGATCTGCGTGAGATAAAAACTTATTTATAACAAGTATCAATCTTCAGGAAAAACACGGTCTGACAGAAATAATTGTTATCTATTAGTTACGCAATCTTCTATAAAATGACATAGCCCAAATTTTTTCATTTCTTTTATGTTTTTGTATTATTTTGTTATATTTATTATAAAGAAAAATCACAAAAAGGAACGAAATCTTTTGTTGTGGAAGTAAGTATGTTTGAGTTTTTCTGTAGATTGCTTTTGCCATTCGTTCATTCGTCGTGAGCCCCTTGGCGCGTCTGCGTTGAGTTAGCAGCCTCACCATCGATTTTGATGGTTTTAAACATGTCAAAAAATTGTTAGGAATAGGTTTAAATTTGTTTATAAGTCTCAGAAAAAGTTTGATTGTATTTTAGAAGATATTTGAGTATCTTACTGAGGCTTCTAGATCGACGTCAACCTAGCAGCCTCAACAAGATAGACTGGCTCTATCATTATGATCTATATGTCAAAAAATTGTTAGTAAATGGTTTATCTCGTATACAAAGTTTCAACGAAATCGGTTCAGTAGGAGCCGAGATATTACACCCCCTTGTTAAGGCTTCCAGCTTGACGCTTGACGTGAAGACGATTCCCGTCAAACGGAGGTATGTCCAAGCAAAGTAAATATACCAAAAAATTGTTAGGAATAGGTTTATCTTATTCCAGCAAAAAAACTTTCAATTCGTTGAGACGTTTACTCAGAAAATGATTCTAAACTTCTACATACTAATTAATTTTCCGACCGTCAATCAATTTTAAACTTTCTGAGAGTAGAAATAGGGTTGAAATTGGTGGTTTAGCCTTTGACAGGTACACATAGGTACAGAAGTATAATTTTACGATTAAGTGATACGATTAAACCTAACAAATCGCTATGAAAGCCGGTAGCAGCTAAAAAAAATCATTCGAGTCAAAATTTGTTCAATTCTGATGAAGATACAGATACACAAAAGTGATAATAATAACCTACCACTAGGAACTCCTTACCGGTTTATCGCATAGACATGATAATTTACTTAGACGCTGCTACCTATTGGATTGCTTACATGACCTTCGTCATAAGCTAATTCCGCAGCTAATATTGTCTTCTCACGTGGGAACTCTTCAACGGCTAAGAGCATGGTCATGAAATTTTGCAAAAACGCTTTACTTGTCAAGCTAGACATGTTCTCAATCATGAACTGATGCTGCAGCCAGAATTTGTCTCCTCACGAGAGAACTCCTGGACAGTTAATAGCACGGACAAGAACTTTGCATTATATGCATAACTTGGATAACTAGACAAATTGTTTATCATAGGCTGCTGCCAAGACTGTCTACTCACAAGGGAACTCCGCAATGGTTAGTAGCATGGTCTCCAAACTTGCATATATGCTTTTTTTGGTTGGGAAGACATTATCTGCACCATCTTACTGATTTTGCTGCGCTTCATGAGAAAACTCCCTAACGATTAGTGGCATGGATTCTTAATTTTTAAAGCCTCTCCAGTACCAGAATTTGTGAGGTTGGTGTTAACTTGAAAACCCACGCTATATGAAGGAGGAATTAATTTTATTTTAGATAGAAATAAAATACAATAGCTATGTTTATAAATTATTATTAATAAAATCACATTCAGTCTTGTTTTAGATTATCACATTGATTGTTAAAATTATTACGAGTTATAATCACTAGTGCGAACAGTTTTTATGGCTTATAACTACGATATAAATCAATCTTTTTGATTCTTACTATAAATTATACAATGAGGAACAACAGATGAAGAAGCTTAGTTCTGAATACGATTAATTTACTATTTTTGTTCTTGACTGTACCAAAAACCGAATGTATGTAGAAGTTTAGAATCATTTTCTGAGTAAACGTCTCAACGAATTGAAAGTTTTTTTGCTGGAATAAGATAAACCTATTCCTAACAATTTTTTGGTATATTTACTTTGCTTGGACATACCTCCGTTTGACGGGAATCGTCTTCACGTCAAGCGTCAAGCTGGAAGCCTTAACAAGGGGGTGTAATATCTCGGCTCCTACTGAACCGATTTCGTTGAAACTTTGTATACGAGATAAACCATTTACTAACAATTTTTTGACATATAGATCATAATGATAGAGCCAGTCTATCTTGTTGAGGCTGCTAGGTTGACGTCGATCTAGAAGCCTCAGTAAGATACTCAAATATCTTCTGAAATACAATCAAACTTTTTCTGAGACTTATAAACAAATTTAAACCTATTCCTAACAATTTTTTGACATGTTTAAAACCATCAAAATCGATGGTGAGGCTGCTAACTCAACGCAGACCTTGGCGGGGCTGAAATGGAAATGCGATTTACGTTTTGTTTTGCCACTGGTTCAGTGGCAAGTGGAAACCTCGCGCATCATTATGACACGACATTCAGATATGAAAGTCTGTAAAATTGATACTTTATTTGATGGTTACGTACGTAACAAAGCGCGCGCCGACTGTGCCCTGGGTTCTGGCAGAATGATCAGCGTCGTAGCCTGGCTGCGACATTTTGCTGAGTCAGAACCTTTTTGCCAGTATACATACAATTGCATGGCGTTGTGGTAGGTAAGCTTAAGTATGTCTTAAGTATGTCTTCTTTGCCTTCTTTGTATGTAATTTTGTTATGTGTACTGTTTGTTGGCAAGTAAATGAGTTATTTATCTATCTAAAATTAGAAATTATCAGAAAAGACAGCTTTTATTCCCATTTCCCACGTAAATCGCTCGTAAAGTGGTCGCCATCACAGAACAGTAAAACTTTACTGTTCTGTGGTCACCATGGCCAAAACAACTGTCGGAATCAAATCGCTTCATCAAGCCACTGGGAATTAATACTTGGCTTTGGCCTTACTGCTATGATTGAAGACTTGGCTTCGGCCTTACTGCTATGATTGAAGACTTGGCTTCGGCCTTACTGCTATGATTGAAGACTTGGCTTCGGCCTTACTGCTATGATTGAAGACTTGGCTTCGGCCTTACTGCTATGATTGAAGACTTGACTTCAGCCTTACTGCTATGATTGAAGACTTGGCTTTGGCCTTATTTCTTGAAGATTATGGAAGAAATTAAATCAGACGAGGCTGTACGGTCGAATGATCTTTGCCTGTCAGTACGTAACGTACGGCGAAGAAAATAAAAATTAATGCTGATCGCTTTAAGTTCTTTCGCTTGTAACAATCTTGTTGCTACGAGGAGGGAATCGCTAGGCGCCAGATCTGGTGAATAAGGGGGGTGGTCAACCAATTCGAAGCCAGCTTGCTGAATGGCAGCCATCGCAACTGCCGACCTGTGCGCGGGTGCGTTGTCGTGATGAAACAGCACGCCTCTTCGAAGTTTCCCTCTCCTTTTCTCTTTGATGGCATTCCTCAACTTGGGAATTAAAGCTGCATAATATTGGCCAGTAATAGTGGTTCCACGCTCCAGGTAATCAATCAACAATATCCATTCTGAGTCCCAAAATATTGAGGCCATAACCTTGCCAGCCGATGCCACGGCACGAAACTTCTTCGGGGTCGGTGATGATGGCCGTTTGCATTGCGAAGATTGCTGTTTTATCTCAGGATCAAAATGATGGACCCATGTTTCGTTCATTGTTACGAAACGAGACAAAAAGTTCTCAGAATCTTCTTGAAACTTGTCCAACAATATCTTCGAAATGTCAAGTCGATTTTGTTTGACTGTCGGTTAACATTCTCGGCACCCATCTTGCGGAAACTTTTCTCATATTCAAAGATTGTTTCAATATGGATTGAATACTTCCATATGAAATGCCCGTTTCTTGAATTAAGTATCGGATGGTACCTCTTCGATCGCTCAATACAATTTTCTCGACTTTCGCAACATTTTCTTGGGTGACTGACGTCGATGGACAGCCGCAACGATGTTCGTCTTCCGTGCTCGTTCTCCCTACTCGAAATTGAGAAGCCCACCTTGCGACAGTAGAATACGGCGGAGCAGACTCTCCTAATGTTGCCTCCAAATCGCAACGAATCTCTTGAGTCGTTAACTTTTTTAAACAGAGGTATTTAATAACGGCTCGCACTTCGTTTTTTCAATTTTCGAGAACACGTTCCGACACGAAGCAAACAAATGACTACATTCAGAAAAACAAAAGAGAATCGAAGATTTTTTTTCTTCATTAATATTACAAATATGTATCTGAGCTATTCCTGCCAGTATTTTTTTTTTCTTACCAAGGAGTATGTCGTTCTCACTACTTTTTGATCCCTCTTCGTATATGCTTATTTCGTTATGTAATAAATAAATAAATATGAGGGTTTATTTCAGTTCTTCTAAGCCCTGAAGTAAGGGCTTTGGGCACTGGAAAATGGCTCTCATTCGACCGCTGCATCTCCTGAAGGGAGCTAAGAAAGTGGTGCAAGTGTGGAGCACGGCCACAGTAAGTTGTCTATGTTATTCATTACTAGCTTTCCGCCCGCGGCTACGCTCGCGTTGTGTAAGATTTTTCCCGTGGGAATAAGACTTTTCCCGTACAAAGTATCCTATGTGATAATCCAGGGTACAAACTATCTTTATTCTAAATTTCATCCAAATCTGTTCAGCAGTTAAGGCGTGAAAGCGGAACGTTTGTTCCGCTAAACATCCAAATATTTTCACTGATGTGATAATTCGGTACAATTTTTAAACTCTTAACATATTATCAGAAACAGCTTTCTAATGCGGAAACATCATTAATTCGTCAACGGCCAATAAACGTAATAACAAGAGTATTTTTAGTTCGCATTATCCACAATATTTAAATCGTCAAAAAGTTAATGAAACTAAAATAGGGGATCGGACTTCTTTTTTTTAATTTTATAAGTCCAAACTTCTTAGTTTCTGCTATCGAACACTAAAACAATTTTTGCTCTATCTTTAAAATTGACCGAGTTATAAAAGTCTGAAATTCACTACGAAATTAAAGATTAGACAGAGAGGCCCACCGGAGACAAATTTGTCTCCGTGGAGGCACATACCTACTTGTGACGTCATTTGTTAGTAACACCATATTATCTCCATACAAAAAATCGTTTTTGATAGAGACAGACATATTGAAACTTCAAAAAATCACTGTAAATTCGTTTTCCAACCGATTCTGTTTGTTTCTTCGCTAATCGTCTGCTACTAATCTATATTTTAAAGATAATTTATAAAATATGGTAAATTTAGGAACAGTTCGATCCCCTATTATTTGAATAGGGAAATATCTATTCGATCACAGCTGGCCTCCTTTTGTAATGAAATAAGATGTCGTTATTTTATGTTGTTGTTGTATGTTGTGTTGTTGTTGTTGTTGTTGTATGTTGTAGCTATATGTTGTGTTGTTGTAGCTGTATGTTGTGTTGTTGTAGCTATATGTTGTGTTGTTGTAGCTGTATGTTGTGTTGTTGTAGCTGTATGTTGTGTTGTTGTAGCTGTATGTTGTAGCTGTATGTTGTGTTGTTGTAGCTGTATGTTGTGTTGTTGTAGCTGTATGTTGTAGTTGTATGTTGTGTTGTTGTAGCTGTATGTTGTGTTGTTGTAGCTGTATGTTGTAGTTGTATGTTGTGTTGTTGTAGCTGTATGTTGTAGTTGTATGTTGTGTTGTTGTAGCTGTATGTTGTAGTTGTATGTTGTGTTGTTGTAGCTGTATGTTGTAGTTTGTTGTGTTGTTGTAGTTGTATGTTGTGTTGTTGTAGTTGTTTGTTGTGTTGTTGTAGTTGTTGTTGTTGTAGTTGTTGTTGTAGTTGTATTGTTGTAGTTGTATTGTTGTAGTTGTATTTGTATTGTTGTAGTTGTAGTTGTATTGTTGTAGTTGTATTGTTGTAGTTGTATTGTTGTAGTTGTATTGTTGTAGTTGTATTGCTGTAGTTGTATTGCTGTAGTTGTATTGCTGTAGTTGTATTGCTGTAGTTGTATTGCTGTAGTTGTATTGCTGTAGTTGTATTGCTGTAGTTGTATTGCTGTAGTTGTATTGCTGTAGTTGTATTGCTGTAGTTGTATTGCTGTAGTTGTATTGCTGTAGTTGTATTGCTGTAGTTGTATTGCTGTAGTTGTATTGCTGTAGTTGTATTGCTGTAGTTGTATTGCTGTAGTTGTATTGCTGTAGTTGTATTGCTGTAGTTGTATTGTTGTAGTTGTATTGTTGTAGTTGTATTGTTGTAGTTGTATTGTTGTAGTTGTATTGTTGTAGTTGTATTGTTGTAGTTGTATTGTTGTAGTTGTATTGTTGTAGTTGTATTGTTGTAGTTGTATTGTTGTAGTTGTATTGTTGTAGTTGTATTGTTGTAGTTGTATTGTTGTAGTTGTATTGTTGTAGTTGTATTGTTGTAGTTGTATTGTTGTAGTTGTATTGTTGTAGTTGTATTGTTGTAGTTGTATTGTTGTAGTTGTATTGTTGTAGTTGTATTGTTGTAGTTGTATTGTTGTAGTTGTATGTTGTGTTGTTGTAGTTGTATTGTTGTAGCTGTATGTTGTGTTGTTGTAGTTGTTTGTTGTGTTGTTGTAGTTGTTTGTTGTGTTGTTGTAGTTGTTTGTTGTGTTGTTGTAGTTGTATTGTTGTAGTTGTATGTTGTGTTGTTGTAGTTGTATTGTTGTAGCTGTATGTTGTGTTGTTGTAGTTGTTTGTTGTGTTGTTGTAGCCGTATATTGTGTTGTTGTAGCTGTATGTTGTGTTGTTGTAGTTGTATGTCGTGTCGTTGTAGTTGTATGTTGTGTTGTTGGAGTTTTATATTGTCTTGTAGTTGTTGATTGTTGTTGGTTGTAGCTTGCGCAGCCGGGAGGTAAAGCGTTCGGCTCTCGTTACGGAGTTTCATGGTTCGAAACCCGGTGGGGATACAGGTCGATCAAAAATACTTTGTGAGACTATCCCTTTGGTTAGGTTAGGATATTGCAGGCTTTAGCCTCACGTGATAGTCAAGCCATCTCAGATCTGAGAATACCAGTACTAATGGCTTCGACCCAAAAACCCACACATTGTTTAATAGGGAATATGCATTAAAAAAATATTAGTTTTTTTCATAGTTCATCTGAAAGTGTACAAAAATAGAATACTGACAGTCAAAACAGAATCGAAATTGATCGAAAAACAAACTAGATACAACATTATTAAACAAATATATCTGTTCCTTTATGAAAACTAAATTTTCTATGGTGGATGTATGGCCCGCGTGACATAATAATATGACGTCACATGTCACGTCGGACCTCTCTGTCTAACCATCAACTTTGAAGCCTTAATCTAACTCTGTTTCTGAGCAAGATATTTGAAATTTTATTTTTTTATGTTTATCTGGAACTTGAAATATTTCGGTTGATGAATTTAGAAAAATTGTGCATATTCCCTATTCGTGAATGTTGAAATGAAGTTCGTTTCCCTGACAGCACCAGCCGCTGCTGGCGAGCGACTACTCGTCGAAGGCGGAGTCGTTCCTCAGCGGCTCCAACGCCAACTTCCTGGAGAACCAGTACCTGGACTGGGCCAGGACGAAAGGAAAGATCGACCCTGTAAGATACCACCTCTTTTGTCTGCCTTAACATGACCTTCACTAATAAAAAATAATAATAATAAAAAATAGGGTGTATAACCAGTGTGTCCTACTCGTTTTGACATACGGAGCCGAGACGTGGAACATGACAGTGAGGCTGGCCCACCGGCTACATGTCACTCAGCGAGTTATGGAAAGATCATTAACTGTATAAAAAATGTATCTGGCGCATTAGGATTGCGCTAAAAGTGGAATCTGGGCTTGGAATCGCTCGACTGTCGCTTTACACTCATCATCGCTGTCATGGTCACTTAGTAGTATTGTCTCCAATAAAAATAAAATCTGACTTTCAGTCGTGGGATAACTTCTACAACAGTTTGAGCGGACAATCGCTGCAGATCGAAGAAATGGAAGATGGGTTTACTCCGAAAACTCTCAGTAAGTACACAGCATCCATTAAAGGGTCACGCTCATTCTGTCTGTCTAAGGCCGTATTCTCGACTACAGCGGCGGGCGGGCCATGTATTTTCCGCATCCCACGACGAGTACGCAATTCAAGCGTCTCCCCCGCAAGACCGCGCCCGCTATATTACCACTCTGATAGAAATAACGATTAGTCCGTTAAAAAAAAAAACCAAACATATATATAATTTTATTAATCATCTAAAAATGTTAAAATAAATAAATAAAAAATTGATTTTATTTCTGACATTGCCCATCATAGTAACAAAAAAGGCGTGTGGTGCTTGTGTTAGTAGATAAATTAAAATTATAAATTATTAAACGAAATTTTTGTGTCTTTGGCGAGCTGGACACTTGTACAATGCTGCATAATAGCACTGTCCACGTCCAGTCTCGCCGCAACAGTCTGCGGAAGGCTGTTGGAGCTGCCCCTCACGCGATGAATCGGGGATGTGATGCGCATGATAGCTGGGAAACTGTCAACTCCCGCTTCCGCCAGCATCCCTGAGGCACTGTAGTCACGTCGCAGCCCCATCAGCCCCCTGAAAGCGTTGTTGTACTGGGTGCGCAGGGCCCTGTATGTTTTTGAGTATAATGAGTCCACAGGCTGCTCGTGTACATAGAGATAAAAGCTGACGATCTTGGACCGGACTCCAAAAATAGAAAACGATGATAAGACATTTCGTCGATCTTCTACAGAGCTTGGTAGCATAATTGGTATAATGCGCATGCACCTGTGTCTAGCCCGGATAGCCGAGGAGATACAGGTTCGAGCCCAGTCCAAGATCGACAAAAAAAATAATTAAAATAATAATTAGTTATTTAGTTAACAGACGGAATGTAGCCCAGGTGGTGGTGATCTGCCGCCGACGCACAGGGTCGCGGGGTCGAATCCCGCCCAGGGCAAACATTCGTGCGATGAGCACTTGTTTGCCTTGTGTCTGGTTGTTGTTTATCTATATAAGTATGTATTTATCTATTTATGTAATGTATATCAGCTGCTTGGTACCCATAGTACAAGCTCTGCTTAGTTTGGAATCAGATGACCGTGTGTGATATGTCCCCACATATTACGGGGAAACTTCTTCAGTTCACCTTTAAGGGGAATTTTGACGACAACATCGGCCAATGACAAAATGTCGTATTTAAGGTATTATTATTATAATCTGTAACAAAAATAATCTATAGTACGTACTTTACTTGCCCAATAACTTGCGTTGAAGTTACCGCAACTCATTGCGCCGAACAAGACTTTACCATAGACCAAATGGGCAGAATTATTTATAAATTAGAACAGAAATTTTTAAATCGCGCGTTTTACGAAAAAATAAATTCACGTGATATCTTACTACACCCCCCCCCCTCTCCCCTTGTGATATTTCGTAATTTTTGCTAAACCCCCTCCCCCCCTTTCAAGCCTCACGTGATTAAAAGACGGTCCCTTAGCTAATCGTTGTATAATGATAACCTTTCGGATCAGAATCTGGCGGTAATGATGCAGGGGCGCAAGAGAAGACCCTAGACAAGGAGAAAATCAAAACGCACTTGGCTGTGCAGAACCTCATCCGGAGTTATCAGGTGATTGTCTTTCACGGTTGAATTTTTATTTTAGTAACGACAGGTGGCAGACATACTTTTACACCGTGAAATTTAATTAGTTGATGTTCGTTAAAGGGAACAACAACTAATCCCCAACAAACAACAACACAAACAAACAAAACAACACACAAACAACAAACTACAACAACACAAAAAACAAGAACAACAACATGCATGCATGTGCTGGTCGAAACAACAAAAATATTCAAACAAAACCGCGCGGCCATATAAACGATTCCATTTGTCAGCCATGTTGTTTAGTTGTTCAGCATAAAAGACTGAACACTCCCTTTAACAAAAATCAACCGATAGGAAATATGAACGTTTTTAAAAATTAATTAATCGAAATGTATGTTGAACTTGCGTGCAATAAAGAGTATATACAACGTGTTACAAAAAATACCAAAAAAAAGAATATTCTTCATCACAGGCATTTAATCAAAATTTTCCCATCTCTAGTGTCATTTGACACCTAAAATATAGACTATCGATTCTCAGAACGGAAAAGTATTTGTACACCATTTGTGCCTACATTTTTAAGAGATGTACTTAAATCAATTTATGTTAGAAAACATTTTATTTTTTGCCTTAATTATCTTGGTTACGTATTTACTTACATACATAAATATTATTTTGAAATATTTAGTTCATTATTTCATTAATTTATTATTTCACAAAGCTTTTTTTATTTATTTGTAGTTTTTTTCATTTTGAAATTAATTGTTTTATTTTTCAAGTGTTGCCAGTTAAATCCGTATAGCACAATTTTGATTGTTATTTTTAACTAAGATTGTTATTTGACGGCTCCGTAGCCTAGTTGGTAGTACGCCTGCCTTCGAAGCACAGGGTCGCGGGTTCGAATCCCGCCCAGGGCAAACATTCGTGTGATAAGCATTTGTTGCCAGTTTGCGTCTAGATGTTGTTTATCTATATAAGTAAGTATTTATATATTTATGTATGTATATCAGCTGTCTGGTACCCATAGTACAAGCTCTGCTTAGTTTGGGATCAGATGGCCGTGTGTGAGATGTCCCCACATATTTATTTATAATTGATATTTCAGACTCGCGGCCACCTGATCGCCAAGATCGACCCTCTTGGTCTGACGATGGCGGCGCGGTACATAGCCATCGGCAAAAACATGTCCATGGAAAGCAAGGGCTTGGACTGCATGATCGTGGCCCGGGAACTGGGAACTACGCTGTGTGAGTTCTAGAGTTCTCCCGATTTCTAGCACGCGGGTTAAAGTACGATTCACACCTTTCGATCGAAATCCTCCTAAATCCTAAATCGGAAATCCTCATTCTCTACACACTGTCCTAACTAGGACCTGTTGCCCTATACATTGTCCGATTTCCTCCGATATGTTGGATAGGACGGTGTAGGATCGGAAGGTGTGGAGCGTGTTTAAAGGTCTTTGCACACTACACCCACTCTAACTCAACTCATAGTTTGGCATTGAAATGTAAGCTTTATGTCTTGTTATTTAATAGTGAATTTTACAACATGTCAGTTGAAAGTGGACGACGAGTAGACGACGCGTGGTCCACGACGACTCGTTGATATCGTATTGATAGTTCGAGTTGGATTGGTGTCGAGTTGGTGAGTTGGTGTAATGCGCGAAGACCTCTAACATGGCTATAACCCGACGACTAGCTGTCAACTAACTGCTGAAGGTAAAGTGGAAGCTGTAGCATTCGTTTTGCTTCTATGAATTATTATGTGTCCTTGAACTTAGTGACATTATATGGTAATTGTTTTGAAATATTTCCTTTTTAAATTGTTTTCTCGAGTTACCTCACTGCACAAAATCTTAGACTATAAAGAGGAACACCTTCTGGGCGCTCTCGAAGAAAATCAATAAAATTACCCCAAAAATACCTGACTGCGTTTGTCACAGTGTTGCCACATCCCAAATTGTATCCTTATTCCGTAGCGGATTTATTTTTATTTAATTTTTCTCAGGCGAAAAACACATGGATATGGTATTCGAACTGCCCGATCGCACATTTATTGGCGGAGATGAATGCTGTTTGACATTAAGGTATATATAATCTGGGTAGTGCCTCCGCAGCCGGCGCCGGCTTCCAAAATTTGTGATTGGGTGCCGGCGGTGCATATGGGTATGTTGGCAGCACTACATTTTATTTCATTTCCTAACCCTAAAAAAATATTTGAGGAAAATAGATTCTGCTGAGATAGAGAGTAGTAAGGGCGGGCGAGCGTAGCGAGCACGGGAGTTCGGGGCACCCTGACTGGTGACCCCCCATGTCTGCTTGCAGGCTTGCTAAATGTTTGTCACCTAATGCATGCCAAGTTCGCGAGCACCCATACCCTTCAGGGTGAGGTTGTCTGGTGATCCCCCATGCCTGCTTGCAGGCATGCTAAAAGTTGGTCACCTAATGCATGCCAAATTCGCGAGCACCCATACCCTTCGGGGTTAGGTTGTCTGGTGATCCCCCATGCCTGCTTGCAGGCATGCTAAAAGTTTGTCACCTAATGCATGCCAAGTTCGCGAGCACCCATACCCTTCGGGGTTAGGTTGTCTGGTGATCCCCCATGCCTGCTTGCAGGCATGCTAAAAGTTTGTCACCTAATGCATGCCAAGTTCGCGAGCACCCATACCCTTCGGGGTTAGGTTGTCTGGTGATCCCCCATGCCTGCTTGCAGGCATGCTAAAAGTTTGTCACCTAATGCATGCCAAGTTTGCGAGCACCCATACCCTTCGGGGTTAGGTTGTCTGGTGATCCCCCATGCCTGCTTGCAGGCATGCTAAAAGTTTGTCACCTAATGCATGCCAAGTTCGCGAGCACCCATACCCTTCGGGGTTAGGTTGTCTGGTGATCCCCCTTGCCTGCTTGCAGGCATGCTAAAAGTTTGTCACCTAATGCATGCCAAGTTCGCGAGCACCCATACCCTTCGGGGTTAGGTTGTCTGGTGATCCCCCATGCCTGCTTGCAGGCATGCTAAAAGTTTGTCACCTAATGCATGCCAAGTTCGCGAGCACCCATACCCTTCGGGGTTAGGTTGTCTGGTGATCCCCCATGCCTGCTTGCAGGCATGCTAAAAGTTTGTCACCTAATGCATGCCAAGTTCGCGAGCGCCCATACCCTTCGGGGTTAAGTTGTCTGGTGATCCCCCATGCCTGCTTGCAGGCATGCTAAAAGTTTGTCACCTAATGCATGCGAAGTTCGCGAGCACCCATACCCTTCGGGGTTAGGTTGTCTGGTGATCCCCCATGCCTGCTTGCAGGCATGCTAAAAGTTTGTCACCTAATGCATGCCAAGTTCGCGAGCGCCCATACCCTTCGGGGTTAAGTTGTCTGGTGATCCCCCATGCCTGCTTGCAGGCATGCTAAAAGTTTGTCACCTAATGCATGCCAAGTTCGCGAGCACCCATACCCTTCGGGGTTAGGTTGTCTGGTGATCCCCCATGCCTGCTTGCAGGCATGCTAAAAGTTTGTCACCTAATGCATGCCAAGTTCGCGAGCACCCATACCCTTCGGGGTTAGGTTGTCTGGTGATCCCCCATGCCTGCTTGCAGGCATGCTAAAAGTTTGTCACTTAATGCATGCCAAGTCCCGCACCCCGCACCCCGAAATTAGGTTAGAAGGGAATGGCGCCATACCCTTCGGGGGTTAGGTTATCTGCCGGCTACCGAATCGGTGCGGGCGGCCGGCGCCGGCTGCGCAGGCACTACCTATAATACAATACGATACAAATATACAAAAAATACAAATAAGTAATCTGAGGATTTTTGCGGAAGGACAGCACCATATTCCGTAGATATAAGCCGGGACCAGCGGTTTGACTTGCCTTACAAAGCACGGAATAAGTACTCTCTCTCTTTTCTTATCTTAAAAATACATCCTTCCTTCCTTCCTTCCTTCTTATTTTCCGGGCAATCAGGTTGACTGGTCGATTCTTCATTCTCTTTATTATTTTACAATCCACCTTTCTCTCATTAGTCTCGTCCGGTCTTCATCCCGTCTATGTCTGTCTCGATAGCCAGCATGAAGCTGAGCGAGGAGGCTACTGCATAGTGCATAGTGATGTCCCACTGGGATTCGAACCCAGAACCCCCATAATGAGAACGCAATGCTTCTGCGGCTTAATCGGCGGTGGCTGTTACTCAAACAGTGACAGTTAATTAGGGATGACTGATTCCTGAGATGCTGTCGATGGGGAATTCCATCAGGCACGTGGCTAGGGTATGTTCTGAATCAAACTGTCAGCGACCAGAAAATCAATAAATTGTATGGGTTTCGCCCGCTTTGAGTGCGCTTAAATCGTTATCAGCGTGTCTCGGAACGACTCCATATAATCTTCATGTTTTGTAGAGAAATAATCGCCCGCCTTGAGCACGTGTACTGCCGGTCGATTGGCGCGGAGTTCATGCACCTTTACGACCTGGATGGAGTGAACTTCATCAGGGAGAAGCTGGAGCCTCCTGGCTCCTACGACAAGACTGTGGAGGAGAAGAGGATCATCATGCGCCGGCTTACCAAGGCCGTCTTGTAAGTCACTAACTAAGGGCCCCTTATAATACGAATTTATCTTAATGGCGGTTAAGAACTGCAAGCTTTAAGGTGCAGCCGCTGCATGAAGACCGTCGATAAAATAATCCGCGCGACATATAAAGTGACCGCCAATAGTATCCAAGTTTATATCGCGCGAAGATAAGAACTACTATACTATTAGCGGTTACGTTTTATGTCGCGTGGTTTATTTTATCGACGGTCGTCATGCAGCGGGGACAGATCGCCATGTCTCGCTTAGACGTTGCAGTTAAAACTTCACTCAACCGTTCTTTTCCTTTCCATGTTTCATCAACAGCATATACGTCCCCACCGAGGGGCTCGAGCCGCGAGCCTACTCTGAATTAGGGCGATTAGGCCTTAGTCGGCCACGCTGGCCCAGTGCGGGTTGGTTGACTTCACACAAAACCTTTGAATTTCTTCGCAGGAGTGTGCAGGTTTCATCACGATGTTTAGTATACTTCATTTCAAATAACAATGGAAAAAAGACAAAAAATATGTATGGCAGAAAAAAGGTTATTCGTGATTCACACTTGTCAGCTCATTGAGATTGACATGTCTGGGAATGTATCCCACGATAGATTTTCCAATGTTATCTGAAACAGGGTATAGAGGGCGTCCGTTGAAACTGAAAATCTTTTTCGATTAGTACCACCGAAGGTTTTGCGTAATTTAATAAACAATTTCATATACAAGTTAAATAGTAGTTACTTTCTGCGCGATTTAGTCTGGAGAAGTACTTCGCGACGAAATGGCCGGC
The DNA here is from genome assembly GCA_951230895.1 of Carpatolechia fugitivella. Taxonomy (NCBI): domain Eukaryota; kingdom Metazoa; phylum Arthropoda; class Insecta; order Lepidoptera; family Gelechiidae; genus Carpatolechia; species Carpatolechia fugitivella. The sequence continues at coordinate 16,246,423 of OX579650.1, forward strand.
GGAGAAGCGGTTCGGTCTGGAGGGGGGGGAGAGCATGATCGTGATGCTGGAAGAAATCGTGGACACCAGCACCAAGCTCGGCGTTGAGTCCATCGTCATGGCCATGCAACATAGGGGTGGGTACTTTTTTTTTATCTTTGGAATTTAAATAGTACCAAAGAGTAATCCTACTCTATTGTCCTCAATTTGGGATGTCACGAAATAATCCTTAAGTTCGTCCGTCCCTTTCTCTTTTTCAGATACGAGCTTCCTCCTAACCCAATAAAGGATGGCCTCTGTCTTTTCCTTCCACGCTTTCTCTTTTCCGTCAATAGCGTCGCTAAACTAGCTCTGTGACCAGGTTTTAAAGAAACTGCCTTGTCTTGCCATCTCCGCTGAGGTCTAATAAAAGTGATAGGAGATACTGCTTATCTTGAGGAGTAGGCTCAGCAACCCTACCCTACAGCAAATATATCTTGGTCTCCGATAGAAGGTGAAAAAAAACCGGGTGTCGGGTGTGGTGGTAATATTTTTATAGCTGTCAAACATATTATCCGTAGCCAGATGCGTGTTCCAGTTGTGTCGTTTTTCTTTGGTGTTATTGTCATATTTTGTTTATTGTGTACAATAAATGGTTCATCAACATCAACGGCCCGTTACAGTCCACTGCTGGACTATGAGCCTCCTCCACTTAAGTGGAGGGTTTTGCCATAATCTCCACGCTTGGCAGGCGGGTTGGAGATCGCAGATTAAAAGGTTACTGTATCAGAGAGCGCTGCTGCCCGTTCCCTGTTCAATGTCGAGTCCGTAAGTCGCCTCTTACGACACCCACTGGAAGAGTAGGGGTTGGTGACAAATGTATTCTACTCTGCCGTCACCACACGGCGCGAATTTATTAAATGGTTAAAAATAATAAATAAATAAATAATAAATAATAATCTGGCTTGGCTAGGCTGGCCTATGATATCAATGCTTATGTATCGACGACAATAATTCTTTTTCAGGGCGATTGAACATGTTGGTCAACGTTTGTCGCAAACAAATGGTGGATATTTTTGCACAGTTTAAACCGATGGAGCCAAAGGAACCAGTAAGTCGTTTTGAACATCAGTCTATCTGGAGAATACAATATGTAACAACACAATGAAAAACTTAACCTTGACACGAATACAACAACAACAACACACGATAACACGAACAACAACATCAGCAACATTTTCATAGCCGCACTTTTTATTCTAAATTGCTCTTATCTTAATCTTAATTTTATTTATGGCGTTTTTCACCGGTAGTATTTCGCCAGTATCAAGTGGTTTTGCTAAGTGAGTAGCTTGAGAAACAGACAGCCCTAATACTAATACTAGGTTCGGTGGAGGACTCCAATTTTCTGGACTGCCAAATATGTCACGCTTATTATTATTGTTAAATACTTAACTAAGTATTAAAGGTATCCTCGGCTGAGCGGTTTCATTATGAACGAAGGTTCAGGGTTGAGGGACTTGGTCAGAACAAAAACCACTCTGTGATATGCTTCCCAGTCTAGTTAGACTATCATCATCAACAGCTCATATAGGTACGTCCCCACCGAGGGGCTTGAGCCTAACCTGAATTAGGGCGATTAGGCCTTAGTCTTCACATACAACATTTAAATTTCTTCGCAGGAGTGTGCAGGTTTCATCATGATGTTTTCCTTCACCGTAAGGTCGTCGAATAAACCTGCATATGATCGAACCCGCATCTCCCTGACGAGAGGCAGCGGCCCTAGCCTCAAGACCACCGACGCTCTTAGGTCATTAGTCTGGCTAGGTTATTTTATAAGCTGAATTACCTAATTGACTGAAATTTAATATGATGTGCTTTGGACGGCACGTTAAGTCATCGTTCCTCATGTCAGAGGAGGTAGTTCTGATTGACACAAGGGTCTGGTAGGTCGGTCGACCTTGAACAAAAAAAAAACACGACCACGAATCCAAAACCAGTAACTATCGTGACTGATGTACTTCCTTTCCTTTAGGGCTCAGGTGACATCAAGTACCATCTGGGCACGTACATCCACCGCTTCATCAGACGAACCAACAAGTACATCAAGGTGTCCATGAGCTGCAACCCGTCGCATTTGGAGGTGGTGTCTCCCGTCGTAATCGGGAAGACCAGGGCCGAACAGTTCTGGAAAGGAGACTCCAAGGGTGATAAGGTAGGACAACCTTCACGATGAAGAAGAAAATCGAAGACTTTAGCATTTCCAGAAATAGAGTTATGAGGACCAATGCAGATTGGTCAACTTCCAACTCTGATAGGCAAAAAACACGAATAGGGAATCGGACTGTTCCTTTCCATATTTTATGTTTTTTTTTTAATATAGATTAGTAGCAGCCGATTCGCGAAGAAAAAAACAGAATCGGACGAATTTATAGTGTTTTTTTACAGTTTCAATATGCCTGTCTCTTTCAAAAACGATTTTTTGTATGGAGATTATATGGCGTTACTAACAAATGACGTCACAAGTGGTATGTGCCTCTCTGTCTAATCTTGAATTTCAAACCTTTATTACTCGGCCAATTTTTAAGATAGAGCAAAAATTCTTCTAGTGTTCGATAGCAGAAACTAAGACGTTTGGATTTATAAAATAAAAAAAGAAGTAGTCCGATCCCCTATTCCGGAAATACTGAATTCCTGAAACGACTGAGTCGTTAATTCACTTGAAATGAATGGTTGTGATGTGAATTGATTATTATCTTCTTCCGTGAAGGCAGAACAGTTAGGTCACTTAGGCAATAAAATAAGTGCCTGAAAGTTTGGATAGCTTAAAGGGCTCTTGCCGTACGGGGCAATATGGTCGCGCGCAGATTTGCCAGGTGTAGCAAGCAGGTCAAGTTGACGTTGTTCAACGCCTATTGTCTCTGTTTCTACACCTGTCAACTCTGGGTGAAGCACAGCAGAAGATCGTACAGCGCCATCAGGGTATAGTGTAATGACATTCCGTATTCTGATGGGGCTGCCGAGATACTGCAGTGCTTCGATTATGTTCGCCGAGGCTGATGTCCCAGACTTCTTTGCTGTTGTCAGGGCACGTATCGCTTTTTTTTAGGAGAGATTGCGTCGATCCGACAACAGCATACTGATCGCGGTGTACGCTGACATTTGTAGCCCTGTCTACAAGTGTTGGCTATCTGTGCACCAGAATGAGAACAAAAAATAGTAGGCATAAGACGGGTACTACAAGTAGACTAGGTATTATTGCTTTATTTGTTTTATTTTTATTAATTTGCAATTATTATTAACCCTTTTTATATTAATCTTAATTTTACTATGTGCCTTCTACACTGTTTGTAATTATGGACCCTGCCTGCAATAAAAATATATTTATTTTATTTATTTATTTTAAAGTTCTGCCCAAACTGATACGATTAGACTTGCTGGCGTGAACGAGCGGGACGAAAGGTTTGGATCAGAAGCACACCTTGGCCTCTATACGCGCGGGTTTTGCGTCCATTTGAACAGAAATAATAATAATTTATTTAAAAAAATCAAGTAACAATGACTCATTTTGTTAGTACAGTAAATCTTATTCTTATGTTAGTAGAAGTATGTAGGAAAGTACAATAATATTTAAAAAGCACCAATGTCACTTGCTACGGCAAAGCAGTGGATATTACGCAGCAGTCTAGCCTGCTCGAAATCATATTCAGAATACTGTTAGTGCTCCCGCGCACCCTGCGCACCAGGGACCCACACCTCTTGCGCATCGTCGCGTAATCGCGCGTCCGCGAGCGAACATCCCCGACGCACTGCTTTAGCGGTCGCTCTTTCTCTGATCAGGTGATGGCGATAGTGATGCACGGCGACGCGGCGTTCACCGGCCAGGGAGTCGTATACGAGACCGTCCAGATGGGGAACCTGCCCGACTTCACCACGCACGGCGCCATACACATCGTCTGCAACAACCAGATCGGGTACACCACCGACCCGAGATACTCAAGGAGCTCGCCTTACTGCACTGGTGATTATAATCAGAATCAGTTTTATCATAGGTCAAAAGCTAATACGACCCCTTTAAGGTCATTGTAAGCTTAATAAGCATCTATACAGGATCGGTCTATCCCAGAACCCTGACTGTAGTTTTGTGCGGATGACGAGGAGACTCCGCTTCACATCCTATGTGATTGCGATGCCTTAGTCAATATTAAAAACCAAAGCTTTGAGGACTTCATATTGTCATTCAGGAACCCCAGACTTTATCAAAGGGCTAACTACGAGGGCTGATTGATAAGTTTCCGAAACGACAAAGAAAAACTTTAAAAATCGATTTAAAATAAATTTATTTCTCAACGTAGTTTCCTTCTACCTCGATGCATTTAGTCCAGCGCTTCTCCAATGCCGTTACACCAGTTTGATAAAATGTTTTCTCCAACCCCTCAAAATACTCGTCCACGGCAACAATGACTTCTTCATTTGATGAAAATCTCTGGCCGCCTAACCATTTCTTCAGGTTTGGGAATAAGTGGAAGTCACACGGGGCCAGATCCGGGGAATAGGGTGGATGCGGTAGCAATTCGAACCGCAATTCATGGAGTTTGGCGACTGCAACCATTGACGTGTGTGCAGGTGCGTTGTCATGGTGGAACAAAACTTTTTTCTTGGCCAAATGTGGTCGTTTTTTCTGGATCTCTTCACTTAGTTTTTGCAGCAAGCTTGCGTAGTACTCTCCACTTATTGTTTTTCCTTTTTGCAGATAATCCACTAAAATAATCCCTCGAGCATCCCAAAAAACAGTCGCCATCACTTTGCCGGCCGACAAAACCGTTTTTGCTTTCTTCGGCGCAGGTCTTCCGCTCTCAGTCCACTGCTTAGATTGTTCTTTTGTCTCGGGAGTATAATGATGTATCCAGGTTTCATCGACTGTTACATAAGGCACCGAAAACTCGTTAGGATCTCGGTTAAACAGCGCCAAACACTCCGATGAATCGTCCACTCGACGTTGCTTTTGGTCAACAGTGAGCAAACGCGGCACCCATCGCGCGCAAAGCTTTTTCATTCCCAAATGTTGGTGCAAAATACTAAAAACGCGTTCAGATGAAATGCTCACCATCTCTGCTATCTCTCGCAACTTCAAGCGCCGATCATTCAATACAATTTTGTGAATTTTTTTGATCATGTCCGGATTCGTGACTTCATATCGACGGCCAGACCTGTGGGCGTCTTCGCAGCTCTGTCTTCCACGTTTAAAATCAGTTACCCAGGTGTGAATTGTACTCAATGCAGGAGCAGAGTTACCTAAAACACTGTCTAGCTTGATTTTAATCTGGGTTGCTGTTTTCTGTTTAAAACGTAAAACTTTATCACCGCACGAATTTCGTTTCTTTCCATTGTTAAGAAAATTTACGACAGAGAAAGTTCTACGTCCTATCAAACAAATTCCACCAGTTCGATTAAATTCAAATTTGGCGTTCTATTTTCAAAAAGATGCCAAAATATAATGTAATATTTTTTTTTTGCGTATCATTTTTTTAAGTTCGTCGTTTCGGCCAATTATCAATCAGCCCAGGTACAATAGAATAGTAACCATCGTGACTTGCACGATCCGTTCCTATCAAATCCTAATCGTAGGTCAAATGCAGGGGGGGGGAAACGTAACTCCGAGAATAATATAATAATAATATAATATTATGTGTGGACATCTCACACACGGCCATCTGATCCCAAACAAAGCTAGATAAATACATACTTATATAGATAAACAACATCCAGACACAAGGCAAACACAAGTGCTCATCACACGAATGTTTGCCCTGGGCGGGATTCGAACCCGCGACCCTGTGCTTCGCAGGCAGGCGTACTACCAACGTCTACGGGGCCGTCAAAGAATCTATGCCTGCTTGCCTGGATTTTGGACACCGTTACCGAGCATCCACCTCAGGGCGATTTTTTTGCGTAAATAGAATACCTTGTCCAGACGAGTTACGCTAGCATGGTTATAATAGCAATACTTAAACATTTCAGGACCTATGTCAGGACTGAACTGCTTTTTACTGTCATACTGCTGTATGTAAAAAGCGATCCTAATGACTAAACCCTTGTCCCTTAGACGTAGCAAAATGCATGGATGCACCAATTTTACACGTGAACGGCGACGACGCGGAGGCCGTAGCGACCGTCGCGCGCATCGCCATCGAGTACCGCTGTCGGTTCAAGAAGGACGTGGTGCTGGACTTCGTGTGCTACCGACGCTTCGGACACAGTGAAGAGGATGAGCCCATGTTCACGCAGCCGTTCATGTACAAGAAGATCAAGACTTTACCGACAGGTATAGTTCGGGTGATCTTTCATTTATGAACACTTTTACGTTTTCGCGGTTGTTAATTTTAATAACACACACATCTACCGGGTTATTACCACGATTTTGGTAAGCTCATTAAAAAGCTTATTTTAAACCAAAATGTACGTAACAGTAAAACACACACATCTACCGGGTTATTACCACGATTTTGGTTTAAAATAAGCTGTTTAATGAGCTTACCGATATTTCGACTACGCTGCAACAGTTCTTCAGTTCTGCAGCTTATTTCAAACCAAAATCGAGTAATAACCCGGTAGATATGTGTGTTTTACTGTTACGTACATTTTGGTTTAAAATAAGCTTTTTAATGAGCTTACCAAAATCGTGGTAATAACCCGGTAGATGTGTTATTGATCTTTCATTGAAATGAAATGAAATGAAATGAAATTTATTGAGATTGTTATAAATGTGGTACATTATTTTTATAAGGTGGAAATGTCATAATAGAGTCCAACACATTTAGTCGAAATCCGACATACAACACATCACATTTTTAATAAACATGATATTATTATCTAAGTAACACTAGTCATTAATAAGAATAATGCAATAGTTTTCCATCATAAATTAATTAAATTAATGTCAATATAGATGTCAACTTATACTAAGAAACTCTCTGACTGAATAGAATTGTTTCTCTGCTAACCATTGTTTTAATTTTCTACGGAGTTCTCTTAAGGGTAAATCTTTTATTTCTAACGGAAGAGCATTATATGTCCTTACACACATGGCATAACAGTTTTTTCTATATACTGCAGTTCTAGGTAGAGTTCTATAAACTAGGCTATCTTTATTCCTTGTATCATATCTCTGCGTGTCGCTTGCCTTTTTAAATAAAAATCCGTTTGTTTTTACAAAATTAGCAAGTTGGAATATGTATAGCGACGGGAGTGTTAAAATTCTTAACTTTTTAAAAAGAGGTTTGCATGGTTCATAGGGTGGCACGCCACACAAAGCACGTATGCACTTTTTCTGAGCGATAAAAGCCTATCGAAATCGGTACTATTGCCCCAGATCAACAGACCGTATGTAAGGATAGAGTTCACATACCCATAATATGCAGTCAGTACAATGTTAAAGGATGTTACTTTTCGAAGTCGTCTCAACAAGTATACATAGCTGTTTACCTTACTACACACTTTTTCGACGTGGGCTTTCCAATTACAGACTTCGTCCATAATAATCCCCAGAAATTTTCATTTTTTTAAACACTCCCCTTCAAAGCAAAAGTCCAGCTCAGCAACAGTTTCACCATACTTATGGAATTGAACAATATTTGTTTTGCCCATATTAAACTGGAGATTATTTTCATTTAGCCAATTTGTAATATTAATAATCATAGATTCAATGTCATTTTTATATAGAGTAATGTCAGTATTTTTGTCACATATTACAATAACTGAAATGTCATCAGCAAATAGAGTGCATTCATGACGGGTACTTTCTGGAAGGTCATTAATATATAAAATAAATAGCAATGGTCCCAAGATACTTCCTTGCGGGACGCCGACTGCATTTATTCTCTGCGTAGATTTATAGGTAGTCAGATTAGAATTCCTGTCAGTATTTGCTATCTCTACATACTGTTTCCGGCTCCGCAAGTAATCTGATATCCAGTCCAGCGCTATTCCCCTTATTCCATAATTTTCTAGCTTACTTAACAGTAATTTATGTGACACAAAATCAAATGCTCGTTTCATGTCAAAGTAGATGACCGTAGTTCTCTTTTTGTCATTTAGGGCTTCAACTATTTTATTTATCAAATTAAAACACGCAGTTACTGTCGATTTATTTGCTTGAAAGCCACACTGCTCTTCTTTAAGAATTTTAAACTTGAGTATAAACTCACTCAGTCTTTTATGCATGGCCCTTTCGAATATTTTAGCTAGTATCGGTATAAGCGTGATGGGCCTGTAATTTCCAGGATCGTTTCTATCCCCTTTTCCTTTAAACACCGGTTTGACAATTGATATCTTCAATGAATCTGGAAAACATCCCTTTTCGAAAGATAGGTTTATTAAGTGTGCCAGTACTGGCGCCAGTTCCCTTTTGCAAAATTTTAAAACCTGTGTAGATACCTCATCATATCCCTCTGCCTTAGTGTTGTTTAAGGAACTAATAATGGTTTCCACTTCAGATATGCTAACGGGTTTGAGGTACATACTATTTTGTATTTTATATTTATTAGATTTACATTTATTAGAGTTGCTAGTATTACTTGTGTTTTCCTTACTCGTGGAATTAATTAGATAATCATTCATTTTCTCTGCTATTATATTAGGATCCCTTATCAAACTCTCATCAAAGATCATTTCATTAATAAAACGATTAGAGTCCTGCCTATTTTTTCTTTTATTATGTCCCATGACGCTTTACATTTATTTTTAGATTTTAAGATATAATTATTATTGCAATTTTTTTCGGCGACAGTAATACAATTTTTCAAAATCCTAGAATACTTTTTAAAGTGACTTTTTGTATTTCTAGATTTTGTTTTGTAATAATGAAACCTTAATTTTCTCTTCGTTCGACAGCTATTCCTTATTCCACGTGACATCCACATAGCCTTAATTTCAGTGCTTTTTACACTTATTTTTCATTTGTCGAAGCTACGCGGCATTTGGACAGACAAACGCTATCTATCCAAATCCAACTGTTTTTTATTGGAGCACTGCGACATTTTAGGTCGGAGCACTGTACAGGCATAGCCAATAGCCATCTACCGGAGCATTCGGGCAATTATTGTGTAGATACTATCGCCATTTATTTGAGCACGAGATTGTTTTACCAACATTCGCTACGACCGACTCCGTATAAATAGGGTATTTGACTGCTCCTAAATTTACTATATTTTATGAATTAATTTAAAAATTCGAAGACGATTCGCGAAGAATAAAACAGAATCTGTTGGAAAACGAATTTACTTACAGTGATTTTTTTCAATATGTCTGTCTCTTTCAAAAACGATTTTTTGTATGGAGAATGGCGTAGCTTGTGACGCCTCTCTGTCTAATCTTGAATGTCCCTTGAATCTTGAACCTTTATAACTCGGTCAATTTTAAAGATAGAGCAAAAATTATACCCTTTCTTTTTTTTAGAGGTGTAAACTTTGTACTCTCCTGCAAGTCCGCGTCCTGCTATATATCACTTTGGCAGTAAAGAAAAAGGTGATGATGAAGGAAGACTTTAAATATTGATGATGTTGTTTATAGTGGACAAAATATACGCGGACACGCTCCAGAAGGAGGGCTCCGTGTCGGCGGAAGACATCAAGGGCTGGGAGAAGGAGTACATGGACACCTTGAACGAACATTTCGAGTTGGCCAAGAAGGTACTGTAGCATCGGGCCTCGTTGGTCTGAGTGCTATGTAGTTTGATACTGGCGATAATATTCTTTTTGTAATATATTCGTTCTCTTTTTAAATATTCAGTTTAGAAAGAGAGCGATAGAAACTTCAGACGGGCTGGGCCGTAGGGATTTGACGTTCTCACCTGCCGTCCGCCGTCGTGTGGGGACGATTGTATGATTTTCAGTACGAGTGCAGTGCAATTTGTGATTTATATTTTAAGTGGCGGCTCTCTCCCGGAGGGTCGTTACAGTACACTTATAGAGCCTATAACTTAGAACGTATAATGGGGGTTATTTCAACAGCCAATAAAAAAAAATAGTTCATAAATCTACGATAGATGGCGTTGACGATTCGTGGATCCGAAGAAATCCGGCAAGTCACCCAGGGCCATAAAAGAATTAAAAAAAAAAAGAATCTACGAAGTACACCTGGCGCCATCTATCGTCTTAATTAGAACTATTATTAAAGAGCTGTCTGAAAATCCCCCATTAAAATAATAAAATAATGTTGACCGAGCGTGCATGAAGCACGGGCGAAGCGTATCCGTCTTAGCTTAAGCAAAAATGCTTTATATCCAGGTTGCATTTCTCAGCCGTAATCGGTAAGCAGGTTCGGTTGTAAGCAGGTTCGAGAAATATATATAATTTTTTTCCAATTCAGATTTCGAAATTTTTCAAAATGGCTGAGATATATAAAACGAATTTAAACTCGCGAGGTCTACAGCTCACAGAGCCACTAGCCTATATACTCGTAGTTTAGTATAAAAAATCAGCGACCATCCCCAATGCTCATCAATTAATTTATTTTACGTGGATTTAGTACCATGGGGTTATTTGGAGTTACCTTTGCAATAAGTCCACCTGTTAGCTCGTTATTGAGTAATTTTTATTATAATTGGTGTCAATCATCCATCATTCATCATCATCAGCTATACGTCTCTATGGTATTAATAAAGTGTATAATTTGTGTTGTGATGTAAGGTCACCAAACTCAGCATCATGGACTGGATCGACACGCCCTGGACCGGCTTCTTCGAGTCCGTTGACCCCATGAAGGTAAAAACCTTCGGAAACCTTTTGAATCGGGTTTTTTTATAAACACTTTTAGGTTTGCACACATATCTACCGTGTTACTACCACGATTTTGGTTTAAAATAAGCTTTATTTTTATTTTATTTTGTTAGGTCACCAACAGAGATAACAATAATACTTACAACTAAATAAATATGTATAGGGTACTAGCCTAATTGTAACTCCAATTATAGGCGACAACGACTTGCAAAATAGTACAGTGAACAGAATAAGTTATAAAATGAAATGACAATAGCACAAAACAAAAACGCTTTGTGACAATAGTAAAAAGTGGCTTCTTTTTTTAAACCGTGACAACAAAAAAAAACAAAACTACATTAAGTTATTTAAAAAGAAAAGAAAAAACAATAATTTTAACCTTGAGCTGAAAAAACTGTGCTCATGTTCTAATATTGGCTAACAAACATTTCTTATATGTGGTTTTTACAACATTTAGTCGAAATATCGGTAAGCTCATTAAAAAGCTTGTTTTGAGCCAAAATCGTGGTACTAACCCGGTAGATGTGGGTGTGTTATTAGGTTTTTTTTAATCCGTCGAGCTTATGAAAGACTTATTACAGTTCGTCAACCTCGTGAAGGTAGAACTTGAAGAATAATCTGGATTGTTCATGAGACGCCAAATCTGCACTATTATTTTCTGCACATTTAGTACGAATACAGATAGAAAAAAACTTATTATAAAATAGTTATTTCTTAAATATCAAAATTCACTTATTTTCTTGCGTGATACATATTAAGGGGGTACCCTATGTGAACACTAGCGCCACTTGGATAAAAAATCATAACTTAGTAAAAACACTAAATATCAAAAATATGAACGATCAAATTGTTTCATTAGTCTAGTTGTATTTTTAGAATTGATAAATTCAGTTATCTATTGTTAATTGTAGTAACAGATAGCACACACCGTACTACACCGTATAAGATTTTATACAATTCGGTATTTCTAAAAATACTAACGTACCTACACTTTAAAATGATCGTTCACTTTGATTTTTTTTCGAAGTGGCGCTACTGCATAGTCAGGTCGCCCCTTAAGGTACTGTGTATAACCAACTCGGACCAACCACCCACTGGACACCATATTTTATGTCAGGGTGAAACTTACCGAAACACATAGGCGCATTTGCACATATAAATATCTCTGGGCGGCCAATACCTCGCGGCTCACTTCAGTTTCGACCAATTATGAGACCTGTCAATACGTTGCGTCAAGTGAGATGAACCAATCACGACGTGTTCCCCGCGCCCCCACACCGCTACTTTCTTCGTAATTAGTTACAACAATACAGAATACAGAATGTGGTGTTCAGTGGGTGGTTGGTCCGAGATAACCAAGCTACCATACAAAGTTATATCTATTTTCACTCAATCACAAATAGGGTGAAATCTATAAAGAGACTAGACTAGGCTCTTCCTATAGAGACACAAATCTCCTCTTATTACACCAAACGATCTACGATCCAGTTATCTATTGTTAATTCAGTTATCTATTGTTAATTGTAGTAACAGATAGCGAAAGTGCTAATAACGGCCGTTTTTAGCACTTTCGCTATCTCTTACTACACCGTATAAGATTTTATACAATTCGGTATTTCTAAAAATACTAACGTACCTACACTTTAAAATGATCGTTCACTTTGATTTTTTTTCGAAGTGGCGCTACTGCGTAGTCAGGTCGCCCCTTAAGGTACTGTGTATAACCAACTCGGACCAACCACCCACTGGACACCATATTTTATGTCAGGGTGAAACTTACCGAAACACATAGGCGCATTTGCACATATAAATATCTCTGGGCGGCCAATACCTCGCGGCTCACTTCAGTTTCGACCAATTATGAGACCTGTCAATACGTTGCGTCAAGTGAGATGAACCAATCACGACGTGTTCCCCGCGCCCCCACACCGCTACTTTCTTCGTAATTAGTTACAACAATACAGAATACAGAATGTGGTGTTCAGTGGGTGGTTGGTCCGAGATAACCAAGCTACCATACAAAGTTATATCTATTTTCACTCAATCACAAATAGGGTGAAATCTATAAAGAGACTAGACTAGGCTCTTCCTATAGAGACACAAATCTCCTCTTATTACACCAAACGATCTACGATCCAGTTATCTATTGTTAATTCAGTTATCTATTGTTAATTGTAGTAACAGATAGCGAAAGTGCTAATAACGGCCGTTTTTAGCACTTTCGCTATCTCTTACTACACCGTATAAGATTTTATACAATTCGGTATTTCTAAAAATACTAACGTACCTACACTTTAAAATGATCGTTCACTTTGATTTTTTTTCGAAGTGGCGCTACTGCGTAGTCAGGTCGCCCCTTAAGGTACTGTGTATAACCAACTCGGACCAACCACCCACTGGACACCATATTTTATGTCAGGGTGAAACTTACCGAAACACATAGGCGCATTTGCACATATAAATATCTCTGGGCGGCCAATACCTCGCGGCTCACTTCAGTTTCGACCAATTATGAGACCTGTCAATACGTTGCGTCAAGTGAGATGAACCAATCACGACGTGTTCCCCGCGCCCCCACACCGCTACTTTCTTCGTAATTAGTTACAACAATACAGAATACAGAATGTGGTGTTCAGTGGGTGGTTGGTCCGAGATAACCACGCTACCATACAAAGTTATATCTATTTTCACTCAATCACAAATAGGGTGAAATCTATAAAGAGACTAGACTAGGCTCTTCCTATAGAGACACAAATCTCCTCTTATTACACCAAACGATCTACGATCCAGTTATCTATTGTTAATTCAGTTATCTATTGTTAATTGTAGTAACAGATAGCGAAAGTGCTAATAACGGCCGTTTTTAGCACTTTCGCTATCTCTTACTACACCGTATAAGATTTTATACAATTCGGTATTTCTAAAAATACTAACGTACCTACACTTTAAAATGATCGTTCACTTTGATTTTTTTTCGAAGTGGCGCTACTGCGTAGTCAGGTCGCCCCTTAAGGTACTGTGTATAACCAACTCGGACCAACCACCCACTGGACACCATATTTTATGTCAGGGTGAAACTTACCGAAACACATAGGCGCATTTGCACATATAAATATCTCTGGGCGGCCAATACCTCGCGGCTCACTTCAGTTTCGACCAATTATGAGACCTGTCAATACGTTGCGTCAAGTGAGATGAACCAATCACGACGTGTTCCCCGCGCCCCCACACCGCTACTTTCTTCGTAATTAGTTACAACAATACAGAATACAGAATGTGGTGTTCAGTGGGTGGTTGGTCCGAGATAACCAAGCTACCATACAAAGTTATATCTATTTTCACTCAATCACAAATAGGGTGAAATCTATAAAGAGACTAGACTAGGCTCTTCCTATAGAGACACAAATCTCCTCTTATTACACCAAACGATCTACGATCCAGTTATCTATTGTTAATTCAGTTATCTATTGTTAATTGTAGTAACAGATAGCGAAAGTGCTAATAACGGCCGTTTTTAGCACTTTCGCTATCTCTTACTACACCGTATAAGATTTTATACAATTCGGTATTTCTAAAAATACTAACGTACCTACACTTTAAAATGATCGTTCACTTTGATTTTTTTTCGAAGTGGCGCTACTGCGTAGTCAGGTCGCCCCTTAAGGTACTGTGTATAACCAACTCGGACCAACCACCCACTGGACACCATATTTTATGTCAGGGTGAAACTTACCGAAACACATAGGCGCATTTGCACATATAAATATCTCTGGGCGGCCAATACCTCGCGGCTCACTTCAGTTTCGACCAATTATGAGACCTGTCAATACGTTGCGTCAAGTGAGATGAACCAATCACGACGTGTTCCCCGCGCCCCCACACCGCTACTTTCTTCGTAATTAGTTACAACAATACAGAATACAGAATGTGGTGTTCAGTGGGTGGTTGGTCCGAGATAACCAAGCTACCATACAAAGTTATATCTATTTTCACTCAATCACAAATAGGGTGAAATCTATAAAGAGACTAGACTAGGCTCTTCCTATAGAGACACAAATCTCCTCTTATTACACCAAACGATCTACGATCCAGTTATCTATTGTTAATTCAGTTATCTATTGTTAATTGTAGTAACAGATAGCGAAAGTGCTAATAACGGCCGTTTTTAGCACTTTCGCTATCTCTTACTACACCGTATAAGATTTTATACAATTCGGTATTTCTAAAAATACTAACGTACCTACACTTTAAAATGATCGTTCACTTTGATTTTTTTTCGAAGTGGCGCTACTGCGTAGTCAGGTCGCCCCTTAAGGTACTGTGTATAACCAACTCGGACCAACCACCCACTGGACACCATATTTTATGTCAGGGTGAAACTTACCGAAACACATAGGCGCATTTGCACATATAAATATCTCTGGGCGGCCAATACCTCGCGGCTCACTTCAGTTTCGACCAATTATGAGACCTGTCAATACGTTGCGTCAAGTGAGATGAACCAATCACGACGTGTTCCCCGCGCCCCCACACCGCTACTTTCTTCGTAATTAGTTACAACAATACAGAATACAGAATGTGGTGTTCAGTGGGTGGTTGGTCCGAGATAACCAAGCTACCATACAAAGTTATATCTATTTTCACTCAATCACAAATAGGGTGAAATCTATAAAGAGACTAGACTAGGCTCTTCCTATAGAGACACAAATCTCCTCTTATTACACCAAACGATCTACGATCCAGTTATCTATTGTTAATTCAGTTATCTATTGTTAATTGTAGTAACAGATAGCGAAAGTGCTAATAACGGCCGTTTTTAGCACTTTCGCTATCTCTTACTACACCGTATAAGATTTTATACAATTCGGTATTTCTAAAAATACTAACGTACCTACACTTTAAAATTATCGTTCACTTTGATTTTTTTTCGAAGTGGCGCTACTGCGTAGTCAGGTCGCCCCTTAAGGTACTGCGTATAACCAACTCGGACCAACCACCCACTGGACACCATATTTTATGTCAGGGTGAAACTTACCGAAACACATAGGCGCATTTGCACATATAAATATCTCTGGGCGGCCAATACCTCGCGGCTCACTTCAGTTTCGACCAATTATGAGACCTGTCAATACGTTGCGTCAAGTGAGATGAACCAATCACGACGTGTTCCCCGCGCCCCCACACCGCTACTTTCTTCGTAATTAGTTACAACAATACAGAATACAGAATGTGGTGTTCAGTGGGTGGTTGGTCCGAGATAACCAAGCTACCATACAAAGTTATATCTATTTTCACTCAATCACAAATAGGGTGAAATCTATAAAGAGACTAGACTAGGCTCTTCCTATAGAGACACAAATCTCCTCTTATTACACCAAACGATCTACGATCCATCAATCTATCATCTTCTCTTTTGCTATCTAATGGGGGACTTTCCACCAGCCAATAAAAAAAAGTTCATATAACTTCGGTAGATGGCGTTGACGATTCGTGGATCCGAAAAAATCCGGCGAGTCACCCAGGGCCATAAAAGAATTAAAAAAAAGAATCCACGAAGTACACCTGGCGCCATCTATCGTTTTAATTAGAACTATTATTTTTATTTTTTAAAGAGCTGTCTGATAATCCCTCATTGTGAATCGATTGCGAACAGATTAATGAGACGGGCATCAGCGATGTGACCATATCGACCATCGCGAATCACTTCTGCAAGGCGCCCGAAAAATGGGCCTTCGAATGCCACAAGGGCATCTACAGGATATTGGCAGGGCGAGAAAAAATGGTGAGCACTTCCATGGGTTATTATTTATTTAAGGAAACACTCACGTAGAAACGGATACTTATTAAAAAACTGTTTTAAATCGTTTGTCTCGGTTGGTTAATAAACAAATGTAGCTGTCCCGTTATCTAATTTTATAAATCCAAACTTCTTAGTTCCTGCTATCGAACACTAAAAAAATTAAATTAAAAAATCTTTAAAATTAACCGTGTTATAAAGGTTTGAAATTCAAGATTACACAGAGAGGCACATACCTACTTGTGACGTCATTTGTTAGTAACGCCATATAATCTCCATACAAAAAATCGTTTTTGAAAGAGAGACATATTGAAACTTTAAAAAATCACTGTAAATTGGTTTTTCAACCGATTCTGTTTTTTTCTTCGCAAATCGTCTGCTACTAATCTATATTTTAAAAATAATTAACAAAATATGGTAAATTTAGGAACAGTCCGATCCCCTATTGTAATTGTTGATCGAAGTATGATACCTAAAATGATTAATAAGCATTTTGTTTCCCTATTAGTGCTGTAAGCACAATTTTTAAAAATTCATTAATCGATATATTTCAAGTTCCAGATAAACACACAATAAATAATTTTCCAAATATTCTTGCTCAGAAACTAAGTTATAAGGCTTCAAAGTTGACGTCATATGTGTTGCGGGCCATACATCCGCACTAGAAAATTTTATTTTCGTAGAGGGACATGTATATTTGTTTAATAATGTTGTATCTAGTTTGTTTTCGATCAATTTCGATTCTGTTTTGACTGTCAGTATTCTATTTATGTATACTTTCAGATGAATTATGAAAAAATCTAATGTTTTTTTTTTTTAATTTTGACTTTGACTTTGACTTTCAAATGAATATCATTCGTTCATCACCTCTCTTTCATTGGTCATAAAAACGAAAAGGATAGCTGGATTTTAAAATTAGAATTAGAGCATGACGTCCCGAATCGAGGCCACTGTGTGATGTATGTACGTCCCACAGGTGAAGGAAGGGATCGCGGACTGGCCCATGGGGGAGGCGCTGGCGTACGGCTCGCTGCTCAGGGACGGCATCCACATCAGGTTCACCGGGGAAGACGTCGAGAGAGGAACCATGGCGCACAGGTCTTCTTACTAAAAATTCAAAATCAAAAGCAAAAACTATCATGGATGGCACGTTCACTACCAGTGTATGTACGCTGTGGAGAAGAACGGCCAGAAGAAATCGTATCTTTTGTAATTTTCTTTTAAATATATTAAGAACTAGCTTTCCGCCCGCGGTTTCACCCGCGTTAAATGAGTTTTCCCGTGGGAGTGAAGTGTTTTACCGCGGTAAAAAGTAGCCTATGTCCTATTCCAGGGCCTAACCTAAATGTGTGCCAAGTTTCATCCCGATCCATCTAGTGGTTCAAGCGTGATTCGGCAACAAACGTCCAAACATCCAAACTTTCACATTTATAATATTAGTCGGATCATAAGGCATAATTACAATCTACTCCGCTGATTTGAAACAACAGTAGACCAGACGCTAGCGTTTCATCTTCATCAACACTGTTGGCAACACCAACAAATAGCTTTAAGTTTTTAGATACAGCAACACTGGTATCTTTTCTCTCACTCTGTTCGTTCTCTAAGAATTTAAGGTCGGTCCTGTTTTTTGTGACTTGTGTGTTTCTTTTTACACGGTTATACCGTTATAATAAACTTGCTGTGAAACGAATTGCAAGAACTTTGTTTATCTCCTCAGCCTACATGCCTACAGCCCACAAAATTAATGAAGGAATCGTTCAAACACCTCATACACGTCCCCACCGAGGGGCTCGAGCCTACCCTGAATTAGGGCGATCAGGCCTTACTACGCTGGCCCAGTGCGGGTTGGTCGACTTCACGCACAGCCTTTGAATTTCGCAGGAAGATTTCCTCACGATGTTTTCTTTCACCGGAAGAGCGTCGAATACACATACATATGAATTCGAAATTCGGAAACTCATTGGTACAAACTAAGGAAAGTATCACAAAGAAATTTTTGTCTGACATTGCCCCACCGGGATCCGAACCCGGAACCTCTGTAATGACCACTCAGCCACGGAGGCTGTTTGTGCAGCAATGAATATTATTAATGTTTCCTGTGACGGTTTGTGTCAGGCATCACGTGCTGCACCATCAGGGGGTAGACGGCGCCCAGCACCGCGTGTTCGACACGCTGTACCCAGACCAGGCAGCCTACCACCTACACAACAGCTCCCTCTCGGAGTTCGGTGAGTATCAACCACGGAATATAAAACAAGAATGGAAAGGACAAACGTAATTTTTTCTATGACAATCAAATCACACATAGATAGCACTGTTTACATCACACACAGACTTAAGACAATTGGGCATTTGACTAATCAGAGCTGTTGTACTCGATTCAAACAAGAACGTTATATTACTAAATTTAGCGGCCCTAGCCACTAGACCACTGACGCTCTTTCTCTTAATTGTAATAATTTTGTAAAAAAATGAGAAGAAAAAAAAAATTCTCAGGATGAATTGACATTAGGGGGGTAGCTACACAAATAATCGGGCCGGCGTAGTCGGTTCGCCGAAGTATATTCGATTTTGCCGCCCGGCTGTGCCGATTAATGCCGGCCCGCTTAAGCGTGTAGCTATTCTCATTTGTTTTTATTGTGCCCAACAGGGTCCATGATGTACGTACCTTCTATTTACCTTTTATAACATCTACTCTACCATTGTGGAATGCAATAAATAAATTGAATTGTTGTTCAGGAATTCTGGGTTTCGAATCGGGCTACTCATTCTCGAGTCCCCACTGCCTGGTGCTGTGGGAGGCCCAGTACGGGGACTTCGCCGACACCGGCCAGGCCACCTTCGACACGTTCATCTCCAACAGCGAGAGCAAGTGGGTCACGCAGAGCGGGCTCGTCGTGCAACTGCCCCACGGCATAGATGGCGCTGTGAGTCTGATTCTCATTTTTATTTACTCGGTATCATGACACCGACTTTAAGGAAACTTGCCAAAAATATAACTCTTAAGGGCCCCGGAGACGGTCAAACGGTTTGACTCAAACCTTACGTGTTTGATCAAACAGTTTGAGGTCGGTTTGAACGGTTTGTCAAACGACTCTGCGCAGTCTGATTCTGTACGCTGTCGTAATTACACTTCTGACGCGTCAAACACAACAAAATTTATTAATTTATTAAAAACTAATAATTACAAAAGACGTCATCATTACAGGATTGCTCCCAATACGATGACGCCAAATATAAAATTGCATCAAACGAAAAATATGAAATTGCATCAAACATTCTTCAAACACGTAAATGTTTGACAAACCGTTCAAACCGCCTTTATAAACGATCAAAATGCTTTGAGTCAAACCAAACTTTACGAGTTTGAATCAAACCGTTTGACCGTCTACGGGGCCCTTTATACTCCACATTCGTCTTTGCACTGCTACCTTTTCCATTCTTAGGTAAATACATTATTGCTCATCCTATGGTTGCCTGGTAGAAAACGAAGGGGCAGTCAATTGCCTATTTATTTTTATGTAGGTATACACACTGTACCTATATAACCTTCCATTCTTATGTGCAAGAATAGGATATAGGTTGCGAACTTTTTATTATGTACTAACGGGTCTAATCACGATATATTATTTACTAAGGTAAACAGAACATTGTTTCGACCTAGTTGCTAGGCCGTGTCGTCGGGAGTGTAAGGTAAAAACAATGTTCTGTTTATATTAGTACTTGTAAATAATTTATATCGTGATTAAACCCGTTAGTCCTACATATAAAAAATGTGTGAAAAAATCGCGAAAGTTTAAAATATTATTTTACGTTGCGAACATTTTCGCCCGCGATTAAAAGAGCGTTTTGGAGATTTTTCCCGTGGGAATAGGATTGTTTCCCGTGGTAAAATGTAGCCATTGTGTTGTAGGGCCCAGAGCACTCGTCGGCGCGCATCGAGCGGTACCTGCTGCAGTGTGATTGCGATGAACACGTGATACCGAACCTAGACGACCCCAATGTCGCGCGTAAGAAATTTGATTTTCACATTTAAAACATTGGATTTGTCGTTATTTTATTTTTATTTATTTTATTTTATTCGGAAAACTTACAGCTAAATAATACAAACAGACGATATAAAAGTAGATTTACACATAGCCATTGTATGGACTTATAATGTCTGAAATAAAAATATTTTTTTATTTTTTTATTAACAAGTTTTCGCTTATTATAAATTAGTATTGCTCTTTGAGGGCACTGCAAACATGGTACTCGTACTTCTTAATCGTAACTATATTAATAAATTTGGTGTTAGTGCATTTGTTAGAACAGCCTACGTGGCCGAGTGGTCGAGATTTCGCCGCTCAAACGGAGTTTTCAAGTTCGATTCTTGGCGGGGACACTGTTAAGCAAAAATCTCTTTGTGAGACTTTCACGAGTTTGGTTAGGACATTGCAGGCTGAATCACCTGATTGTCCGAAAGGAAAGATGATTCCGTGCTTCGGAAGGCACGATAAGCCGTTGGTCCCGGCTACTATCTAGTCGTTACACGAGCCAAGTCAGTGGCCTTTGGCGGCTCTATAACACTGACACCAGGGTTTGCGAGGTCGGTTGCCCTTACAACCCACACGATGATGATGATGATGATGACTGTGTATGCTGCAGTGAACCAGCTGCGCGCTTGCAACTGGATACTGTGTAACGTGACGTCACCGGCGAACTACTTCCACATGATCCGGCGGCAGATCGCGATGCCGTTCCGCAAGCCGCTGCTCGTGTTCACGCCCAAGGTGGGGCTCAAACACGAGTACTACCGGTCCCACTTCGACGAGTTCAAAATAGGCACAGAGTTCTTGAGGTGAGACGGTCTACTCTACGGAATATAATACAAGAGTGGAAGGGACAAACGTATTTTTTTCTATGACAACCAGTGTCGCCAAAATCACACATAGATAGCACTGTTTACATCACACACAGACTAAGACAATCGGGCATTTGACTAATCAGAGCTGTTGTACTCGTTTAAAAAAAGAACGTTATATATACTTTATTACTAAATGTAAACGTTACTTTACCATTAAACAAATAAAGTATATTTTCGCATGAGCTCAGATATACTCTATACTTTTTTCACGTAGTTCAACGCTTCTGACCTAGATGGCGTACTACAAGATGCATACCAATACATTAACGTAAAGAAAATAGGAATAGTTTTTGCAAACTCGGCGAACTAAACAAAACTACGTGCACCTACTCATAGTTATGACACACGCGCCCCGCCCACTTGTCCATTCCTCTCTTTCTCTTGTTTTATATTCCGTGGTCTTCTCCGACGCGCTTTTCGCCCTGGCAACGTTCTGGGCCGAGGTCCGTGCCCGGCTGAGGGCGCCCCCAGATCATCAACAGCTCATATACGTCCCCGCCGATGGGGCTCGAGCCTACCCTGAATTAGGGCGATTAGGCCTTAGTCGACCACGCTGGTCCAGTGCGGGTTGGTCGGCTTCACACACGACCTTTGAATTTCTTCGCAGGAGTGTGCAGGTTTCATCACGATGTTTTCCTTCTCCGTAAGGGCGTCGAATAAACGTACATATGAATACATCCGCCATAGAATATTTTGTTTTCGTTAGAGGGACAGATGTATTTGTTTAATAATGTTGTATCTAGTTTGTTTTTCGATCAGTTTCGATTCTGTTTTGACTGTCAGTATTCTATTTTTGTATACTTTCAGATGAACTATGAAAAAGTCTAGAGAATATTTTTTTTTATGCATATTCCCTTGTTTTCTTCGTCAACAGATTGGTTCCAGACTCAGGACCAGCATCGAAGAACCCGAAAGGCGTCCAAAAACTAATCTTCTGTTCCGGCAAAGTCGCCATCACGATATCTGAACTCCTGAAGGAGAAGAAGTTAGAAGATAAAATAGCGATGGCGAAGGTCGAGCAGCTGTACCCGTTCCCGTTCGACCTGGTGCTGAAGGAAGTGGCGAAGTATCCCGACGCGAAGGTCTGCTACTGCCAGGAGGAACACAAGAACCAAGGACCTTGGCTGTGGATCTCTGCCAGGATGGAGAGCCTTATCGGGAAGAAAATTGTGTAAGGTCCCTTTCAATAGAATCCGGCAATAATGTAAACAAGATATTAACTTTCCAAAGACAAACCAGACTTTGATGAGTAAAAATTTATTATGGCAGTTTTACAAATTATTGAAAGTTTTGTCGTCGTTTTTTAAATAAAATAACTATCATACAGAAGTTAATAGGGGGCGAAATGATTGTAAGAAGAATGTATGGTTCCTTGAAAAGTAAATATGATCAGGATTGATACTCAAATGTAAGTAATTACGGAGTAATTGGTTTGTTTACATTATTGCCAGATTCTATTGAAAGGGACTGCAGTATTGTCTTCACATTGGATTACGCAAGCACGTCGGTGGGCCGCTGCTGGTTCACACCACCACGTGCCAATTCAAATTAATATATTTATGTACTCGTTTATTCGATGATGCTCTTAGAGCGTTTTCACATTATCCGATCCGATATCGGAGGAAGTAAAATGTATGAAATATGTATCTGTCTTTCATATTGTTCGGCCCGATATCGGATATCGGAGCCGACACCGATGTGTTGACGGCACCATCGGATGTCCGTGAGCCGTCGGACGATATTGTTTGTAAGTGAACTATACGTGTATCTAAATTTGTCTCTGTGTGCGCAGAGCCAGCAAATAAATAATCGAATGTGGATTCACTCATACGAAAGTAATAAAACTTTCTAGGTGTGTTTTGTAGCTTGCTAAAAAGAGTATAAAATGCTCCCTCTAAATATCTAGAATAGAATAGAATAGAATATACTTCATCTAGCTTCTAAAGATAAAGATATAAAAGTGTCTTTATTCAAAGTAAGATTTAACAAAATCATTTTAAGATGGCCCGTTCACTACAAGTGTACGCCTTCTGTGGAGAAGAACCGCCAGAAGAAAATACACCACAATCCACTTCCACGTCAATTCCACAATGGGATGTATCCACGGAGACAAACAAGCAACTTAGTCCCGTCTCATATCGGACTAAGTACTCTTACTACTAGCTATTAACCACCAGGCGTCGCTTCTGTCTGTGTTACTTTGGATTTAATGGATACGACACGAATATGACTTGGTTTGATTACAACCATTTTAATTGAAATTAGTGACGCAATAATTATGTGCTGTGTTGTATCGTGCAACAGTACGAGTAATACAACTATTTCTAACGAAAAAAATACATAATTCCACTCGTATGTATTTTTATAATGCAATTTTTAAGTCTCGTAATTTATTCCTTCGAGAAAGTTCGGCGAACGCCATCTATCGCCAAGTAGAATAACTTGACTGTAGAAGGTTATATGACCTGTTTCATTCATGCTCATTCATTCATTATAGTAAGTTGGGTGGCCAGACTGGCCAGATATGGAAACTAAAAAAATATATTTGTATAAAATATTTGTTTTTGTAGCATTAAATAATGCAGATAATATTGATGAACTTACTCAATATTTATAATTGAATACATGACATCAAAATATCACATTTTGGGCAAGGATGTTTCCTTATACTTGGTAGTAAGTAAGTGATGATGATAAAGGACTTACGTGAAATCCCGTGTCAAAATTGAACAGATCTTTTTATATATATTCTTCATATATTCTTTATTGCACACTTAAATTTACAGGATAATTAAGAGATCTTCTTATCAGATCTTTTTATATCCTATAGTTTCAGAGTTACCCATACTGACCCATCTAAATGGGCCATCATGTATATCACAATTACTCATATAAGCTCCTACAATAAAAAACGACTACATAATACAAAAAAGAGAGAGATCAATTTTTAAAAAATGGTCCGATTTTTTTGTTTTTTCACTTGCCAACCTTATACAGCGTAACGAACTAACGAACAGAACCATCTTGTGTGTAATAGCAAAATTAAGTACGGTTCATTAGTGTCTAGCTGCATAGCTAGTTTTGCTATTGACCGCTCGATGGTCAGCAGAACTTCATCTCCCCGCACCCCCTCCCAATGGCGACCCCCGCTATCATATAGAAAACGTCTTAGGGCAGCTCCTCTTTGTATTTGTCTCCGTGGATGTATCCAATACTTTCTTTGGACACCATCTTTTTTTGCGTCTCAAATATAATAGATTACAGCAAATAAAGTTTTTTATTATAGTATGCCATGATGACCTGCCCGCATGAAGCTATCGAGCAAATGGCCGTATCGGACCGATTTTGTCGGAAATATGTGAAAACTGCACATAGTGTCGGCTATCGGCGTCCGATACCGATATCGGATCGGATAATGTGAAAACGCTCTTACAGTGAAGGAAAATAGAATGAGGAAATCTGCACACATCTACGAAGAAATTCTAAGGTTGTGTTATCCACTACCCCTGGAATCGCCTCTACTCGAGCCGTAAGCTAATCGTTCAGTATTCTCTGTTTGAAACTACGATTCGCTTACGGCGGTGATGCTCCGATTAGCATCTCGCTCCAATTGCAAACTCGTTCCAAGTCTTTAACGGAATTTGATAATTACTCCATTTGGAGCCCACCAGCATGAGACAGGCCGCATGTAGTGTGGACAGGTCACCTTCCCCTGAAGGAAGCAGGTTCGTCCACACAAGCGCGGCGTTCTTGACAGGGAACACGCTCAAATTCTAAAAAGTGTTGAAAGAAATTATATTATTTCTGATATATTTGAATGATGGAATTTGGCAATGTGACGATGCTACTAATGCCTGGATGACAAATGTGCAACCCTCACTCAGTGGTGTGGCGTTGAGCTAATTACAATAAACATTATTTTTTCCTCAGGCCCATATCACGGCCGTCGAGCCCAGCTTCAGCGACGGGCATCAAATGGATCTACAACAAAGAATTGAAAGAACTCAAAGAAGCTATTATTAAGTTATAATGTTTTATGCATTTTTATACCATGTCGTTGTTTTTATATTGTCGTTTTGACAGTTGTTTATCTTGCGTTGTGATAAAATTATTGCAGTGATTTGTGTTGTTTAATTTTTTGCCTGCTGAATATTGTACTGGCCCAAATGTTGGAAATTGGTGCATTGGAAAACGTGTAACAAAATCATGAATCCCTATTTTATAACTATACAATTATTTAATGAATGGCATTGGAAATGAGATTACCCTCGAAAGAATCTGAGCGCAGACACTATAACAAGCGCCATCTAATATCGAGTAGTAAAAAATCTTCGGGATCTAGCGCGCGCCATCTCGTATCAAGAGTGCGTTCTACAACGTGCGATAAATGGTTGTCAAAGTGACAACAAGGATCAGCTGTTCTGTCTGTTCGATAACAAGGACGGTTTATGTTGTTAGAAATTTTTAAAATAAAATCATGTCGTATTTCGAATTCTTTTGTGCTAATATAGAGACTAAAAAAAACACTGAAGCCATCTTAGGCACTTGCAGTGAAATGTGTCCGGAGGAAGAAGTTTTAATGTAAGAACGCTTTTCTAACCTATTCGTCACAGATTTTAATTATTTATTATTAAAAATCTATTTAATTCGATACCTATTACTTCTAGGCGAGAAAAGGAGAAGTTAGTGCACGTTCTAGAAGTGTGGGGTCCTATCGTAAGGAAATATGTGAAGAGTTACACTCGGTCTGCGGCCGATGCTAACATGGCCGTGCCTCGCTTACTGCGGCCGTACTCTGTTCTTAAAGATACTGTACAATACCTTATATTGGAGTAAGATATTATTTAATTTGTACTTACTAACAGCCCTAAAAACACATAGACCTAAAATCTTACATGATTCTTATCTCATCTGCTACATTTCTGAAATAGCAAAGCTTCAGAGGACTCTAACTGAATATTAATTCTCTACATAGCTATTCTCTGCTAGCTCTCTTATCTTATTGGGACTAGAAAATCTATGAGTATTCAGCATTAATATTTTTCAATAAGACTTAATTTAGATCTCAATCTAGTCTTAAATAATCTACACTTAAATTCACAGCTAAGTGAATGTTAGTAAGGTTGTTCCATCCAATCTTAAAAAAATAATTTTTCCAACTGTTTGCCCGCCACATACCTAAAGCAATTGATTTCTTGCAGTGTCACAAAAAGAATTGACATATCAGCGGTCTGCAGGTACGACTACTTAAATGACCGTCTGAGAGCTGTTCGTCAGGACATGGCAATACAACGGCTTGCACCAGAGCAGTGCGCTAACTTGCTGGAACCAATAATCAGATTCTACATATTCTATGGATATTTGTAAGCAAATGAATTTTCTCCTATCCCTATCAATCAATCAATCAGCCTATTGCAGTCCACTGCTGGACGTAGGCCTCCCCAAGGGCCAAAGCGCTCGATCACCCGCTTTCCTCATCATCCAGCCACCACCAGCGACCTTCCTCAGGTCATCAGTCCACCTGGGGGTGTGAAAGAAGTGAAAAGTATATTTAAAAATTATCTTTCAGGCTATGTGAACTACCAGTAAAAGACTTCGACCCCACACTTAATAAAAAGTACCTGTTGGAGTGTATGAAATGGTACCTGACGAGTACCAAAGAGGATCAGTTGGATGAGATATCAGGGATGCTGTCCAATTTGAATCTGCACTACAAGCTGAAGTGTGACAAGGTTCTAATAGAGAGCTTGTATCTGCTGTGTAATTTGGACGACCTTAGTCCTTTGTTTAGATACCTAACATTGTCTACTGAATTAGCAAGGTAAGATATGAAATGTTGGATGTTGATATAAATGTTGTTGTTATTCAATATTGTTGTTGTTTGTTTGTTTGTTTTGTTTGATTTTTTATTTTTTAAGTGTTTTGTTTAACAATAATTTTACAATATCAGAATAACCAACATTTCTAAATCAAATCAAAAATTATTTATTTCCATAAGATGTTATTACGTCACTTTGATCCGTCATTACATTACAAGAAAGTATTGACGTTAGTCAGCCATGAGAATATTCTTGGCTTATCAATAGCATTGGGTTACTTGGACTTAAAACAATTAGTATCATTTTTAAGTCCAAGTCCTTACACTTAAAGGTTGTCTAGAAGAAATTTGTTGTAAAGCAATAATGTCGTCTGTCGTTTGTTTCAGCAATCCAAAGCTTAAATTGGCATATGACATAGCAATTGCAAATCAAAGAGGTAACTTTGTGAAAGTGTGTCAACTAATGGAAAACCTATGTCCACTTCAGTATTGTGCCATGTGCCTTCATTTACCTATTGTACAAAGGTAAGTTAATTTCGTCAACTTTCTCTAGCCTATTACCACAGATTACATAAATAGTTACTACGTAATTAACCATTACTACCTACGTGCCAACTATGCACTAGCTTTTGGTCCTAGAAGATCATCATGAATCATCAACAGCTCATATACGTCCCCACAGAGGAGCTCGTGCCTACCCTGAATTAGGGCGATTAGGCCTTAGTCGACCATGCTGGCCCAGTGCGGGTTGGTCGACTTCACATGCAACCTTTAAATTTCTTCGCAGGAGTGTGCAGGTTTCATCACGATGTTTTCCTTCACCAGTAAGAGGTCCTAGAAGACATGTTTTTTTTTTGTAAAATCTTACATTGAATAAAAAGTTATGGTCAAAATTGTTCAAGCCGTCGACTTACGTCTTACCAAGGGGCTCGAGCTCACCCTGAATCAGGGCGATCAGCAGGCAGATCATCAACATCAACGGCCCGTTACAGTCCACTGCTGGACAATGAGCCTCCTCCACTCAAGTGGAGGGTTTTGCCATAATCTCCACGCTTGGCAGGCGGGTTGCAGATCGCAGATTAAAAGGTTGCTGTATCAGAGAGCGCTGCTGCCCGTTCCCTGTTCAATGTGTAGTCCCTAAGTCGCCTCTTACGACACCCACGGGAAGAGTAGGGGTTGGTGACAAATGTATTCTACTCTGCCGTCACCACACGGCACGCAGATCATGTAAAGGCAAAAAATAATAAGGATATTGTTTTCAGAAAAGCCCTGCAAGTAATGAGCTACGCATACAACAGTAAGACGTTGACCGTGCCCGCCGAAGCACTGAGACGGTGGTTGCGTTTTAACAGTGACGCCGACGCGATGCAAGCGTGTGAACATTACGGTTTGAAGACGAAGAGCGGCGTCGTGACCTTCAGCAAGGCAGACTTCAAGGATGATGTTAATACTGTATGTATTTATTTCTTTTTGCATTTTGTATCTTCGTTTCCTCATGGCCTAACTAGGTTGACAAACTAGTTAGTCCACAGGGAAACTTAATTTCGCGTAGCTCGTTTAAAAACAAACCGGCTGTAAGTTTTGACCGCGTATAAATATAACCTTGATTCGATCTAATTTGGACGCCACATCGATCAACATAACGAACTGTTCTTCTAAAATATACTTTCCTTATAATCGGTTTCGCGAAAGCAAACTTTGACGTCAATACACAATTTTCTGCTTAGGTACACAATTCCCTATCATCATAACAACCGCGAAAACCTAAAAGTGTTTACACATTTTCCTAAGCCGCGAAAACCTAAGTGATTATACATTTTCTTAAAACACACATATTATCTACCGGGTTATAACAACCGCGAATACCTAAAAGTGTTTACACATTTTCCTAAACACACATATCTACCGGGTTATAACAAACGCGAAAATGTAAAAGTTTTTACACATTTGCCTAAACACACATATCTACCGGGTTATAACAACCGCGAAAACTAAAAGTGTTTACACATTCTCCTAAACACATATCTATCGGGTTATAACAACCGCGAAAACCTAAAAGTGTACACATTTTCTTAAACACACATATCTACCGGGTTATAACAACCGCGAATACCTAAGTGTTTACACATTTTCCTAAACACACATATCTACCGGGTTATAACAACCGCGAAAACCTAAGTGTTTACACATTTTCCTAAACACACATATCTACCGGGTTATAACAACCGCGAAAACCTAAGTGTTTACACATTTTCCTAAACACACATATCTACCGGGTTATAACAACCGCGAAAACTAAAAGTGTTTACACATTCTCCTAAACACATATCTATCGGGTTATAACAACCGCGAAAACCTAAAAGTGTACACATTTTCTTAAACACACATATCTACCGGGTTATAACAACCGCGAAAACCTAAGTGTTTACACATTTTCCTAAACACACATATCTACCGGGTTATAACAACCGCGAAAACCTAAGTGTTTACACATTTTCCTAAACACACATATCTACCGGGTTATAACAACCGCGAAAACCTAAGTGTTTACACATTTTCCTAAACACACATATCTACCGGGTTATAACAACCGCGAAAACCTAAGTGTTTACACATTTTCCTAAACACACATATCTACCGGGTTATAACAACCGCGAAAACCTAAGTGTTTACACATTTTCCTAAACACACATATCTACCGGGTTATAACAACCGCGAAAACCTAAGTGTTTACACATTTTCCTAAACACACATATCTACCGGGTTATAACAACCGCGAAAACCTGTGTTCATTTATTTATTAAAAATCATTTATACATTTTCCTGTAAGTAAATCAATTTATTGTTTCAGCTGCAACCTACGAAACTGCACTTTTTGGAGAAGCAGCACGATTTCACGGTTGATCACATTTTCACGTACACAAGCCCGTGACTCTCCATCAGGGCCCCGTTTCACGAAGCAACAAGTTACAATTTGCGTAGCCAATTCGCCTAAACTGTAAGCCATTATCGTTTTACCTAATCGTCTACGCAATGTACATCGAATTGTACTTGTAATTTGTAACTTGTAGCTTCGTGAAACGGCCCCCTGAAGGTATGCGAGTTATATTTGAAAATCGAACCTGATATCCTACGCAAAGTAAAGATAAAGTAAGCTTTTGAAGACTGATCTCAATGTTTTATGTACCTATTTGTATTAACCATTTTTTTTTCTTATCGGGTCTATTCGGCGACCATACATAAGGGGTATAAATGCAAAGGCGATAATGTCCTAGGAAGATCAAGTCGAGAAAACAAAGGTTTTTTGTTACACATATTATACTGCCATCTGTTAGCCCCAAAAAATTCTAGCAGCTGAACGGTGTTGCTAGCGCAAAAAAACTAAGCACTATACGAAATAAAATGGCAAATCCTCCTAGAAAATAAATAAAATACAATGGACATAAGTGGATTTGCTTCTAATGACTTTGCATCTCAACGAGTGGGACTTTGTTAATTTTTGCAGCTAACATTTCAGCCATTGTTATAGTTTGACAGTCGGGTAAGCGTACTCTCCATACAAAAAGTCACAATCGCCATATTGAATAATGGAGCAAAATGCGCTGTGATTGGTTGGACTGGACCATGTCGCTTTTGCTTCTCACCCATTCATGGACATTGTCGAGTTTGTTTCCAACACTCATTTTTCAGAGCAATTTTTGGAGAATCTATACGATTTTGTAACTAACTGAAATTACCACCTTAAAGCCATAGACAATATTTATATTGTTTATAAACAAAATGACATTCAAAGATTAAAATTGGACTTTATCGACTTTGAATCTATACCCCTCACATAATGTAATGGAACACATAAATCCACTGGAGAGTGGCCTTGACGCCAGTTCCACTGGACTGTGCGATGGTACATATTGGTGCCAAGACTGGCAGTAGTCATTGTGGGTTTGCTGGAAGATATATCTTCAGAAATTAGCAGGCCTGTCGTGTCGTATTTTAGTCTTAGTAATTTACTTGTTTACATAAAATGGTTGCCTTATTTTAAAATAAAAGAATATTGTTTAATAAAGGAACCCTTTATTTTGTTTTATTTACATATGAAATTCTCCTATTTATGCGATAACTAATTACATTGGACAACAAACTATAACATCAACTCGTGGTTGGCTGCATGGCTCACAACATTCACCTTCCTATACACATTGCACTTGAATATTGAAAAGCTACAATGTTAGTCCATGTTTCCAAGAAAACTTTTTGTGAATTACAATAACATTGACTTTATCTTGTATCTTGTTTAAATCCACCCATAGCGTCAATTTTTACACTTGTGTTTGTTCAAGTTAAATATTGTAAAAAAAATATTACGCGTATAAATTGATTGTTTTGTCTCAGGTTGTATGTAGCCATACATAGCAATCATATACGATCCATTGGCTGTTTGATTTTCTTTCTGATGATTCTTGTAGCTTTCCAATATTAAAAGTCCCTATATGCTTCTCCTACTATGGAGATGAGTTAACACAAATAAATAGAAAATGACATCGTAATAAAATTTAAAAAAGAAACATGGTCTAGGCTTAATGTTGTGACTTGATCACGAAAATGCATTTAACGTGCTAAGTTATAATTAAATATTAAAAATTCGAAATGCCTACATAATTTCATGGTGATAACTAAAAATGAGTCGGACTCGATGAAAATGTCTAAATTAAATTTCCTATTATCAAGTAGTCCACTCTAAAATATAAGGTAATAAATTAAACTTATAAAAACTTTCAGCTACTCTGTAACCGTAAACAGCTCATCGACCCCACCAAGGGGCTCAAGCCTAATCTGTAAACTTGTAAGATATAACCTACATGTTTAGTGACGCGATTTAGTATCTAGACATTGGCCTCGATTCGGGATGTCATGCTCTAATTCTAATTTTAAAATCCAGCTATCCTTTTCGTTTTTATGACCAATGAAAGAGAGGTGATGAACGAATGATATTAATTTGAACGAATGATAACCTAAAATAAGGATAGCTGTCAGTTTAAGAGATTTTTAAGTCGCATGTTTTAAGTGCTCTCTAAAATTGTGAAATCGACACGGCCATAAGGTTCAAATTCGATGTTTGACAGCTCTAATATTAGGATGGCCATCTCCTGTCTCTTTTCAATCTTTTAAAGGTAAAAAGGACAGACTAACTTAAATTAATGATTAGAGCGTGACAGCGTGGATCGGGGCCAAAGGGCCTTTCTTTTAAGCTAAATGATGCTCCTCTCGACACGGTACAGTATTAATAAATAATAATACAGAGACAGTCTGTTTGAAGACCGTTATCACAAAAACCCTAACTTCTTGCGGTGTACCAGCCAACAATATTATGGTAACTAATTGTTGCAACATTGAATATTTTACAATAACAAAGCGTTCTACTTTAGGACTTGGAATAACTCTGGTATTATAATGTTTCTGAAGGGTTGTCTGGAAGACTTCTTCATATTCTTACTTCCACTATTTCGTTATTCCTGTGTGGTAATAAAGTATATCATTTATTTATATTTTACTCGAGTTAAATCGTCTCGGCAACTTTTTGGTACAGGGTGGGGTGGTGTGATCATTCCAGAAATTATCGCTATACGTAACAGAATCTTTGCAGAATCTTGATGACACAGAAATAGTCTACAAAATATCTATTTCGGAATCTGTCACTGATCCGCTCCGCGACTTAAAATACGAGACAGCGAAAACAGTTAAAAATTAAGTTTTTTGGTTGCCTGATTTTCGTATGAAATGTCGAATTATTATAACAGGCTTGTCATACAAGTCTCCAAAATATATCTATAAGATTTTCTGGTATTTTATCAAATTTAATTAGGTACCTATATTAAATACAATAACAAAGGACCATGCAAAAAATCGTCCCCACCCACCAACAGATTTCAAACGTTTCTCAGTTAATACATCTTGACTGCCTGATGATTTTCTACTATGACGACATCCCCCGTAGGAATGGGGTTTCCAAGCAAAAAATCTTATTTGGATATGTTATTTTTTGTACTTTTTCCGTGTTTTTTCTAGAATATATAGTTAATTGTAAAACGAACATACAAGTACACTATCCAAAATAAGACACAGAGAAAAAACCGGTCCTACGCGCCCGCTGCGCCGCCGTGTTCCCCGCACCCTCTTACCACCTCCCGCCCTTTCGTCGCCTGAACACGTGCGCGCGCGCAGCGCACCTCAGTCGTGGCTAGTACGTTTTGCTGTGTTCACGTTGATCTGTGCGTCATCGGCTTGTTGGCGACTATACGACCCCTGCTTTATTGGACACGGACCTTGTGATTGCTTATCGATTGACCCTGGCACGTTTACTGGACTGTGATTTACCACTATGGAGACTGGACGCCGATGTGTAATGTGTCCAAGATCTGTTTTAAGACAGAGGCGACATATTTTGCTTGACACTTTGGTGCATAGTAATCCTGAGTTAGTTGCCTACATTTCACAAAATGGATTGATACAAGTAAGTCATAATTAAATATTCAATATAATTAGGAGTCAATCAAATCTTTCCTTTTTATAATATTAGTGTAGAAGTGATAGTTGTATGTATGACGTAAGTATATTTTTGTTTATTTAGCTTCAATCAGAGGCGGCTCGTGACATTTTTTTATGGGGGTTCACTAAAGCTTACCATTTATTTGTACAGAAAATCCATTCGCAGGTCTTTTTGGCGAGCGATCTCTTACTTTCTTTTCACACTGTTAAATAAAAGATACATTGCATTGTTCCATTTTTAACACACGCACAAACTATTTTTTTATATTTATACTGCGAAATAACTGACGAAGCCGACACGTTTGTCTGTATACATAAGAACGGCAACATCGCAGAAGCAACCCGCGCGTCGCGCGGCTCGGCTGAGCCCACGGTTTGGCAACATCGAGCGTGAGCGGCGCTCCAGATTAGGTCTCATGCAAAATCTTTTGTTTCACGCGTCGGCCTGTGTCGATGTTTCTCTTTCGCACTCATTGAATACAGTGCTAGGAATCGTACTAAACTTCGTTTCATAGGAGCGCAATCGCTGGCGCTCCACTCGTTACAACTTGATGCCAAATGCACGCGTAGGTATAGGTAATTAATATTGTATAGGCATAGTAGAATAGAAAAAATGTAATGTAAGGATAGTATGTATTATAATGAAATATACATTACTTCGTGGGAGTGCACTGCACCAGCGCTCCTTAGGATGAGTCGGCTTCAATGATAACTAAATAAAATATTTTCGTTTCAGGTAGTATTCAATAACGTCATGGCAGTATGTCATAGATGCTGGCAGAGAGCCAATAATGCCGTTCAACATCGACGTGAGAACGTTGCTGTCGAAATAGAACCAGAGCCTCAAATCGATGGTGAAAATCGCGAACCCCCCAATATATTGGAAGGACAACAAGATTCTGATTCTCAGGACAGTCCAGAAGAAGAAACCCGTCCATTTCATGTTCGTGATTACTTAAGAGTGCCAAATACTTCACGCACCTGTATGTATAGGCAATGTACAAACCAACATCTAAGACGAGTCCCATTGTCTATGAAGTTACATTTGGTATGCCATTACCGATTATATATTCCACCAAGTGCGCGAATATGCGAAGAACACATAAGCAACAACGACTTTGAAGAGTTATTGGATAGCGTAAACGTTACCAATTATTTTAATGCTTCATTTTTTAGTGACCTGACGAATATGTTAATTGAAGCGATTAAAAATGGGTCTAAATTCGATTTTGAATCCTTAAATTCACTAAATGATAGTGAGCTACATTATTGGACCGGACTTACTTTGGAACAATTTAACACTATTTTAGAGGAAACGCCGTCTCTCACAGAAAAAACCAGACATCCGCGATCAGTTCTCGGCGCTTATCTAACCAAACTCAGAACGGGGGAATCAAACGAGCGACTGGCAACGCTTTTCGGTGTGACACGTCAAGTGCTCGAATATAGATTAAAAATTGCTCGTAAATGTTTAACGCAGGACTATGTTCCAAGACACCTCGGCCTAGGTCATA
Organism: Carpatolechia fugitivella; assembly: GCA_951230895.1. Taxonomy (NCBI): domain Eukaryota; kingdom Metazoa; phylum Arthropoda; class Insecta; order Lepidoptera; family Gelechiidae; genus Carpatolechia; species Carpatolechia fugitivella. Next base: position 16,281,743 of record OX579650.1, read on the forward strand.
TTTCTAGAGATGATCTTCTGGACAGAAACCTTTTTTTACCCAAAAAGATTTTCGGTAATGAAGAAAACACCAAATTGATTATGGTTGCAGATGGAACATATATATACATTGAAAAAAGCACCAATTTTTTGTTCCAGAGAAAAAGTTATAGCCACCATAAGTTCCGTAACTTACTAAAACCGTTCATACTAATTAGCAGCGATGGTTATATAATAGATGTATTGGGACCTTTCTCTGCAACGACTTCAGATGCAACTATTATGCAAAAAATAATAAATGACGAAGAGCATGTGCTGCATTGGTTACTGCGAGAGGGAGATGTTTTTATTTTGGACAGAGGATTCAGGGACAGCATACATGACATTGAGTCCTTTAACTATGAAGCCTACATGCCACCGACCAAGAATAGAAACGCGACCCAATTATCAACAGAACAGGCAAATGACTCTCGCCTAGTAACCATATGTAGATGGGTTGTGGAGGCGGTAAACGGAAAGTTCAAGAACCGATTCAAACTATTAAAACAAACATATTTTAATCGGACATTGCCAAATATGTTCACTGATTTCAGGATAGCAGCATCTATTATAAACGCTCACTATCGCGTTGCTACAGACAACCGGCTCGCACCGGAATTGTTCGACATAATCGAAGCACGAATAAATACCCCTAACCTTTTACTAAACTATATCGAAGGGAAAAACCTTAACAGGCAAAGGGTGAATTTTGTAGCCATGGACGCCAGTATGCCACATTTTGAAGAGTTTCCGCAACTAACTGACGATGACGTGATATTGTTTGCATTGGGAACCTATCACATAAAACTCGCCAAATCCTACTGTGCAGAACACCTACGGAATGGACTGTACCTTATAGAATTGTACAGGGATAATCAATTAGACGATATCTCGAGGTACAACATGCCACCAGATAATGTCTGGTTGATTAGAGCACGCGTGCAATCTAGACACGTTAGGTCACGCGTTTACTATTGCTATCTTTTAATAAACCGTGCTTTTACTGACAGACGTGCCATTACACAGTGGTACTGCACATGCTTAACAGGGGCCCGTACCATTGGAAGTTGCGCTCATATTGTTTCAATAGTATGGTATATGGGGAAAGGGCGTCACACAGAATTTAATCTGCCAGCAGAATTGTTATGTACTATAATAATAGACGAATAATTAATTATCCAATTATGTCTACTACCTAACAGTCCTGTTGGCACGAATTTGTACAGTTGTAAATATACTTGGCATTAATATGTACCTACAATAATTATTGTAAATACACATTATACTGTAATTATTATGTCTGTTGGCATGAATATGAACCTTTGTAAATAGTGGTCATTAGTTGTAAATACATGTTATACTGTAATTATTGTATATATAACAGTTCTGTTGGCGTGAATATGTACATACAGTTGTAAATATACTTGGCATTAATATCATATGTACCTACCTACAATAATTATTGTAAATACACATTATACTGTAATTATTATGTCTGTTGGCATGAATATGAACCTTCGTAAAAGTGGTTAATATTTGTAAATACATGTTATACTGTAATTATTGTATATATAACAGTTCTGTTGGCGTGGATATGTACCTACATATAGTTGTAAATAGTTGTTAATACACATACCTACTTTTTACTTTTGTTAAAGAGTGTTATTTTTTAAAGCTATTTTAGTAAAATGAACAGATTTTTGTAAATATTTTCTTTTTATTTTTGTTGAAACCCCATCGATTTTTGGATTAAAAGTTGTTATAAGTCTTTTCATGGGACATCATAACAATATTGAAATTAGTGCCACGTCTGTTGGTGGGTGGGGACAGCGCTCATACAATTTTTTGCATGGTCCTTTCCATACGCATTAATTTTATGTGGTTACATTTTCAAATTGTTCATATTATTATGTACATCACTTTAGCACCTAGATTTTATTTGGTATCGGAAGGAAATCGATGAAACAATTGAACCAAGAAAATAAATTCATATAACAAGCGAAATGTCAACTGTAAGTAACTAAGTAAGAGTTTAGACGATTGTCTACAAGATTTCATTGTAATAACACGTAAAGCTGATAAATAACTTTAAAAACTATAACAAATACATTATGTTACAAACAGGTATTCCATCAACTGTACATATTCGATGAAAAATATTAATATACAACCACGGACTAACTATCAAAGGACGCCGCATCCGACCACTTAATACATAACAAAACAAGTCATATCATAAGAAGCGTGCGATCGTTGGTTGAAAAAAATAACCACAATCATACGTAATCGAAGCGTATTATTTCTGACGTTGAGACCTATATAATCCACGGAAATACGGACAGAAATAAATAATAAAACATCATGTTAAACTTCGAACGTGAACTGTATTTTTTTCTACCAACTTTATTACCTCTTTATCGAGTTAGCCCACGAACACAGGTTTACCTTCCTAGGCCTTAGGGCGAGGACGACCCTACGAATTGTCATGTCTACTGCTCCTTGTTCACCAACGTTCCAAAACTTATCTTCCCCGAGTTATTTTATTTATACAATCTATCTATTGGTTAAATTAAGAAGAGTTCCGAGAAGTAGTTTGATTTGTTTAAAGACTCATAATATCAATCAATGCGCGCGTTGTCTTGAGGGTTTTCACTGTAATTTAGAGCTATCGCGCAATAGCGACTTTTGTCGCGGCGACAGTATGTCTCTCTCGTCAAGTTAACTAGAGTGCGAAAGAGAGGCACAAAGTGTCTCGAGAGACAAATGTCTCTAGTGCGCGCATAGCGTTATAGTTAAATTAGAGGAGCAAACTCGGACCAACCACCCACTGGACACCATATGTCGTCGGGGCGAAACTATCCGAAACTGTGCAAATACACATGTGTATTTGCACATATAAATATCTCTGGGCGGCCAATACCTCGCGGCTCACTTCAGTTTCGACCAATTATGAGACCTGTCAATACGTTGTGTCAAGTGAGATGAACCAATCACGACGTGTTCCCCGCGCCCCCACACCGCTACTTTCTTCGTAATTAGTTTGTTAGTAAACTATACAGAATGTGGTGTCCGGTGGGTGGTTGGTCCGAGGGAGCAAATAAAATATCCTACTTTTGATTTCCAGAAAGCTCTTGATTTCACTGACTTTTCCCCGATTTTCCAGAAAAGGTAAATAGTTGTAATATTGTATAATCTTTGTGACATGGTTGTCATTCGATTCGATAGATCAGCTTTTGATATTCTTGTAAACAAGTTGGTTTTTCCCAATATATTTATTTTCCTCAAATCTTGCTTTTAAATAAGTAGGTCTCCAATTCATTACAGTACACCCTGGCTATCTAGCTAGAGATGCTACTAACTGGAAGGCGCGGGCTCAAGAACCAAGTTTTCTCCTTACGTTTTACAAAGAATAGGGGATCAGACTACTTTTTTTATTTTATAAATCCAAACTTCTTAGTTTCTGCTATCGAACACTAAAAAAATTTTTGCTCTATCTTTAAAATAGACTGAGTTACAAAGGTTTGAAATTCAAGATTAGACAGAGAGGCACATACCCACTTGTGACGTCATTTGTTTCATACAAAAAATCGTTTTTGAAAGAGACAGACATATTGAAACTTTAAATAATCACTGTAAATTAATTTTTTAACCGATTCATTTTTTTTCTTCGCGAATCGTCTGCTACTAATCTATATTTTAAAAATAATTCATAAAATATAGTGAACAGTCCGATCCCCTATTTAATTATCTTTCTTGTCTTGCTTGCGTGACACAAATCGAACGTTAGTTAAACAGATCGCAGACAACGAAGCAGTCGGTTGAAACGCTATTTCACAATAAAAACACTTATTGTATATGTGGGGTCGTAATGCCAACATAATCTATGTTCTAAACACAGATCTAAAGTAAACCAGTCCTCCGATGAACATGCAAAGCGCCTCTAAACTGAATCTTGGAAAACTTTATATTATTTACTTATTATGAGAATAGGGAATATGCATAAAAAATATTAGTTTTTTTTTTATAGTTCATACTGACAGTCAAAACAACTGAAATTGATCGAAAAACCAACGAGATACAACATTATTAAACAAATATATCTGTCCCTCTTACGAAAACAAAATTTTCGATGGCGGATGTATGGCCCGCGCGTCATATGACGTCACATGTCACGTCGGACCTCTCTGTCTAACCATCAACTTTGAAGCCTTGTAACTTTGTTTCTGAGCAAGATATTTGAAAAATTATTTTTTGTGTTTATCTGGAACTTGAAATATTTCGATTAATGAATTAAAAAAAAATGTGCATATTCCCTATTACCAACGAATGAGCATTTCCAGATATAAGAGACCAGTTTTATAAAATCTTATAATGTTCATCAGTGACGGTCAACCTGGGTTTACATTCTTAAATCTGTGATTTTTAAGGAATCTTTTCACCAAAGCTGTTGGAACTCTTTAGCTTCGTAACTCAGACCAAAAATATTATAACTAGGCTTTAAGAAGCAAACTGAAACTCTGCTAATGGCTCTGCTGCTCTAATCCTAATTTTATAAACCAGTTATGTTTTTATGACCAATGAAAGAGAGGTGATGAATTCAGACGAATGAATGATATTAATTTGAACGAATGATAACCTAAAATAAGGGCATAACTGTCAGATTAAGAGATTTTTAAGTCGCATGTTTTAAGTGCTCTCTAACGGCCATAGGGTTCAAATTCGATGTTTGACAGCTTAATATTAGGATGGCCATCTCATGTCCTTTTTCAATCTTTAAAACGTGAAAAGGACGGACGAACTTAAATTAAAGATTAGAGCGTGACAGTAAGAATTAGCCTCAATATCTCGATACGCCTCAGCGTATGCGAGTTATGTAAACAAGCTCATATCCTTTACGGGATGAGCAGAGTTTCAGGTTTCACGACGTTTGAAAATTAAAATAAGAAATATTCAATGAACTGACTTTTGTGTGGCGAGGGACAGTCTACCAGATCTCTTTTTTAATACTGTTTTCGTCAATAAATTTTATTCCATTTTAACACTAAAAGCATGTGTTCAACATCAAATATTAATTTTCTGTTTCGGCATTGTATTTTTGTTAATTACCCGCCTGCCAAGCGTGGAGATTATGGCAACACCCTCCACTTGAGTGGAGGAGGCTCATAGTCCAGCAGTGGACTGTAACGGGCCGTGATGTTGATGATTTTTGCTAATGTAATGTAAGATATTATTATTAGTAATGTAAGATAATATTTGCAAATAATATAATAATATAATGTACAGTCAGCTGACGAACTAGCCCCCCTCGCTCGAAACCGATGAAATTTTCTCAGACGATTAGTTATAAGATTTCATATGCTCGTACGCTTTATTAACCTTGTACTATATCGCTTTCGACTGCACACACACTTTTATTAATTAGACACAATTAACCCTTTGTATGCGGCTGTCAAGACGTATTGACGCAGCGGCGCAGGCGACGCTAAGCGCAAAGAAATGTTACAATATCGCGCGCGCCGCATATTAATATAGTGTCGGAGTGCGACTTGAGCTACTGTCTGGCTTTCATAGCACGCCAATATCCCACCTCTGATGCCAATAACCTGAGCTTTCGAAGCCAAAAATGCCAACATATTTGGTGTAATTCCTATAAGTATAACAGTGGAGCGGCAACAACTTACAGTAACGAATAAATTGCTGGTCCGCTTCATTCCAATCTACTGCTGCGTTTGGGGTTCAATTCTGGTAAACGTCACTTTCAATTAGGGTAAGAGAGAAGTACACGTGAGCAGATATCGGAATTGAGGCCGAGTGACGTTCAAAGCGAGACCAAGGGACGAGGACGAACCTCGTTTGGAGACTGCATCCAACGGCGACGGTTGTTGCATCTGGAAAGAAAAAAACTGATTTCAGAAATCACTCGTAAAGTTTCTAAATGATTAAAAAAATATGTTCAATACAATAAGTATGGTGTGTGGACCGCTTTATTTTATAGTTTACTTTTTATGTGATGGCAACTCTTGGCCATCTGGCAACACTGTCTTTGGTTGTCAAACGTAGCACGAACATAATGTGAATCCTAATAAAATCGCATTTAAATAATTAAACCCTTTTAATTGCCGCCCCACCGGCCCTAATAACTCGATGGCGTAAACATGAGTACAAAACAAATCCATTTAAAGTAACGACCTGTCAAAAGTTGAAGAATGTCATGACAGCATCCGACAGATTTCCACGGTAGGCTAGCAGTCGATGAGCTTATTGTTACCTAGCTTCTTGCAATAAATTCTCACTCTAAGTTCTCACAGCGTTCACCTAGTTCTCGCAGCTTTCGTCTAGTTCTGCCTAGTTTCGCAGCGTACGCCTAGTTATCACAGTTCTTGCCTAGTTTTCACACCGCTCGCCTATTTCTACTACCTAGTTCCCACTAGCAAGATTGCATTTTTTAAATAAAAAATGTAGTCAAATACCCTATTACCTAGAACTAGATTATCGCAGCGCTCGCCTAGTTTCCGCAGCAATCACCTAGCTTCGCAGCACCTATCTAGTTCTCGCAGTAATCACCTAGTTCTGGCAGCGTTTCCCTAGTTCTCGCAGCAATCACCTAGTTTCGCAGCACTTACCTAGTTGGGCTTGAGGAATGCGTCGTCGAAGAGTTCCAGTTCGTGGTGCAGGTAGCTGGCCTTGTTGCGCAGTTTCTTGGCGGAGGAGCCGGCGTCATCCAGCATCTTGATGGCGTCCCTGACCGCGCTTAGTTCGGCGTCCATCTCGGTGGTGGCCTCGTCGATGAGGCGGCAGAGGCGCGCGAACATTGTCGATAGCTCCCTGGAAGGAAGGTGGTTTGATAGGTTTCTGTTTGCGATAGTATTAAGTTATAATTTTTGCGAAAAGGTAGCCTTTTAAAATTTTCATCATCATCAATATCTTTTATCATTATATAATAGTTTTTGGGTATGTACGATAGTATGTAGAGTGGGGACGTCTGTGAGAAGCGCAGGCGGGTGACCTGCTCTATAAAAATAATAATAAGAAAAATATTTTAGTATGAACTATCCCGGTTTGATGGTTCCTTTTTATATGGTTCTCTATAGAGGTGTACATCATACAACAATGGATACTGACTGTTGCACCTGGTGGCTGCAGTTGGCGGAGGTGAGGTCGACGATGAGCCGCAGCTTCTTGCCGGCGTGCGTCACGTACTGCTTCTTGAACACGCGCTCCTGGGCCTTCGCCGTCCACGTCAGCCGCTCGTACAGGTATAGGGCTCCGTACACGGCCCCCGTCACCGCTACTATGCGCCATCCGACCGTTTTTAATAGCTGGAATTGAGAGTTGAAAGGTTTAGGGAAAGAAAGGAAAACAAAAATTGGTTACGTTATCATGGATTTTTATGTCAAAGATGTTATGTATCAAAGTGTGGTTGTGTGTGATTGAATTTGCTCAGTATGTGATTGTATATGATTGAATCCTGTCAAAGTGTGATTAGATTCGTTCTTCAATGTGGTTGTGTGATTGAATTCTGTGACAATGTGCTTATGTGCAATTGGATTTGGTAAGAATATCATTGTGTGCGATTGAATTTGGTCTAAATGTGATTGTGTGTGATTGGATACGGTCAGAATGTGATTGTGTGTGATTGAATTTGGTCTGAATGTGATTGTGTGTGATTGAATACGGCCAGAATGTGGTTGTGTGTGATTGGATACGGTTTGAACGTGATAATGTGATTGGATACGGTCAGAATGTGATTGTGTGTGATTGGATACGGTCAGAATGTGGTTGTGTGTGTTTGGATCCGGTCGTAATGTGCTTAGGTAAAATTAAGAATAAGTTGAGTAGAATTTGAGAGTTGAGTTAAATAGTAGTGAGTTTAAAATCTGAGTAGTTTTGGTAAAATCTGAGCGTGAGATTAGGTGACTTACCAGGCCAGAAAGCAGTAGGCCTCCCATGGTGCCCTGTGACGTCAGCGCGCCGAGGGCAAAGCGCGACACCATGCTCCACTCGTCGGCACTAAGCGGGCCTAGGACTCCGCGCCCGTTCGTTAGAGAGCTCGGGCGCGCCATCTCCATTGACGTCGCCGATGATATTGAGGGGGGGATCTGTTGTTCAAAGAAAATTCAGGCAATGGATACGACTTAAAGTTTCTTCTGGCCGGTTCTCCTCCACAGCGAGGTACACTGGTAGTGAACGTGCCATCCATGATTGTAAAAATCTTTATTAATCTTCACAGTCTTTACAGTAAAAAGTATTCTTTACTAACTATAGGTTACAAAATCTCCATTCCAAATCCGTCGAGTACTTTAAACGTGAAGGCGGAACAAAAATCCAAACATCTAAACATCTTAATATATTTTCTCACTAGGGCTACGCTCGCGTTGTGTAAGATTTTCCCGTGGGAATAAGACCTAAAAAGTATCCTATGTGTTAATCCAGGTTACAAACTATCTCCATTCCAAATTTCATCCAAATCCGTTGAGTACTTTAAGCGTGAAGGCGGAACAAAAATCCAAACATCTTAATATATTTTCTCACTAGCAGCGGTCCGCCCGCGGCTACGCTCGCATTTCGCACGATTTTCCCGTGGCAATAAGACTTTTCCCCGTAAAAAGTATCCTATATGTTAATTCAGGGTACAAACTATCTCCATTCTAAGTTTCATCCAAATTCGTAGGCGGAACAAACATCAAAACATCTAAATATATTTTCTCTTTTATAATATTAGTGTGGTGACGGCAGAGTAGAATACATTTGTCACCAACCCCTGCTCTTCCCGTGGGTGTCGTAAGAGGCGACTTAGGGACTACACATTGAACAGGGAACGGGCAGCAGCGCTCTCTGATACAGTAACCTTTTAATCTGCGATCTCCAACCCGCCTGCCAAGCGTGGAGATTATGGCAAAACCAAACACGCGGAGTGGAGGAGGCTCATAGTCCAGCAGTGGACTGGAACGGGCCGTTGATTTGATTTGAATATTAGTGTGCTGTACTCACGCTGGTGTAGGTGGGCGGGTTCTTCAAAGCGATCTTGTTGGTGTTCTTGCCCTGGAAGCGCTGGATCAGCGCCGTGATGCCGTACGAGAAGCGGAACGACAGGTCCTCCTGGAGAACAAATCATTATCTTATAGGATAGCGAAGTAGGTAATAGGGAATATGCACATTTTTTTAAAATTCTTTAATCGAAATATTTCAAGTTCCAGATAAACACATAAAATTTTTTTTTTTAATATCTTGCTCAGAAACAAAGTTATAATAGAGCTTAGAGGCATAATTGATAACGCGTCTGTTTCTTGCCCGCATAGCCAAGGAGATGCAGGTTCGAGCCCTGTCCAAGATCGACAAAATTTATCATTTTCTGCTTTATAAATTATTTAAAAAAATCTCAATTCGAATATAATATTTTTGATTGATTTTTTGAGGTTACCTGGAAGTCTGCACACAGGTTGTCGCAGTTGAGCCGGTACAACACCTCGAAGGGTTGTTGGTGCGGCACGATGTAGCTGGCGGCGGCCGCGCGCTTCTGCATCGGCAGGATGTTGTACATGCGCTCTGCAACCAACGATACTCACTGTCAACGCGAATGAGGGATTCTTAACGATTAAAAAGATTCTCATAGACTTGTTTTCGAGTGTGTTCTTAAAACAATGAAATATAATAAAAGTTGCTTTACAATAAAAAATAAAATAAAAATATGTTTATTTCTTTAAACAGACAGCCTGGGATGGGTATCCGGATTTCTAATAAGATACCAAATGATCTTAAAAGTATGAATATTAGACAATTTAAGATAAACTTGTATAAATGGGTATGTGAGAAGAATTTTTATGACATTAATGAATTAATAAATTGACAACTATCATAAACTGACATATTTTTTACTATTCTTATTAACTGAAATGAAAATTTACTCTCTCATTTTGTGTACTTTATTTTAGATTTGTAAAGAAGTTGACTGTTTCTTTTTTTTTCTTTTTACTTATAATAACATTTTTATTTTCTTATATTTGCATGCTGATTATTATAAGCAAAACATGATTGTTCCACAATATATTTTTAACAACTGTTATTTTACCATGTTTTAAACAAATAAATACATTTAATCATATAAAAATTCAAATCAATCAGCCTATTGCAGTCCACTGCTGGACTGCTGCCTCCCCTCGGGCACGCCAAAGCGCACGATCACCCGCTTTCCTCACCCAGCCACCACCAGCGACCTTGCTCAGGTCATCAGTCCACCTGGCAGGGGGGCGCCCACACTACGTTTCCCGAGACGGAGTATCCTATTATCACCAATAATACCTAAAGATAATGAACTACATACCAGCCATTTCCTTCTGCGCCTCATCCATCTCATGCCCTATATCGGATGATAATCGCTTCTTGAGTCTCGACCCCAGCCCGGCTTCCACGTGGCGATGTAGGGCGCGCTTGTAGGTCTCCAAAGCTTGTCTCTCAGGCCTGAACGGAGTGTCGTATTCGTCCACCAGGGCTGACAAACGTCTGATCTCCTGGCTTAGAGTTAGGGAGACCTGGAAATAATGTTACAGTAAATATTGACGATGTTTTGGCTGCTATTTGGGCTCTATAACATTCACATAAATTTTTTTCACATCAATTTGGCGGCTCCGTAGCCCAGGCTCGGGTAGCCCAGGTGGTAGTGTATCTGCCTCCGACGCACAGGGTCGCGGGTTCGAATCCCAGGGCAAACATTCGTGTGATGAGCACTTGTGTTTGCCTTGTGTCTGGTTGTTGTTTATCTATATAAGTATGTATTTATCTATTTATGTAATGTATATCAGCTGTCTGGTACCCATAGTACAAGCTCTGCTTAGTTTGGGATCAGATGGCCGTATGCGTGATGTCCCCACATATTTATTGTACTTACCAAAGAACGATAACCTTGTACCAGCGTACAAATAAAAAACAAGAAAAGAAGCACTTTTGAAGCATTCTTCTTAGATATAATCAAAGATCTTTAAATTTTACACTACTTCTATGATAAATTACAGCTGCTATGTGAGCGCAACAATTTAAAAAAGCTATAACAAAAATATTAGGCCGACGCGTAAAAGTTACATCGGCCGTAATTTTTTTTTTAATTCCCAGTGTTGTCACTATCAGTACCAGCCTGATAGCAGTTATAACGTGAGTACGCTAAAGAGTTACTTTTGAGTATAGGTATTTTGTTATCTATCATGGTTGCGATTGTGTAGGGTGCATCGGCGTCTTTTGTACTTAAAATTCTGAGAAAAGATAATTAGTTATTCCGTGTAGTCTTGTTAATGTTTCGGTTCAATCAGTCAGTCTTTCGTTTTCGTGCGCAGTGGCTACCCTCTTTTGGACTCTGACCCTGCTTTTTTTTAACCCCCGACGCAAAAGAGGGGTGTTATAAGTTTAACGTGTCTGTGTATCTGTGTATCGGTGTATCTGTGTATCTGTGTATCTGTGTATCTGTCTGTGGTATCGTAGCTCCTAAGCGGATGAACCGATTTTCGTTTAGTTTTTTTTGTAACATAGATAATTTTACCCCGAGTGTTCTTAGCCATGTTTCATGAAAATCTCTTCAGCCGTTTGAAGATCATCAGCTCTTTTCTAGTTGATGAGGGGATCTGACGAACTTCCTTATCTCCGATCGATTCGAAATTTGGTACCTTGTTACTTCAATCATATTGAAAGTATATGGTAAGGTAACCATGACCTGATCAGCCGTTTGAAGATCATCAGCTCTATAATAGTTGATGAGGGGTTCTGACTTACTTCCATATGTCCTATCGATTCGAAATTTGGTACTGTATTCCTTCAATAATATTGAAAGTATATGGAAAGGTAACCATGACCTGATCAGCCGTTTGAAGATCATCAGCTCTTTAATAGTTGGTGAGGGGATCTGACTACTTTCCATATGTACTTTCGATTCAAAATTTGGTACCGTGTTACTTCAATGATATTGAAAGTACCTATATGAAAAGGTAACCATGACCTGATCAGCCGTTTGAAGATCATCAGCTCTTTAATATTTGATGAGGGGATATCTGACTACCTTTCATATGTTCTATCGATTCGAAATTTGGTACCATGTTACTTCAATGATATTGAAAGTATATGGAAAGGTAACCATGACCTGATCAGCCGTTTGAAGATCATCAGCTCTTTAATAGTTGATGAGAGGATTTGACTACCTTCCATATGTCCATTCGATTGGAAATTTGGTATCGTATTACTTCAATGATATTGAAAGAACATGGTAAGATAACCATGACTTTAAATATGACATGTTAGGGTAATAAATAATATGTAATATATGTGGTGCGTCGCGTCGCTCTGCCGCAGTGGGAATTGAGCCTTAAGTTTGTGTATTATTCCTTCTTAATCTTATTAATTCTGCTAAAGCTGATCTGTCATGCGGATTATTGAAGAGCTTTCGCTGGTCCAGTTCAATAATAGCCACACCTTGCAGGCTTTTTACGCGACTTAAAGCCACGTAAGCTTGACCTTTCGCGAAAGTTCTTTTCCCTAAATATACGACAGCTTTATCCACAGTGGTCCCTTGCAGCTTATGCACTGTTACGGCCCAGCTTAAAATAATGGGAAACATTATTCTTTCTATGTTGCCATACCCTCTAAGACCTTGAAAGGTCAAACTTTGTGCCTGTATTGGGACCCAACCATTGTCGTCTTTAAAACTTCCGCCGATTGATTTGTCATCGAATTCTATAAATATCTTTTTCGGGAGTTCTCCTTCTTCCAACTGATCTCTGCGAAGTGCGTTCCACTCAATTTTTAGATATAACTGTACTCATATATCATAATTTATTTGTAATAAAGTTTAAAAATAATGAAATAAAAATAAATTAAAAATTTAAAAACCCCCGAAGCAAAAAAAGCAAAACATTAAAAAGTCAAAAATAATACTTATTGTTGAGCCATCAAATTCGATAAAGTAACACCTATATATTTTAATTTTATTATAGAAATTGATGGATGGCACGATTTGGTTTGCTCTTTGAAATGACGCTATAATGTCACGTCGGGGTACCGCAGCTAAGTTTAAAAAAAAATATCGTACCAAAACAAGTTGGTGGCATATGCCAGCAAATTAATAGATAGTCAATCAAATGAAGCGTCTGACTTACTTAAGCTTAAGCGGTACCCCGACGCGACATTATAGCGTCATTTCAAAGAGCAAACCAAATCGTGACATCCATCAATTTCTATAATAAAATTAAAATATATAGGTGTTACTTTATCGAATTTGATGGCTCAACAATAAGTATTATTTTTGACTTTTTAATGTATTGCTTTTTTTGCTTCGGGGGTTTTTAAATTTTTAATTTATTTTTATTAAATACCTGTATTTTTTTATTTATCTATGTTTTTTTCTGTTAATAGCATATTTTGTATTTTTTTTCTAATTATAATTCTAAACGGTCGATCTGTTAATTTTAATATGACATCTGCATATTTTCATATAATATTATAATCTGTACATTGATAGTATCAAATAAATAATTTTATTCCGTGATACTTCACAGAATGTGTATGTTGATTGTTTCCAATAACAAAATATCGTGAACACCGATTGTAATACGGAATTTAACAAAGTACTAAATATTTTTTTTTTTCGTAACTAATTACGAAAATAATAAATTTCAAATAGGTAGGCATCTTTGTAAGTAAATATAAGAAATGAAAAGGTTTGACTGAAATACTAGATACTAGGCAAAGTCAACCATTACACTACGGGACATCACTATTTACGTCACAATGACATCCTTCAAAAGTCGCTTCATATCGTGGCCCGACTTTAATTCATAAAATAATTAAAAAAAAATTGTTTTATATCTTAAGGGGCTACCTGACTGCGCACTAGCGCCACTTCAAAAAAAAACATAACTCCGAAAAAACTAAATATATTAAAAAAGTGGACGATTATTTTAAAGTGTAGGTACTTTAGTATTTTTAGAAATACCGAATTTTATAAAATCTTATACGGCGTAGTAAGAGATAGCGAAAGTGCTAAAAACGACCGTTATTAGCACTTTCGCTATCTGTTACTACAATTAACAATAGATAACTGAATTTATCAATTCTAAAAATACAACAAGACTAATGAAACAATTTGATCGTTCATATTTTTGATATTTTGTGTTTTCCCTAAGTTATGATTTTTTATCCAAGTGGCGCTAGTGTTCACATAGGGTACCCCCTTAATAGTTTTATATAAAATAAAGTCGGGTTTGTTCGAACACTTGTAACTCGATTTTCATGGTTTTTGATTTGTTGTATTTGTCTCCGTCCCGAACATTTTCCCATACAAAATGTTTAATTGTAGGTGTAGGGTAGATTTTGGGTAGGTTTACGTTGGGTAGAGGTGAAAAATGGCAGGACAACGTCTGCCGGGTCAGCTAGTTAATTTTATAAAATATGATCAAGGATCAGTCAAGCGCCGTATAGATCTCTGGCTATAATAATAATAAGTTTATTTACACAAAACAAACATAAGTATGGGAACAAATAAGTATTAACTATATTGCTATCAGGGCTCTGTTTCACGAAGCAACAAAGTTACTAGTAACAAGTTACAATTTGATATACATTGCGTAGCCAATTCACCTGAACTGTAAGCCCTTATCGTTTTCTCTAATCGTCTACGCAATGTACGTCCAATTGTTCTTGTAATTTGTAACTTGTAGCTCCGATAAACGGCCCCAGCTCACCTTGTGTTCCACGCTCTCCACCATGCGGTTGATCTTGTCCTTCATCTGCCGCGTGATGGTGGTGAGTTGTTCTTCAATGCTCGTCAGCTGTTCGTGTAGCACCCTTTGCTTTTCTACTTTAGCCGCTTTCTGGTCTGTGGCTGTTGTGTACACCTGAAGGAAATAATGTGGTGTTAGACAGTAGAGAGACATATTATTATTATATTTTATTATTATATTGACTTATTAATATGTACTAGCAGTTGTGTAAGATTTTCCCGTAGTAATGATATTTTCCCGTAAAAAGTATCCTATGTGTTAATACAGGCGCCCGTATATACACACAAGCTTATATACACACCTGTTCGAGCGCCCATATACACACACTGGTTTATATACACACCTATTCGAGCGCCCGTAATACACACTGGCTTATATACACACCTGTTCGAGCGCCCGCATACACACACTGACTTATATACACACTTGTTCGAGCGCCCGCATACACACACTGACTTATATACACACTTGTTCGAGCGCCCGCATACACACACTGACTTATATACACACTTGTTCGAGCGCCCGCATACACACACTGACTTATATACACACTTGTTCGAGCGCCCGCATACACACACCGACTTATATACACACCTGTTCGAGCGCCCGTATACACACACACTGGTTTATATACACACCTGTTCGAGCGCCCGTAATACACACTGGCTT
Organism: Carpatolechia fugitivella; assembly: GCA_951230895.1. Classification (NCBI taxonomy): domain Eukaryota; kingdom Metazoa; phylum Arthropoda; class Insecta; order Lepidoptera; family Gelechiidae; genus Carpatolechia; species Carpatolechia fugitivella. The sequence goes on from OX579650.1 coordinate 16,297,185, forward strand.
ATATACACACTTGTTCGAGCGCCCGCATACACACACCGACTTATATACACACCTGTTCGAGCGCCCGTATACACACACACTGGTTTATATACACACCTGTTCGAGCGCCCATATACACACACTGGTTTATATACACACCTGTTCGAGCGCCCGTAATACACACTGGTTTATATACACACCTGTTCGAGCGCCCGTAATACACACTGGCTTATATACACACCTGTTCGAGCGCCCGCATACACACACTGACTTATATACACACTTGTTCGAGCGCCCGCATACACACACACTGGTTTATATACACACCTGTTCGAGCGCCCGTAATACACACTGGCTTATATACACACCTGTTCGAGCGCCCGCATACACACACTGACTTATATACACACTTGTTCGAGCGCCCGCATACACACACCGACTTATATACACACCTGTTCGAGCGCCCGCATGACGTCGGCGGCGATGTTCCGCCCGCGGCGCGAGTGCTGCGCGAACTTGGTGCGCACGGCCGACTGACTGATGCATTCCTCGAACTTGCGCTCGAAGTCTACGAACTCGAAGTAGCGGACTTGGTGGCCGTCCGCGAGCATTGGGGCTGGAAGGAAAATAAGTCATCATCATCATCATCGTGTGGGTCGTAAGGTCGACAACCGACCTCACGAACCCTGGTGTCGGAATTATAGAGCCGTCAAATAAGTAACACCACAGGGTCACATTCCATAGTACGGAAATTTTGTTCTAAATTATAGATAGATAAAAAGTTTTATTCAAAAATCTACATAACACATGTACATACATTTAAGAAAAAAGATACACAAAGGAAATAACAAAAAAAAAAAAAGAAGTACCTATGCATGCACATGTGTGCTGCAGTGATTGAAAGGGCCATGGCTCAGTGTAATTAGCCCAAAGGGCAACACTGATTTTCAGCCGTCACCCGTGGATGACTTGCATTGATTATTATTGATGACATCTAGTGACAACATTGGCACTACGTAGATTCTAAGCAATCTTCGTCATTTGCAGCGCTATCTATCGTCTAATAGTTATATTGTTTGTGGCATATCACATATACAGCGACATCTGTTATATAATAGTTGTAATATAGCCCCCCCTAGTTGTAATAATATAGCGATGTTCTGTTTTTGCATTAAAACATTTTTAATGTTTTTGGATAGTAGTAACACGAATTTGTGTAGAGTGTAGACCAAAACATTCGCAGGAGATACGCCTTTACGCTGTTATACTAAATGGCTGCATTTATTGTCATCTAGTGATGAAAAGCAAAAGCGAAATGCTCCAGAAAAATCATCAACTCGGCACTAGATGGCGTATCTGCGCAGTTTTGTAGGTCAGTGCGCACGTAGCACCATCCAGTGAGCTAATAGAGGAAACAAAATTGCCCGAAGAATAGCCCGAGTTTTGAGGGTACAGTTTTTTTGTATGAGATGAGGCATCTGTACGTAGTATTATATTATCTGTGGTAACACTTAAAGGAAAATGTAATCACACTAACATTGTAAACGCGAAAGTTTGTCATACTTACATTAGTTAGCATGCAAGTTGCGTTCCGTCGCATGCCAATTTTTTATCAGTTCACAATTTGTCGATTTGACATCGATAGAACAAACAATCATCGATAAATAAACTAACGAGAAACAATACGTTAAATTGTAAATGGTTTGTTTCAGTTCACAATTGTCCGTAAGTTTATAATATCGCGAGTCAGATTATAAACTAACGGCATTCACAATCTTACGGTGACACATTACACTGAATATTTTTCCTCAACATGGTTCTAGTTGTTCACCTCCTATCATCAACGGCTCCCTAGTCTAGTTGATCCCTTTGAGCTAATGCAAATTCTGCTTACCCCACTAAGGATATGGGTGTTACTTTACGTATGTACTCACAAGAGACCGGCTTCTCCCTCTCGCGCATGCGTGTGAGCAGCGCCTCTTTAGCGGAGATGAAGAAGATGCGTTCCTCCGCCTCCTTGGGGGAACACACACGGAGTTCACGCGAGAGGAAGTCCACGCATCTGTTCGCGTGTTGGGTACGCACCTGGAAACACATACATTTTAAATATTGCACAGATAGACAGTTGTAATTCTCAACTCGATGAGGATTAGATTAGGCTCATTAACGCGGCTTTAACTCTATCGGAAAGTTAGCATTTATGTTTCAATCATTCAAATGTTTGTTGATACTGATCCTAATACCTCCACCAAACCGCTTGATGCAAATAAATTGTATGGAAAATATCGTCGTATCGTTAATAATTATTATCTATTTATAGGTGTGAGAAAGAAAACTTGTAAGAAAGAAAACGCAGTTGCGTTGTGTAATAACGAATTAAGCGACGAGATCGAAAAATAAAAGTTATGAATTAAAATCGATTCTAGGCATAGTTGCCGATGTATCGACTCAACTTTGAGTTCAATAATCGATTTGAGTGTCATAGATTATTATTGTTACATTGTGTAGACCAAAACATGGCAGGAGACACGCCTTTAGGTGTCTCCTGCCATGTTTTAGTCTACACAATACACATAAAACATCTCAACAAAACAAAAAAAATGTAAAATTATAGAAGTCTCAAAGTATGGTTCGAATATTATAATTTGTAGCACAAAATCAAACCCTGCGCTGAGCTGAACTATAGAACTGATGGTAATCATTTTTATCTTTGTCATATTTATTACACAAAATACATCCTAGTATATATCTTACTAAATATAATCCGGGAAAAATGATCGTATTTTTTTTACGAACGATCCTACCTTTAGTATAGTACATAGTACGAACCACAAAAATATAGTACAAACACGATATTAATTTATCGTACGAAATCTAACCCTGAATGCATCCCCCGTGCGGGTGAGACTTATTGACCAAAACTATCAAACCTCTTTGTCGAAACCAAAACATTTTGTCAGAAACATTTTAGAGCAGGAGACGTCGTTTAAAACATTTGATTATGTGTATGTGGAGACTGATTTGTGTAGTGTGTAGAACAAAACATTGGCAGGTAACACGCCTTTAGCAATCGTTGTCGTTAGCAGCGCTATCTATCGTCTAATAGTTATATTGTTTGTGACATACCACACATACAGCGAGATCTATCCTCTAATAGTTGTAATTCAAACTTAGCCCTTGACACAGCGATGTTTTGTTTTAGCATTAAAGCATTTTTAATGGTTTTGGATAGTAGTAACACGAATTTGTGTAGAGTGTAGACTAAAACATTCGCAGGAGATACGTCATTATGTTGTTTATACTAAATGGCTGCATTTAGTTCCATCTAGTGATGAAAAGCAAAAGCGAAATACTCCAGAAAAATCGTCAACTTGGCACTAGATGGCGTATCTGCGCAATTTTGTAGGTCAGTGCGCACGGAGCACCATCCAGTGAGCTAATAGAGGAAACAAAATAGCCCGAAGAATAGCCCGAGTTTCGAGGGTACAGTTTTTTTGTATGAGATGAGGCATCTGTTCGTAGTATTATATTATCTGTGCTAATACCAATGATATTATATACAAGAGGTGTAGATACGCCACCAACGCACGAAACGCGTGCCGTGAATTGGTCCTAATTGTGACCACTGCAGGCAGTCGAGCTGTGACCTGTCATTGCGAGCGCACGTGTCGACTACCTACTAAAAAAAGTTAAAATGCCTTCCTGTGTGTTTAGAAAATGCAAAATTACGACTAAGAGATAAAAAAGATAAGTGTATAAGAATATTTAAGTTTTAAACAGATAAATCTATCATTTGTAATTTTAATGAATCACAGCTTGTTTCCAAACGATAACGGAGCGAACTATTCGCGGCTGTACTGATTACAAATAGCTGTCTCTTTCACACAAACGCTTTGCCTATTTCCTTTCGCACTTATAGCGTGTGTTTAGATATACAATGTTAGTATATCTGTGGAATGTTGTGCGTGCAGTATGAACATGGCGTATCTCTCTTAAAATATCATTGGCTAATACTAAAGCCACGTTTTCATGCTTCTACTCACTTGGTCCAAGTACTCAGGTTCGGAGGCGGAGGCGTCCCATCGATTGTTCAGTATGAATATGTTCGGTTGCGATATTTTCGTCGATACTTTGTGGAAAAAGTTCTTTTCCTGAACACCAAAAAAACAGATTTTAAAACAAGGCAATGACAGGGAACAATTTATTGGTTTTGATACTAGTGTACAAGTGAATATACAATTTTACGGAGGTTCTGGATTCGATTCCCGGTGGGGACACTGTCAAGAAAAAAAATCGCTTTGTGAGACTTTCCCCAGTTTGGTCAGAACATTGCAGGTTGAATCACCTGATTGTTCGAAAAGAAAGATGATTCCGTGCTTCGGAAGGCACGTTAAGCCGTTGGTCCCGGCTACTATCTAGTCGTTACATGAGCCAAGTCAGTGGCCTTTGGCGGCTCTATAACACTGACACCAGGGTTTGTGAGGTCGGTTGTCGACCTTACAACTTAACACGATGATGATGATGAGTGAAGTAAAAATTCTTGTTTTATAAAACAATAGGGGATCGGACTACTTTTATTTTATTTCATAAATCCAAACTTCTTAGTTTCTGCTATCGAACACTAAAATTTTTGCTCTAACTTTAAAATTGACGGAGTTACAAAGGTTTGAAATTCAAGATTAGACAGAGAGGCACATACCCACTTGTGACGTCATTTGTTAGTAACGCCATATAATCTCCATACAAAAAATCGTTTTTGAAAGAGACAGACATATTGAAACTTTAAAAAAATCACTGTATATTCGTTTTTCAACCGATTCTGTTTTTTTCTTCGCGAATCGTCTGCAACTCATCTATATTTTAAAATTAACTCATAAAAAATATGGAAAATTCCTAAAATATGGTGAATAGTCCGATCCCCTATTACGAGTATATTGAGTAGAAAAGTTGACGGAAATTTTAAAAATAAATATAAAAATACCCGATTTTGTCTACATTTGAAATAAGCTTATGTATGCTCAACTAAACCCTGCTCGCCCCTTTGGGGAAAGAGCATGATGAATGTAAATGTAAACTTGGTCTTATAATTTATGACACTACCCCATTTAGTCATCCAAGTACGCGAATTTACTACTAAGAATTAAGGATTATACAATTATGTTTTGACAAGGGCGTAATCTGAAGGCTAAAGATAAGACTTTCATCAACAGCACATATACGGTACATTAGTTTTGTAACGAGGCATTCGTCCTCTTTCCTGTTTTTTGACTGGCAACCTTTCTTGCTGGCAGTTTCAATTTAGATTACTTACGTTTCGATTTTGTCTTTTTTCTGCTAAATTCTTGACTTCATGTCCTGATCTCCGATAGTAAACTCCTTAAGTTTATCTTTGTTACTATTTTTCCATGTCTGTTATTTAATATATATAATATATAAATTCATAAATACCTTTTCTTCGGACTGTGCCCCGGTTATTGCCACACTTTACCATATCAAACCTCTACAACACTCTTCGTGTGGTGCCCAGCAGCTTGAGCCGGCTGCAGTCTTACTGTATGTTTTGTCCTTGTATTATTTTTTGTGTACAATAAATCGTTAAATAAATACGTCCCAACCGAGGGGCTCGAGCCTACCCTGAATTAGGGCGATTAGGCCTTAGTCGACCACGCTGGCCACTAGGCCGGTTGGTCGACTTCACACACAACCTTCGCAGGAGTGTGCAGGTTTCATCACGACGACGTTTTCCTTCACCGTAAGAGCATCGAATAAACGTACAAATGAATTCGAAATTCGAAAACACATTGGTCTCCCGGACGGGAGGCAGCGGCCCCAGCCACTAGCCCACCGACGCTCTCAGACTGTCCAGACTTACGGTGACCATAAGCGTAGACTCGGCGTTCGCGACGAGCACGAACACGTCGGCGTCGAGGCAGTACTTGTCGATCCATTCGTCCAGGTTCGGAGTTACGTCCACCTGCAACCAACAAATACACACGTCAGTCAAGTGTAGTGTAGTAGAAGTAAGTAAGCATATAATAATCATGTAATCCTATTTTGGAGCACTAATATATCGACCAGCAAGGCAAACAGTCGTTTCATTTGATCATCTCCCACAACCGTCCCTACATGGCGACCGCTGCCATGCACACGGCTTGTCGCGTGAAGTGTCGAGTGTCGAGCGAGCTGGATACATATTAGGAAAATGTACTTTGAACGGGATTAGAACAATGACCAGACGCTCTCTGCACGTGTTTTTGTTCGCTTGTGTGATCAACCGGGATAAGAAAAGTGCAAGATGTGCCAATCGAAAGTAGAAAAGGAAGAAGTTATACTCGCACAAACCGCGCTCAAATGCGGCATCCGTGGAACTGCTGAAAGATCATATTGGTTTCACCAATACACTGCTGGGGCCCGTTTCACGAAGCAACAAGTTACAATTTGATATTCATTGCGTAACCAATTCGCCTAAACTGTAAGGTGTTATCGTTTTATCTAATCGTCTACGCAATGTACGTCGAATTTTACTTGTAATTTGTAACTTGTGGCTTTGTGAAACGGCCCCCTGGTGGTCACCCTAGTGATTATCGGATTAATTTGTGTGGCCGGATTCGTGTGTGTGTAAGTCTCGAGAGAACACTATCGCTTTGATGGAAGGGATACGATATTCCCATCATTCATTTCTCCTTCCTGATGAGGAAATGGCGCTGGATTGGACATGCGTTGAGAAGACCAGATAATCATATTTCCAAATAAGGGTTAACGTGGCAAGCGCATGGGAAAAGAAGGCCGGGCCGCCCCCGTATCACCTGGGGCCGGTTCACGAAGCTACAAGTTACAAATTACAAGTACAATTCGACGTACATTGCGTAGACAATGAGATAAAACGGTAAGAGCTAACAGTTCGAATTGGCTACGCAATGAATATCAAATTGTAACTTGTTACTTGTAAATTGTTGCTTCGTGAAACGGGACCCTGGAGGCGCTCAGTTGAAAAAGAGGCTGCATCAACTGGGCTCAACCAACTGGGCTGGAAGGACCTGGAAGCTACCGCACAAGATCGAGAAAAGTAGAAATCTCTTCTTCGAGCCCTATGTCCCTGATGAGGGATTACAGGATTATATCATCATCATCATCATTCCTTCGGAGATTATTCCCCCTGCAGGGTCATAACGACCTTACAAATTAAATCGCGCGACATAAAACGTAACCGCCAATAGTAACGCAGTTGTTGTCTACGTGCGACATAAACTTGGATGCTATTGGCGGTCACTTTGTATGTCGCGCGGATTTTATTATGTCTGCGGTGGTTATGCTGATCTTGCTGTATTACGGTAGTTGGATTTAGTGCCAGATAGGCGACAAGCTGGCAACCTGTGCACTAAGAAACGCAAAGATCGGTGTACAGTGAAGAACACTGTTCAGAAGGTGGCACAAAATAAGCAAAGTGGCGAGTATGCGTAGAGTGGCCTCCGTGGCCGAGTGGTCGAGATTTCGACGCCCATTACGGAGGTTCCGGGTTCGATTCCCGATGGGGACACTGTCAAGCAAAAATCTCTTTGTGAGACTTTTCCCAGTTTGGTTAGGACATTGCAGGCTGAATCGTTAAGCCGTTGGTCCCGGCTACTATCTAGACGTTACGTGAGCCATGTCAGTGACCTTTGGCGGCTCTATAACACTGACACTAGGTTACAAACCACACGATGATGAAGAAGTGGGCGGGGCACATTTTACGTAAAACTGACAACCACTTTGACAGGAAAGTCCTTGCCAACACGCAGCGGAAAACGCAGCGTGGGCAGATGACGTCACAAGGTGTACCAACGTTCTGGTGAAGGTCGCAGGAGACCTATGAATGCGGGCGAGGCAGTACCGGTCATTGTGGAGATCCATGTGGAAGGCCTTTGGGCATGGCTTGTAACGTATTTATTTCTCGGGTTGCGATTATTAGGTTATAGAATTACCAGGGTAGAAATTGTAAAAAAAGGAGTGTAAGGAAATCTAAATTATGAAAAACATAAGAAACTACATCCATATTCCCTTGTCAGAAAGAGCGTCGAACAGGACTGGCAACCTCGGCCGATGACAGACGTCACGTAAAGTCGCGTTCCGAAACCTGATTTGAGTACCATCCGACTAGAGAAATTAAAGTTTTAAATTTATTAAAATAGCCAAAAATACTTTTAAATATTTAGTTTAAATCCCTGATCATAAGTACAGTAAATAAATGTATTGATACATTAATCTATCAAAATGAAATGAAAGTTTGTTAAAAACCGTAATTTTGAGCCAACATAGTTTGTGAACGCACCACAACAGCTGATTTCAATCTGTCAAATGATCGTAAACAAGTTTCGTGCATTGTTAATTAAAATGTTAAAATTCTTTTAAAATGCAAAACAACAGCGTTACAGCCTGTAAGGGTTCAAGTTATCAGCTACTCACCCCAGGGCTGTCCACCAAGACCACATCGTCCCTCAGCAGCGCGCACAGTTCCCTCGGCCAGTACACGTGCACCAGCGAACATTCTTCTAGACGCGAAGTGCACAATGCATGGCCCAGTTGGGATACCGACTGAAACAAAACATTTGTTTTTAAATATTTGAGTTACGAACAAATTTAAAGATTATAAATAATTCTATATTAGGAGGGACGAAGGCGACAGAGTAAATGAGACGAGGATATTAGCGAAACATCTGTATTGTTCAGTGTCCAAAAATAACAGCAGTCAATAGCATTATGCTGCAGTCAAAGTATTAAGTAGTCTTTAAACTTCAATAATAAACATCCAGATACAAGGCAAACACCAAAATCGAAAACACATTGGTACGTGGTGGGGATCGAACCCGCGTCTCCCAGACGGGGTTTAGATCCTTGCTTTCCAAAAAAAGGCACAATTAATGACTTTATCTTTGCATCCAATTAAGTCTATAGACCATGAAAAGCTTGGAATAAAGGAAAAATATTAGACTACTTTTGACCGAAAAAGTGAAGCTAACAGCAACCCGAAATATCCAAAACATATTTAGTACAGTTATTTTAACCATTCAGAAATAGCAATGAGGAAGTATTCCAAAAATAGCTTACAATAAGAATCTAGAGTTGCGGAACGGAACACAACACGAAATGCGGTTGAAAAGATCGGTAATATTGCAGGCACGTCGCCAGAGAGACTTATGGAACCATTCCAGAGATTAAACGTCTAGAGATATTTATTTTTGTTTAATAACGACATTTTGTCATTGTTTTGTTTAGTAAATAAAAACAACTTGTGTTTATCTAGTGTAAACCAACGAATTATTAGCCGTGGTTTTGTCTACTTTTGCCATTACTTTCATGCCTTGTGGGTAGCCATTGTCGGCTCGTTAACTTATAGATCAGGATTTGTGAGGTCGGTTAAGCAGATCGTATAACCTCATAACAGGTTTAGTTTTTAGCTGTTTTTACTAACGTCCATATTAAGTAATACTGACATTTATTTATTATTTAGGCTGTGTGGTGACGGCAGAGTAGAATACATTTGTGACCAACCCCTACTCTTCCCGTGGGAGTCGTAAGAGGCGACTTAGGGACTACACATTGAACAGGGAACGGGCAGCAGCGCTCTCTGATACAGTAACCTTTTAATCTGCGATCTCCAACCCGCCTGCCAAGCGTGGAGATTATGGCAAAACCCTCCACTTTAGCGGCGGAGGCTCATAGTCCAGCAGTGGACTTAACGGGCCGTTGATGTTGATGAACATTTATTACGTACTCTGTTTATATATGTCATTCCGTGCACACATACCTGAATTATAATCTAGCCTATATACATAAAACTGATATATTATTTCATAAGTGATTGTAACTTGTTTTGTGAGCCTTGAATAAATCAAATAAAATAAATTATCTATAGTCTAGAAGACTAGCCCGCTAAAACATGGCACCTAATTAATTTTATCAGATGACGAGGACAGACAGGCAGATGATGTCGCTGCTGTACATTGAAGCTTACTTTCGACGTTCTTACAAACTGAGTCATATAAAACATCATTGTACCGCGTATTCGAATGTCGTATGGTATATGGTGATCTAGTGGATAGGGCCGCTGCCTCCCGTCCGGGAGACGCGGGTTCGATACCCACCACGTTCCAATGTGTTTTTGAATTTCGAATTCATATGTACGTTTATTCGACGCTCTACGGAAAACGTCGTGATGAAACCTGCACACTCCTACGAAGAAATTCAAAGGTTATGTGTGAAGTCAACCAACCCGCACTGGACCAGCGTGGTCGACTAAGGCCTAATCGCCCTAATTCAGGGTAGGCTCGAGCCCCTCGGTGGGGACGTATATGAGCTGTTGATGAAATAATAAACAAAAAATAAAATAAAAAAAGCCTTGTCAGGCGGGTCTTTAACACTGACACCAGAGTTTGTGGGGTCGGTTGTCTCCTCCGACAACCGACCCCATAAACCCTTGTCACTCCTTGTTGCTTTAAAATCCACACGATGAAGAGGTTAATAATGTTACCTGGACGTTAAGCTTCTCTTCCGAGCCGTCGGTCCTCAGGAAGGCCTCGTCAGACTCTGACCCTTCCACCTGGAGGAAGCAGTTGGTGGTGTGACCAATCCCGCTGGGCAGGATCTTGTCGTGAAGCATGGCGTTGATCACCGTGCTTTTACCGTTGCTTGTTCTATCACAAGATTAATTTAACATGAAGTAGATAAGTGAAGTTGGTTAAAATCTAAAATCCACAGCCTCATGTTTAAAAAAGTTTCAAATATCTACATTATTGCTGATGGTGTCAGAAAATGAACTGAAACGAATCAGGTACAAACTTTTTTTCGCGCTTGGTTTTATTAGCTAGCTTTGACGGGTGCATCTCAATTGTTCCCCAATTCCGTAGTTCTATAGATCTAATGAATGGGGCTCTATATCGTCATTATGTACCCCATTAGTTTATATAGAACTTTCGCGACTCTCAAATTTACAACTTTTTGACATATGGTATGTACCCCAACTTAAGAGAGAGCGTCGGTGGTCTAGTGGCTAGGGCCACTGCCTCCCGTCCGGGAGACGCGGGTTCGATTCCCACCATGTACCAATGTGTTTTCGAATTTCGACTCCATATGTACGTTTATTCGACGCTCTTACGGAGAAGGAAAACATCGTGATGAAACCTGCACACTCCTGCGAAGAAATTCAAAGGTTGTGTGTGAAGTCGACCAACCCGCACTAGAACTAATGAACTCTATATTGTCATTATGTATGCCATTAGTTCTATATATATAGAGAAGTTTCGCGACTCTAAAATTTACAACATTTTGACATAATATGGTAAGTACCCCAATAGTTCTATAGAACAAAATCACGTGGAGCACCCGTTTTGACATCGAAAAATGATTATGTTAAAAACATTTTTATCTTTATCATGCTCACCTGCCGAAGAAAGCCACTTTCATGTGATCTCTCTTGAGCACCTCCCGTATGGCTTGCACTTTGTTGACATAGCCCTCCACATTGGCCACATCTTGAGCTGAAGCGATGCCGTTCTCGCCAGTCACCGCTAAAATATTAACACTAGTTAAAACTATCTTCGTCATCATCATTTCAGTCAAAACATCTTATCTTAAGGTTAAACATCAGCTATTAAAAATGACCACTTTTCGCTACACACTATTACACAGTAACTAAAATATTTATAACCCTTTTGATGTCGTTAAACACACAATAATTTCGATTGAAGTCACTGACAATAAGTAAATGATTTATTTCAATTGGTGGCGCGCGCTACTGCAGCTAATGTTTAACCTTAAATAAGGGAAAATGAATTTGATAAGTAAAGACAAGGGTCTAACTAAAGGGTAGATGCTAGTATTTCGGTAGGTATTGATATTCGCAAGGTGACATCACTAAAAAGAGTTCAACACTGCATTCATGCCGGTTGATCGATATATGGCGCCTAGTCGCGATACAGGCTATATATAGCCTGTAGTATAGTGGCAACAGGCGCGAAGTAGTAGTACTTTATAAGTTATCAATCTTATTTTTAGGAAAGTATATGTATAATTTATAGATATGGAATACAAATCGCAAAAGTGTTACATAAAATGACACGTTTTTTTAGTAATCACATCACACTTCACACTAATAGATGTGAAAATATATTTAGATGTATGTATGTAAACACTTTATTGCACAGTAAAAATACAAGAAGGCAACATAATAAAAACAATAGAATGAATGTACTATGATGGATGTTTGGATGTTTTTTTCTACTAACGCAAAATATGGAAATCCTTTCGCATCATTCGCCGCGTCCGATGCGAAAGGATTTCCATACTTTGCGCGCGTTTTATATAGACAAACCGTCGATCGCCGTCGATCAGTGTGCCCGACCCTAACTACTGAACAGATTTGGATGAAATTTGAAATGGAGATAGGTTTGTACCCTGGATTAACACATAGGATACTTTTTACAGGAAAGTCTTATTCCCCCGTGGGAAAATCTTGCATAACGTAAGCGTAACCGCGGGCGGACAGCTAGTTATTATAATATGTGTGCAGCAGTTTGTATGTATGTATGTATGTCTTATGGGGGACGCCTGCGACGGAGCGCAGACGGGTGACCTGGTCTGTGTGTAGAACCATTTCACCCCTAATTCCCAGTTCGGTTGTCGCCCTTCGGACAGCAGTGTGCAGCAGTTTAAAAGTTACTGAGTGAGTCAAACAGTAAAATACATTGACATAACCACAGAATGATTCAAATCAATCAAATCAACGGCCCGTTACAGTCCACTGCTGGACTATGAGCCTCCTCCACTCCGCGTGTTTGGTTTTGCCATAATCTCCACGCTTGGCAGGCGGGTTGGAGATCGCAGATTAAAAGGTTACTGTATCAGAGAGCGCTGCTGCCCGTTCCCTGTTCAATGTGTAGTCCTTTTTTTTTTTTTTTTTTTGACGGACCTAATCACTATTTATACCAGAGTGGTAATATAGTGGGCGCGGACTTGCGGGGGAGCAGAAGGCTCGTACCCCTTAGGAATTTTATGGCAACGTATCTGGGGGCGCCCTCAGACGGGCTCGGACCGCGGCCCAGAACGTTGCCAGGGCGAGAAGCGCGTCGGAGAAGAATGACCCCTACCGGGTCTTACTGAATAAATTCTACTATTAGTTCCGCGTCCCCGCCGGCGGGGGCGGTTTCTACCTGAAGGGCATTCTGTATTGGTGTGTGGCCTACACGCAATGGCAGCTTTAATCGCGACGGTAATCTCATCGTCCGGATCTGTGAGAGCGTGTCTAGGACGACGCTTGAATCGCGTAGTGGGATGCGGAAAGTAAATGTGTAGTCCCTAAGTCGCCTCTTACGACGCGACACCCACGGGAAGAGTAGGGGTTGGTGACAAATGTATTCTACTCTGCCGTCACCGTGATTAATAACTGTTATTCTCTTTTATGTATGATTGATGACAACAAAAATAATAGCAGCGTTTATATTCAAGCTTGAATAGATAACTCCCAAAGACTCATTTAGACTCACAGAGAGTACATAATAAGTTGTATACAAGGTCTTACTCATTCAGTGGTGTTGTGTAATACATAACTACATTACACATCTAACAAATGGATATTTATTGAAATGCTGCATGTAAAATGTTTTAACTTGAAAATTAAGATTAAAATTAAAAAGTATGTTTGCATTTAAAAAATCTTGCAATATGGACTTACTTATGCTGTATATTGTAATTCTGTCTTATGGCTTTTGTTGACTGTTTGTGTTTTTTTTTTTGTCGAGATAAAATAACAATATTGAGTAAGAAATAAATATGATAAAATCACTGCATGAATGTGTCATCTGAAGTATTACATTATTTCATGTTAACTTACGTTATTTATTGTCAACCCTAATTTACTTTTATGATGAAATTGTTATCAATACAGATAGATTAGATAAATAAGATACATCATAAATGCATGCCTCTATTCTTTATGATTGTAGCATTAAACCAAGATTTTGACCATCCAGTTACTCTTCTAATCTCTCATAGCACTACACTACAGGCGCGCGAGGGGAGGCGTGCGGACAGTGGGGGGAGATGCTCCTGCTCATTACCTCAGGCCCCGACTGCATTCAACTCGCGCGCTAATTGTACTTTCATAAATATTTCTTTATGTTTGGTCCTAAATTATACCAAAACAAAAGATCTACAGCTATTGGGAAACATTTAAAAAAATGTCAGACCAAGGTTGAAGGTCACTGCCGGTAAATAATAAATTGGTTTGATAAGAAGCCTTGTCTTGGACTAGACTAGCTAAATAAATAATCTCTATGTGTCTTTATATAAGTATATATCCCCTGCCAGGTGGACTGATGACCTGAGGAAGGTCGCTGGTGGTGTACGGATGAGGAAAGCGGGTGATCGTGCGCTTTGGCGTGCCCGAGGGGAGGACTACGCCCAGCAGTGGACTGCAATAGGCTGATTGATTGATTTGATCTATCATTATATTATGACCAACTAGAATGTCCTTGCCGCTTCTTACTATACAGCTACATCTAGGAGCCAAGTAAAATATTTAAAAAACTGGATTTCTATAGCACAGTGTAGGTTATACTGTAAAAAGTATCCTATGTGTTAATCCAGGGTACATACTGTCTCTATTCCAAATTTCATCCCAATCCGTTCAGTGGTTTTTGCGTGAAAGAGTAACAAACATCCATCCATACTTACAAACTTTTGCGTTTATAATATTACTAAGGATTTATAATATTAGTGTGGTGCTCAGTTCAATGTTGATGATGTTTTAGTTGTTGTTAGCTATAAATTTAAACCACTTAAAAACAACACAGAAGGCTGATATTTGGTTTTTGATTTCATAGGTGTAAGGGTGCCAAGCAAGGGGTTTCTTGGCTTAAAAGTAGGGGCACTCTATAATCCTCTTGAAGGTGTCAAACAAGGGATAAAAGTCACTTTTACTAGTTCCACTTATATTACATTCACCCGACCGGTTTCGATCAACAGATCATCTTCACAGGGTTATTAATTACTTCTTCTAGATCACATAGTTTGTCAATAACGACTGTCCAAACCAACATAAACAACAGTAGTTTGGACGGTCGTTATTGGCAAACTATTTGATCTAGAATAAGTAATTAATAACCCTGTGAAGATGATCTTGTTGATCGAAACCAGTCGGGTGAATGTAATATAAGTGGAACTAGTAAAAGTGACTTTTATTAAATATGTCTACCAAGTTCCATCAAGTGCTGACAATCCCAAGTATCAATTGTATCAAACAAGGGACTTTGGTATAGTGTTTCATAAGATAGGCAAAAGGATAATAAATAAAAAGGAAAGTTAGAAATAGAAAACAAAACAACTCACCATGCATAAAAGTAACTGCATCCTTGACATAATCATCAATCTCAATGAAAATATCATTAATTTTCTTCTTAGCCCGAACAAAAATCTGGAGAGGTGAATCCACATTCGTCATGTTGACACGAACAGCCCCGTTGTTGAGTGTTGCAACGTTGTGGGGCCCATCGCCAGCCATCATAGATATCGTACGGTTAACATACGCAGCCATACGGGAAGGAAAGCACGGATGTCAGTAGGTGAACCTTATGGCAGACAATGCCAACAATATAGTCACGGTACCAGTTCTACGCTTCAAACACAACATGCAGAGTATGACTGCAACAAAAAAATAAGGCATAAACATGTGCTACGGAAACTTTTTAGTTAGTGTTATGGTAACACTAACTAAAAAGTTAACAGTGCAGCAATGTGAAAGCATTCCTAGAAGTAATTAAGTATGTTAATATGACCCAATAAGAGTAAAATTGCCAGTTCATTGACTACACAGCAGTCTCGTCATACAACATTATTACTTTTAGTGCAACAGGCCAGAAGTCCAGGACAAAAGTGCGGTTATAGTGCGAAATATCGTCAATTCTCAAGTTGAGGTTATGATTGTGACCTTATTTTATGAGTTAGATATTACGAGCTACAGCACATCGCGAGTAAAGGGGTAGAAAGAACAGAAAAAGCAAATCTTATAGTACGGAAGCGCAGGCTATACGTAATGTTATTAAAATCCACCTTATCATCTCGTTGCATCATCGCTACCGATGCGCATCCCTGCAGGCCAGCCGCATGTAAATTTATACACATAAATAGTGATATTTATAGAAAGAAAATATTAGAAAATACAATAAGACGTAAAACAACTGACAGCCGCTAAATATAAAGTCAAAATTGATTTGTTCAAAATCCAGCTCATGCACTTCCAACATGCGTTTTTAGAACTACATGCATGAATAAACATAAAAGAACTTACCTGAGTATTATAGTATCATTTTGGTAATTGTAAGTGGGCTTTTTATTAAATTTTAATTAATATTTTTGAAAGAAATCTACCCAATTTTACATCGGTTTTTTATTTCTTTCTGTTTTCTCTTCCAAAAATCACATCTTCATAAATAAGTTCGTTTCGTGCGTAGATAATCCAGAATGTTGATTGGCCAATTTAGTTCGATGTATTATTTTGTCCAATAGACAGTACCGATTTATCATAATTCACCAATTGATGTACAAGCAAATTTCAAGGTCGTGTACACCTTGATCTATGGTTAACCATAGATAATTTTCTAATAGCGTTTTGTTTCGACCACATCAAATAAAATACTTCATTTTATTATTTATATTCATAATTTTGAACAGATCCTACTAGATCTCACTTTCATCAAATTTAAAAATTGTTTTATTTTCAGTATTATCTATAAATATAAAAAAAAATAGTTAAATAAAATGGAATAAATAAAAAATAGCCAAACAAAACAAACCATGCTTTTTCCGCCCCCCTTCTCCTCGTCGCTACTCCCGACTCCCCATCGCACACAGCGCGCTGTCAAAGTGTCAAGTCAACAAATGGCGGATGGATAAAAATTACAGATTGCTGTTTTGCAGAAATAAAATTATTAAAGTTCTCATAAGCCACTCAAATCTATAAACTGAAGTGCATATTTGTAATTTCTAAAAATGTCGCGATCCGTGCGTGCAGAAACGAGAAATCGTGTGAAAGATGATATCAAAAGGGTCATGCAAGCTGTTGAAAAAGTTCGCCATTGGTAAGATTAAGTTTATCTTGTTAATTCTTCTGTTAAAAGTTCGGCGAATTCACTTTTACATTGGTTTGCAGGGAGAAAAAATGGGTGACAATCGGTGAGACTACTATGAAAATTTACAAATGGGTGCCGATATCTACGAATGAGCAGAAAAAGAAGCACGCCGCTAAACGAGAAAATAAAGAGAATACCCTGACACCGAAGAAAACCAACGATTCTTCGAACTCCAATTCGAACTTTGGCATTGCTGAAGACTCCAACACATGTAAGTTATTTAGAACTTTTTAGGAAAAGTTCAAATTTTGGCAGCCATTTTTTTACATTTTACGACTTACTACTATTGCGTAGGTATCGATCTCCATAAAGTGCCTAGTAAATATAAATTACAATAAGCTTATTTAATTAAACTAATAATTTATCCAACTATCTATTGGGCAAACTCAGTCTTTATTTTTTTGTATTTGAAACACACATAACCTACAAAATGTGCAAGTTTTTATTTAATAATTTTTCTTGTCTTGTTTACAGGTTTCTCTACAGTAAGTGACTCCCAGGGCCCAACAGAGTTTTCCTCCACACACCTGAATTTCTCCGAGGACTCGAACTCCCAAAGCAGCGGCACAACCACTCCAGCTAAAAGACTAAAAACCGATTGAAAAACGGCTCAAAATTAATAACACCTCAAAGGTGTGAGGACTCTAGCATTTATTGCTAATACAGACATAATGTGATATCAATATTTGATGTTGATTGTCAATGCACTGACAAAACAGTAGGAGAAGACCATGTATTGCTAAATACATGAGTAGTGTATGAAATGAAATAGCATTCTTTTACACAATATTTAACTAACAATATATTAATTTATTTTTTTAAAGTAGCCAAAATACCTCAATATCCTCGAAACTATTGCAAAATCTTCTCCAGCTTGTTTGTCTGAATGTTCATGCATTAATGTGTTGTGAAATTATATTTGTTGATAGGCTTGCTTTAGCTTGCACAGAAAACTGAAATCCTACCTTGCTATCATTTTTTTATTTGTTTCATAAGTACATTAATTGCAAGTACAGCTGATAATAAGTGAATGAGTGAACTAGATTAATTTCCCAGTTTGTATTGTTAAAAAATACCACTTATATAAATATGATATTTACACATAGACTTTGGTTCCTTATAGAATTTCTTTAATCTAGTACAGCCGAGCAGAGAAGTGTCGTATTTTTACGATATTTTTAGAATCGTCGGGTTTATTTAAATATTTGTTTCTTCAAAATTCAAATAAACCTGACGATTCTATAAGTATTTACTGCCAGCAATAACCAACGAGGCTGAGACTTATAGGTATGAACACATACCTAACACATTGTTTTGTACATAAGATCAAAGCCTGCATGCATGCTCTATACCAGGTTTTAGCACTAATATCCTACATTAGTCTTAAAAAATGTGACACTTTATTTCTTGTAATTTGATGAACTTGCATTATCTTGTCTATTATTCTGTGTTGAACACTCATTTGGGCTAAATTCCCAAGTGTAAAAAAAACCGCGCGACTCGCACAGCATTTTGTTAAGCACATAGTATTTTGTTAAGTATTCTTGTCCTAAATCCAATGCCTTAAAAATTTTCTTTATGGCCAAACCAATTATACCACAAGTCCTCATACATAGCCGTACTAGAAATTGACAGTAATACAAAATAATAGGTAATAGTAGGTAGTGGTACTTATTTGACGATACAGATTTGGCTAAAGTTAAAGGTCCTGTGGAAAAAGCGGCATTTTTTTTTTAAAGATATTTGCCAAAGTTCATTCTTTTTGTTTAAGTGTACTGGAGAGCAAGAATTCTATGATTACTCAAGGCGCGCGCGCAGCTAAAGTTGGGATTTCAGTTTTCTGTTATAAGTGTGCGTGTGTATAAGATAAAAGAGTTTTGTTCAACTGTAAATATTTATTGAACAATGGAGTATAACAATTAAGTTCAAGTGTTGACTTATTTAGTATTAATGGAATTATACTTTACATATTTAAATACTATAATGATAGTAGGTAAATAAATGTCATGTATGGTCTGACATTTATGAAACAAGCTGTTTTTATTAGTATTGTTTAGTTTGTCTAAAGTCTAGTGGTCGTTGAAGAAATTTTAATCGGTATGTAGAGACAACTCTACTATATCTTAAACTATTCCGGGTCCCGCTGGGATGACACGGCATAGACCGAATAATTCGGTTTTGTTAGCTTAACCCTTAAATGCGTACTGTTTTTTTTCACGGCAGGTAGAGTTTGCCGCCAATACGAAGTTAGAAATCGAATTCCAAATTTAATAAAAAAAAATTACCATAATATATATTATGTAATACTTTTTTATTATAATTTGTCATCATAACCGATGG
Source organism: Carpatolechia fugitivella (assembly GCA_951230895.1). NCBI lineage: Eukaryota > Metazoa > Arthropoda > Insecta > Lepidoptera > Gelechiidae > Carpatolechia > Carpatolechia fugitivella. The sequence goes on from OX579650.1 coordinate 16,316,663, forward strand.
TGCTACGCTATTAAAATCTTGCTCCAGATGCTCTTCAAAAGACATTTTGAACTGATTTGATCATGTTTGTATCCTTGCATATATATTTTTTTATAATAAACAATTTGCCTATAGGCAACAGTATGCAATTAAGGGTTAAGGACAGATTCGCGTTAGGTTAGATGGTGGGTACATGGATATTATAGTCATGCCAGTAGCAACGCGAGTAGAACTTTCGCTCCTAGATAGGTTACGACTACAATAGAAACCAACAAATTTATTTAAAATAATACTTTATTTAATTGAAAAAACTACCTACATAAATAATAAATAATTACTTTAATTGTAAACAAGACTGCCGAGCCATAGATGCTTCATGTAAGGACACTAGAAAGCACCATTATACACAAAAATCCGGTTGTTGGAAGACGGCGTTTAAGGATTAATCAATTTCAATCATAAACTGACGTCAAACCCATTTTAAATCATAATAAAAAATCGTAAAGGATTGCGAGAGTTGCTTATAGGACAAACTGCGAATTGGACGAGTTGCAGCAGCTTTCAGAATATCGCAGATAAGTTAAACCATATTTCCCTCAAAGATAAAATTTATTAGCTAGAAGTCTATTCAGCCTCTGCCTTTTCCAAAGCTCATGTGAATATCTTATCGAAGAAGCTACCCTGGTCTGACTCTGAAGAAGAGCCTTCGTCACCGTAAGACATGAACGAGGCAGCTCCGACAGACTGCTGCTCAGACTGGTCGTACTCTGGTATCCCGAGGATGTTAGTCAGGATGTCTGCTAGTTTTATTTTCTGAAATAAATAAATGGGATATTCATTTAGCAAGATACAACCTGCCCCCTCTGCATGACCACCGTGGACAAAGTAAACCGCGCGACATGTAGTGACCGCCAATAGTATCCAAGTTTATGTCACGCGAAGTTAAGTACTACGTTACTATTGGCGGTTACGTTTTATGTCGCGCGGTTTATTTTATCTATGGTCGTCATGCAGCGGGGGCTGGTAGCACGAAGGCTGTTAATCGACGCTACTCTCGTGTTCACATGGAATCACTGCTCATGGACGCAATTTGCCGGTACAATTAAGTGCGCGCGCGCACAGGCGTTATGTTTACGAGTTTATAGGGTAGCAGTCGTCGTGTGTGTGGCAAAACCTCTCGGTCTGATCTACTCAGCCAATAAACTGAATTTTTATTCCACAATTTTTCATATCTCCATTTTTTCCCATATTCGACTGTTCCTGAATATTTTGGAATATTTTATACTAGCTGTCGCCCGCGGCTACGCTCGCGTCGTGTAAGATTTTTCCCGGGGTACCTATAACATTTTCCGTAAAAAGTATCATATGTGTTAATCCAGGGCACAAACTATCTAAATTTCATACCAATACGTTCAGTAGTTTTTGCGTGAAAGAGTAACAAACATACATCCAAACTTTCGCGTTTATAATATTAGTAAGAATTTATATGGTAAGTGTGCCGTGTGGTGACGGCAGAGTAGAATACATTTGTCACCAACCCCTACTCTTCCCGTGGGTGTCGTAAGAGGCGACTTAGGGACTACACATTGAACAGGGAACGGGCAGCAGCGCTCTCTGATACAGTAACCTTTTAAGCCCAAGTCACACAGAGCGGGAGCGGCGCGGTCCAGGGCCGGGACAAGCGGGACGGCGCTATGCCGCGCCATAGCACCGTCCTGCTTTCCCGGCCCCGGACCGCCCCTGGCACGGCTCTGTGTGACTTGGGCTTTAATCTGCGATCTCCAACCCCCCTGCCAAGCGTGGAGATTATAAAACCCTCCACTTAAGTGGAGGAGGCTCATAGTCCAGCAGTGGACTGTAACGGGCCGTTCCTGAAGGATTTATATCATTAATGTGATTAACAATATCAATTAGTAGCAGACGATTCGCGGATAAAATACGACCACGAAGAGCTATGGTAAGTGTGAAAAGATCTTGTTATTAATCAACATATTTTTTTACTTATATCCTTGCACAGACTTAACCATAATCTCAGTTTCAGGATAACAAACTCTTACCGAGGGTAGGAAGGACCAGTCTTCCAGAGAGCTGGCGGCGCGGTCTTCGAAGCTCTGTCCAGATAGGATGGATAGCAGATACCAGGCCAAGTCGCGGGTGAAGTGCTCGCCTAAAAGGGTAAGTCAAATTTAAAACGATTTTTTATAATATATAATATACTTTGTAACAAGTAAATGCAGTACATATAGAAGAGTCAAGAGATGGCCTTATTGCTAATGTAGCAATTTCTTTCAGACAACCATAGGGTATGGAAATAGCGTAAAGAAAAAGTGTAAAAGCGTACAGAAAAGTACTTCTGTGGGGGCTTATAGTGTAGGCTTTCTTCCTTCTCACTTCCTTGCTATACAAGTTTTACCGTTGCTTACACGGTATCACAAAAAAATATTATCCAATACAATTTACTGACGCAACTCGTGGCATCCAGCAGATATGAAACGTCACCACACATACAATAAATATAGTAGGTGCTACGAAGGGATTGAAGCTCTGTTTACCCCGTAAGGGATATGAGTGTGGCAAAGACACCTTTTCTTTTCGTAACTAGTTCGAAGCGCTCGATAACTATGTGCTTGCTCATGGTAAATACATTTAGATATCCTAACCTAAAGCATGTCAGAATCGTCATGCAAGGTGCATCATACAAATGATATTTGTTACTTTGTTTTAATTTGGTTTTCCTTCAATTTTTACTACTTACTTAGTTTTTAAGAAAAATTGCTGTGCCCTGCCGGGTATATGATACCAATATGTAAACCTACGATCTCTTTTATATAATTAAAATAAAATATGTGGGGACATTTTCACACACGGCCATCTAATCCCAAACTAAGCAGAGCTTGTACTATGGGTACCAGACAGCTGATATACATTACATAAATAGATAAATACATACATTATATAGATAAACAACAACCAGACACAAGGCAAACACAAGTGCTCATCTCACGAATGTTTGCCCTGGGCGGGATTCGAACCCGCGACCCTGTGCGTCGGAGGCAGATACACTACCACCTGGGCTACGGAGCCGTCAAAATACCATACTAGCGGTCCGCCCGCGGCTACGCCCGCGTTATGTAAGATTTTCCCGTGGGAATACGACTTTTCCCGGTAAAAAGTATCCTATGTATTATTCCAGGGTGCAAACTATCTCTATTCCAAATTTCATCCAAATACGTCCAGTAGTTTAGGCGTGAAAGCGGAACAAATATCTAAACATTCAAATATATTTTCACATTTATAATGTTAGTGTGATGGTGTCGTTTTGAATTTGAATTTTGCGAAGATTATCTTCTTTCATTCTGTGAAGCAATTTCCATGATAGTTCTCACCATAATCACAAAGCATGTCAACGAAGTCATCCCTCCGCATGAAATCGCCGTCTTTTCTGGTATTCTCGGCAAAGGTTTTGAACGCGTTCCTTATTTTCTTATTCGTGTCCAGGATGGCGGGCCGGTGGTTCAGGTATAACATCACGAACTCTTCAAAATCGATTTCCGGTCTTGGATTCCTGTTGTATATTTGATACTTCGCTTCTATCAGTAAATTCTCCACCTGCAAGTATGGAAGTTACGAGAAATACAAGTGAAACTGTTGTGACTGCTCTTCTGTTTTTCGTTTTGGTTGTGGACTTAACCAGTCCAGTCCAAAACGTGATCAGATCTACTGCATTTTGCTGGCACTGGAAACAGGGCAGGGCAAGTGCTCCATAGTTTATATGACGCTCTTTACTGTTGTGACTGCTCTTCTGTTTTTCGTTTTGATGTGGACTTAACCAGTCCAGTCCAAAACGTGATCAGATCTACTGCATAATGCTGGTACTGGAAACAGGGCAAGTGCTCCATAGTTTACATGGCGCTCTTTACAGTTGTGACTGCTCTTCTGTTTTACGTTTTGGTGTGGACTTAACCAGTCCAGTCCAAAACGTGATCAGATCTACTGCATTTTGCTGGTACTGGAAACAGGGCAAGTGCTCCATAGTTTACATGGCGCTCTTTACTGTTGTGACTGCTCTTCTGTTTTTCGTTTTGATGTGGAGCTAACCAGTCCAGTCCAAAACGTGATCAGATCTACTGCATAATGCTGGTACTGGAAACAGGGCAGGGCAAGTACTCCATAGTTTACATGGCGCTCTTTACTGTTGTGACTGCTCTTCTGTTTTTCGTTTTGGTGTGGACTTAACCAGTCCAGTCCAAAACGTGATCAGATCTACTGCATTTTGCTGGTACTGGAAACAGGGCAGGGCAAGTACTCCATAGTTTACATGGCGCTCTTTACTGTTGTGACTGCTCTTCAGTTTTTCGTTTTGATGTGGAGCTAACCAGTCCAGTCCAAAACGTGATCAGATCAACTGCATTTTGCTGGTACTGGAAACAGGGCAGGGCAAGTGCTCCATAGTTTACATGGCGCTCTGCGGTCTCATTTTATCGTTATCGGTGAAGCCCCGCTGTAACAATAGGGGATCGGACTACTTTTTTTTTATTTGATAAATCCATATTTCTTAGTTTCTGCTATCGAACACTAAAATATTTTTTGCTCTATCTTTAAAATTGCCGCGTTATAAAGGTTTGAAATTCAAGATTAGACAGAGAGGCACATACCCACTTGTGACGTCATTTGTTAGTACCCAAGGAGCACATCTTTATCTAAATAAGGGTTATACGTTATCTTGTAGAATTTAGTTCGACTGTCTACCTTAAGAGCATTTCATCCCTCAAGATATCTCCTAGAACGCTTATAAATACAGTTTAGTAAAAGTGGGCACACCTTATAGTCAGCAATAAGAGTGCCTTGAGAGAGAGAGTGAGTTCGTCTGTAGATGGAGTTAAGAGTGGTATCTTATCTTCTTTCTCAAAAAACCCTATTCGAATTCTACTAAACAATTTTTAGAGCACGAATTAGTTTTGTAGATAGTCTCAAAACTAATTCGAAAATATTAAGGCAATGGCAGCCGTTTTTATTGATGCAATCACAACACCAAAGTAACTTAAGCTAATAAAAAATAAGATCAAACTATTTTATAACAGATTAATAATATGCTATGATGGCGTACCATTGACAAGTTAAACATTTTTATTAAAGCATGGCGTTTATACTTGTATTCCTTACGTTTTGGAGTACTTAGGTATTCTGTTTTATCGATTGACTATTATGTAATACCTGAATGGACGTGCGGGTTTAACTATATCGTGAAAGATAATGAAAAACTGTATGAAAACCAACGCGCCCGCTCTATTTTACAGATTTAAACAAGTATATTTAATATAACCATGAAAAAATATTTACCTCTTTTTCTGTCCACTGTAGAAAACTGACTTAATCAAGGGAACTCAAACAATCTATTCCCCTATTGGACACCTGTCTTCTAAGTAATCAGATATCCTATAGTAACCTTTTTATACAATTTCTGTTTTATAATTATTTTAAACTTGTATAAAGGCAAGTTTTTAATATCAGTAGGGACCTTATTGTAATAGCGTATACAATTGCCTTTAAAAGAATTACTAATTTTATGTAGGCGGCTGACATAAGCAACCAACTTGTTTTTATTTCTAGTATTAAAATTGTGTATATCACTGTGCTTCTGAAAATTACTTATATTTCGTTTTATATACACAAGATTGTCATAAATATATTGAGACACAAATGTCAGAATATTGATCTCTTTAAACTTTTCCCTCAGTGACACTCTAGGCCCTAATCTATAAATTGCACGAACAGCCCGTTTCTGCAAAATAAATATACTATTAGCATTCGCAGCGTGACCCCACAATAGAATACCATAGGTCATTAGACTATGAAAGTAACTGAAGTAGACTAGTCTAGCGGTGTCTACGTCGGTAAGGGCTCTAATTTTTTTAACTGCGAACGCTGCTGAACTCAGTCGGTTCGACAATTTTTTTTAATGAGAATCCCATTGTAGTTTGGCATCTAAAGTGATGCCCAAAAAGACAGTCGAATCTACAAGGTCCAATTTCTGTCCTTTTATAAATATATCTGTAGTTACCGGTTTCACATTGGGTAATACGAATTTAATACATTTAGTTTTCTTTTCATTAAGTAATAAATTATTAACAGTAAACCAATTCACTATACTAGAGATAGCATTGTTTACGTCGTCATAGTTTGGTTGTTGTCTTTTAACTTTAAATATCAAAGAAGTATCATCGGCAAACAATACTAACCTATGTTTTGCTTTAACAAGATAAGGTAAATCATTAATATATACTAAAAACAAGAAAGGTCCAAGAATTGAACCCTGCGGGACGCCCATACTTATTGAAGATCCGGGTGATCTTTTCCCATTAACATCGACCATCTGTTTCGTTTACATACCACGTTGATGAAATTGTAAGTAGGTCTTATAGGTTATTAGGGTTCCTATGGCGAAACTGCAAAAATTTTAAAAACAATTTAGCTCTCATAACTGTTTATAACGCACTAGTTCGATCGACCTTGGAGTACTGCTCCAGTATTTGGAATCCTCATTACAAGGTTCATGTTGATAGGATTGAGGGTATTCAGAGGCGTTTTTTGTTTTTCCTATCTGTTCACGCAAAAAATCTGTCGTCTTTAAAATCATATAGGGCCAGGTTGAGTCACTTTAAAATCCCTCCACTTGAGGACCGTCGCTGGATTCTCGACCAGGTTTTCCTCTACAAGATACTTAGTGGTGATTTGGATTGCCCTTGTTTGCTCGCGCAGATAGGCCTAAATGTTCCTAGACAAAATGCTAGACTAATTAATTATAAACCATTCCATGTGAAGAGCTCTAGAACCAATTTGGGACAGAACAGCTTGCTGCCTAGAATATGTCGCGAACATAACGAGCTTTTCCACTCCACATCCATTGACATTTTTAATTTATCGCTCTATAAATTTAAGAATTCACTGTTTACCTTTAAATTAGAGTCTTAAACACACTCAGCTATCTTCTTCTAAATTATTGTTACTGGATCTCACCCGAGAAAGTTAATTTGTTATAGAATAAACAAGCTGTGTTTGCCTGTAATTGGGTCTACATCTCGAAAATTTTAAGAGCACGCATATGTATACTATTCAGAATGTGCACCTGTTGGCAAACCTATTAAATAAATAAATAAATCTGAACCCTATCTGTTAGATATGACTCCAGAAGGCCAAGAGCCTGATCTTTTACACCATAATGGCGTAGCTTCCTGACAAGAGTGTCATGATGGACGCAATCAAAAGCCTTGGATAGATCGCAGAATACACCTATTGCATCCATTGCGTCTTCCCAGGCACCAAAAATATTGTCAATTAGTTCAACACCAGCGTCGGCTGTTGAACGACCCCTTGTGAAACCAAACTGAGCAACATGAATTAAATTATTGACATAAAAATTACTCTGCAATTGATTAAGTATGAGTTTTTCAAATATTTTGCTAAGGTAGTATCGATATAGGTCTAAAATTTGTGGGGTCTGATGTACTACCGGCTTTGAATAAAGGTATGACTTTACTTAGTTTCATCAAGTCAGGAAACACATCATTACCTATACATTGATTAAATATGCAACAAAGGTGAGGTGCGATACAATCTATAATGGAACTTATAATTTTTACAGATAGACCATGGACGTCAGCCGTCTTTTTCATTTCCAGGGATTTAAACGCTTTTACAATGTCCTCATTATTTACGTGCCTAAATTTAAAATCTGTTTTACATTCCTCAAAGTTCTGCTTAAGTATAGATTCAGCAGCAGCGGGAGATGAATTTAAAGACTTGGTTGTTGAAACTGGAATGTCCATAAAGAAATTTTCAAAAGGTTTTGCTACTTCTAGGTCTGTACTTAACAATTGATTATCTATTTTAAGCTTGAAGTTATTATGTGTAGCTTTGGCCTTTCCAGTCTCGCTATTTATAATTTTCCATGTCGTTTTCATTACATTGCTATTAGATTCAATTTTGTTTTTAATGAAATTGGATTTAGCCACGGCACAAACGCGTTTAAACATTTTTGAATAACTACGAACATAATTTAGAAAGGCCGTACTTTTGATATATGATTTCTCTTCATAGAGTTCATATAATTTTCATCTGCTCCTATGAATTCCCGCTGTCGCCCAATCACTAAACAAAGCTTTGTTATTAACTTTTATAGTTTTTGATTTAAATATTCATTTTTGACAAAGTTAAATACTGAGTTATACAATAAATTTGGATCGTCACTGTATGGTATTTCCGATAATTTATCTAAAATATTATTCCTATAGTGTTCTAGCCGAGTGTCACTAATGGGGACACATGTAATATCCTCTTTTTGGTCCTTTTTTATTTTAATATTGAATATACCTATCTGTCCAGAGTGATCAGAGGTTAATTTATTGATGACCGATTTGTAAGTGGGCGTAATGTTAGAAAATATATTATCAATGCAAGTAGCAGATGTTGCAGTAATTCTTGTAGGCTCCAAAAAAATATAGTTCATGTTGTGACATAAAAATAAAGATTTAAATCTAGTACAAGTATTATTATCCTCTAACAGATTAACATTAAAATCACCACAAATTATAAAAATTTTGTTTTTATCGCTGATTTTAGTCAACGCTTCATCCATTATCTTTTCGAATAAATCAAAAGATGAATCTGGTGGTCTGTATACGCTCATTACAATAAGTTGTTGAAGTTCAATACAGGCTATTTCAATAGTACGCTCAACAGACAGACTCACTATGTCAACTCGTTCCTTATATTTAAAACTATTATTAACAAGTATTAAGGAGCCACCGCGTTCTGCTTTTTTTCTGTTGAACGAACTAGCTACGTGGTGGTTATTAAAGCTGAACATGAACTGATAACTTTTTAAAAAGTGCTCTGTAATACATGAAATATCAATATTATTACAGTTCATGAACAACTCAACTTCTAATGTTACACATTCAATGCTCTTTTTCACAAAACTTGTCTCAATTTTTGTTATAAAAACGACGTAATTTGTTGTTTACAATTTTTACAACCCGATTATAAAATAAAAATGGCGATAAGGTTAATAAGTTTTTGTTATAACATTGATTAGAGCAATCTCTCTATAGTTTAATGAATAGAATAGCTATAAAATACTATTAGATTGAATATACTTTCTTAAGTCTACTGATTCTAATGAAAGAGTGACAGATCTTATGATGCTTTTATGGTCATCTATAGAACGCAATGTTTGTAAAATATTTGTTTTATTCACAGTATCACTAAACTTTTTAAAGAGCTATGTTGTAAAATTTATAAGATGAAGTATTTTATGCAACAAATCAGCCAGGAAAAAGGTAAGGACGCTTATTATTAGCAATGTATTTCCGTGGCCTAATAAATCTGTAGATAAGTAAGATGTAGGTGCCGCGCCACACCACGGTGCAATCGACCGCAGTGATAATACCAGATTTCTGTGTGGTACTGAGACTAGGTATTTAAAAAAAGATATTCGAATACCGCGGCAGTTACATGGTACAGTTGTAGTCTGCAGTGTAGGATGGATTGGATTGGAACTAATAAGTTCCAATTGTGTACTTGATACGTTCATTTCTATGAAATGTCATATAGAAACTAACATACCAAGTACTTGGTTTTCGTGCGCTTTCATAATAGTTTTGCACTTTTCGTTGAAATCCACCAGTCATTTTAAAACGTTTTACTTTATTCATTTTGTATAAAACCGTCCGGTAATATTAAAAGAATAAAACTACTTGTATTAATATTATTTATTGGGACTAAAACTACTGACGATGCTTTTAAAAGTGTTTTCCATTAGAACTTTACGCTAAACGGAATCTATTTATGTATCGTTACTAGAAAAGTTTTATGGAACTATTTGTTAAAGGGTATAAATATAAATAGACTGTATTGAATATTATAAGAACAATTTTTTTTTAATAATCAAGTCCTCTAAAGAAGGACTTAAAATAAGAACTCATAGAGGTTGTATTAAGATAATTTACACTTAATCCATATTATTGGTATAAAGAAGGCTTTAATACTTCGGCTTGAGGTAGTTTAGTTAGTTTATTAGAAAATTCTGTTTGTCCCAAAACCTTCTATAGAATACTAATATCTTATTATAAACCACTACTATACTGTTTATAGATATATTAGATTAGAGACTTCTAATAAATGCTCCTTGGTTAATGTCATATAATATCCATACAAAAAATCGTTTTTGAAAGAGACAGACATATTGAAACTTTATAAAATCACTGTAAATTCGTTTTTGAACCGATTCTGTTTTTTCTTCGCGAATCGTCTGCTACTAATGTATATTTTAAAAATAATTAATAAAATATAGTAAATTTAGGAACTGTCCGATCCCCATTGAACAGTTACCCTACTTCTGCTTGCTCTAGGTCGAATTCGATTTAGAGGGTTGTCTCCGGTCTCGTATCGATAATACCTGCTCTCGTCAGCTAAAATATCTAAAAGTGAGTAAAATTTCCTTCAGTAAAAATAATCATGCCATTCATTCGAGCTGGAATTAGTTAAATAACTAGATAATAACCTCGTACTCTGTTGGGAAAAACCCAAGTGCTCTCATCAGATCAGGAAGAGAATCTATCGGTATGTAATCCTTCACGCGCCGCATCGCTGGTGAGAAAGTCCCTTGGCACAGAATCTGGATGTAGTAGAACAGATCCCGGACCTCCTGGAAGAGCCAACCTGGTCTACCGTTCTCTATCAGGCAGTAATAAGGGTCCAAATCTTTTCCACCCATTATTGTGGTCTTTTCCACAGATCTGTATACATCAAAAAGGGTCAGGAGTTAATTTTTGTTCTATAACTTCCGTTGGAGCAGACGGATTCTCGAATGGAGACCGCGTCTCGGGAAACGTAGTGTGGGACGCCCCCCTGCCAGGTGGACTGATGACCTGAGGAAGGTCGCTGGTGGTGGCTGGATGAGGAAAGCGGGTGATCGTGCGCTTTGGCGTACCCGAGAGGAGGCCTACGTCCAGCTGTGGACTGCAATAGGCTGATAGAGTGATTGATTGATTGAACTTCTAGTTGTAATGTTGGGGTGGATTACCTGGAGTTTCCTTGCCATTGAATCACGCAGTTATCTTTAGCTCCAATAGTAAACAAAAATCCGTTATCGTTTCGGAAACATATAGTAATTATCTGAAAAAAAAAAGAAATCGTTATAATCAACGGTTAGGATTCTCAAAGCGAGAAAAGCAACGTGCTTCTATGTTGCTTTTGGGTTCTTGTTAGGATTTACTGGTCTACATCATTATATTTAAATTATTTTATATCTTACCTGATTAGGATGCCCTAGCATCCCAACATGTTTCCATGGATTCCCGTCTAGCGGCAACTTCTGCAGTCCAATGACGATTTTAGTCGCAAACAGGAGATAGTACGTGAGGCTACCATCGGGTTCTAGCTTCGAGACAATTAACATCTTCTTAACTGGGTGCTCGAAACGTGGGCCGAGGTATGTTGCTAGGGTCATGGTCGTTTCGTAATTTACAATCTTATACTTGTGCTAAAATTATGTCATTGATTTGATTAGGGATTATTTGGTTGATCATCAGATCGGGCGATTCACTCGTAACTCATTGCGCTGTGGTCTGATGGTTCACATTTTGCTATGGATTTGCCTTGCCACATTATATTTTCTTACTGGTACTGGTACTAAACTAAATTACCGACTTGAGTGTCGGTGGTCTAGTGGTTAGGGCCGCTGCCTCCCGTCCGGCAGACGCGGGTTCGATCCCCACCCACGTACCAATGTGTTTTCGAATTTAGAATTCATATGTACGTTTATTCGACGCTTTTACGGTGAAGGAAAACATCGTGAAACCTGCACACTCCTGCGAAGAAAAATCAAAGGTTGTGTGTGAAGTCGACCCGCACTGGGCCAGCGTGGTCGACTAAGGCCCAATCGCCCTAATTCAGGGTAGGCTCGAGCCCCTCGGTGGGGACGTATATGAGCTGTTGATGTACTAAACTAAACATACTCGTTTTAGACTAACCTCGTCGTTGGCAACAAGAATAGTCGGCAGGTGAGTGTGACATTCCTCCGGGTTTAAATCATTTTCTTCTGGCCAAACAATCCCTGCTAGTGGAATCGCAGACTGGTCCATTCTATCAATACTTAATAGCTCCAAGTACTCGTCAGAGCTCGCTCCAATATCGTACTCCGCCATGATGCGATCAGCCCCCATGGAAATGAGCTTGTAGTCCCCATTAGGATTCTTTTCAGGTAGAAACAGGAGTGAGTTTATTTCTTTATAATGTGCTCGGTGTTTGCCAATGAAGTTCCATTCTGAAGTATTGCAATCGTATTTGTAGACGCAGACTGTTTTTCCCATATCCTGAAAGCGTGGTAAATTAGAACTCAGATAAAAAAGGCCATCAGTCCACCTGGCAGGGCGGCGTCCCACACTGTGGTGAAAGAAAACATTTTATTGTAATTTTTTAAATAGTTGGGTATTCTATTGTAAATCTTTATAGGTGCAGAGGTTACAATTTTTAATTTAGAAAAAGGAATATGTAATTTATGAAGGTTTCGATCATTGCGCTTTATTTCCGTAAGGGAGGTGTATAAATTTTGGTGTTTTCTGACAAATTTACATGCCTCAAAAATATAATATATAGAGGTCAGTGTTAAAATTGTGTGCTTTATAAAAAAAGGTTTGCAAGATTGCATCTGGCCAATGTTTGTCAATATTCTAACACATTTCTAGTTTACATTAGTTCCTCACCGAAAATGCGAGCGTCAGTGAGTCTGGACTGTACACAATCTCTTTTATGGCATGTTTTGTATCGTGCGAAGGCTTCGGCGATTTGATGTCAATGGTTGTAGGATCTAGGAATAATAACTGTCCAGTGTTTAAGCCGCAGGCCAAGTGAAGACCTGTAAGAAAGACTCGTAAAATTTGATTCGATAGAGAACTGGCTTTAAGTGCTTTAAGCTTTTGACAAGATTAGTTGTAAGTGCCAGGGTACGTAACAGTACTTTAAAGTTATTTTAGAGTTGCAACCCTAAGACAAACAAACAACCGGTATTGTAATTTGGAATCATAATGCTTAGCATGCTCTGGGTGGACTGGCAGTCGACCCATTTGTAACGATAGTTCTTCGGTAACATGTTTTGCCAGAACTCTTCTCATACCTCAGAATATCGTTATAACGAATTCTCACCTGATGGTGAATACTTGAGACACGTGACAGAAAGAGTCGGAATGTTAATTTGGTATTCTCCGTGGATGGACGATTCACAGGGCGGGATGATCACTTTGTAATATTCTCGGAGGTCTCGCTGGGCTAGTGTCTTGTGGCGAGCGTAATCTCGCAGCTCTAAATGCCCGTCCACATAGCCGGTGCATAGCAGAGATCTGGAGAAAGAGTATTTACTCATAATAGAAAGTCAAACTTGAGGAAGTTTGAAAGTTGCGCCAATAATAGACCGGATGTGAATGTTGAAATGACGGATGTACGGAAGAAAGAAACATTCTGCACCAACCCGCTCCGCTTTGTCTCAACTGCAGTTTTCCTATTTGCATGGTTGCCTGGAAGAGATTGCTACCTACTCTAGCAATAAGGTCGTCTGTTGCCCTTCTTATTTTAAATTTTATTTTGTTCTGTATGTTTTTTTTGTGTCAATAAAGTATCTTTGTATTTTATAAATGTTTTTTTTTTTTTTTTTTTAAATGGCTTCACGTCTAGATTGGACGTATTTTGCCAATGACAACGTATACACTCAACATAGCACAAGCGAGAAGAATGTTCGGTGAAAAATTTCGAAGGTTTAAACAAATAATATAAAAATAATAAACGATAAAGTATAGACACAAATATAAACATAAACATGTAAATAAAGAAATTATAATTTAATATCATGAAATTCAATATTCTTAATTAATAAAAGAACAAAGGAAGAGTTTGAATAGGTGAGAAGAGAGTGAAAGTTGATAGGGCGAGGAATTTCAGAAGGAAGAACATCATATAAAGAGAAAGAAAATTTAGGACAATTATAAATGATTAATAGTAATACTAATTTCGTTTGACAGACAACGCACAACTTACACTGACGTTCAACTAATATAATTTTCGATTTTCAAAATAGTAAGGTTAGGGATTGAATATATACAAATCGACAAGTACTTCTCTGGATGGACAGCTAACGCCAGAACTGGAGATATTTTGTATTCCAAAATAATGGTGTTCCTTTCGGGTACAAAATCTACAAAACCGATTCCTTGTTTGTAGCAGACTGAAACATAAGTATATTGACACCTTTAGACACCGAAGCGGAAAATGGAAATGTTGAAGGTGTTAGGATGAAACCTACAATGTGAGACCTAGCTGTCACTGTGATTTTTATGATCTGTCTGTCTGTCTGTCGTGTGTTTTTTCTTCTTGTCAGAAAATATATTCTAAAATGTTAATCTTTACTAGTTGTATTAACTTGCTAAAACCACTCACTTTGTAAGTAACTATAACTACTTATATTTACAAATATAAGTAGTTATAGTTACTATATGTTACAATGCATTTATTCTGTTCTCAATATATAACATCAACATCATCAACGGCCCGTTACAGTCCACTGCTGGACTATGAGCCTCCTCCACTTAAGTGGAGGGTTTTGCCATAATCTCCACGCTCAATATATATCTCAGTATTAATCACGCAGTCAGTCATTTCACTCATCTCTCGAACTGCATCCCTAAATGACGATCCTGCCATATTATTTGGGGTCGGCCATATTTGCTAATATAGGACAGGGCTCAAGTAACGTACCACCAACGCAGGTGCATTTCTGATTAAGCTATTGAGATACTGTTTGTGAACGAAATTGACCGTCGTCTAGCCTTAGTTTTGTTGCTCTGTTCTGTACCAAGTTATGGTCGTTCAAATAAAAGTCCAGGCTTAGGGTATCTTAAAACCTTTTTTATGTTTTTTGGCTTAATACTAAAATACTTGAGATTGTTATTTTTCACAAAGTAGACAAAGCCTCGTCTAGATTTTCAAGACCTGTTCCGGAAACCAGCTTTGCCAAGTGTGAGACCATTTCGGCCTGTGGTGGAAGCGCCTCTGATTATTATTAAATTTTCTAGGAATAATCTAATGATAATCAACTCACCAACAATGAAGTCTCTGACGAGGAACGGCAGTCCGGCTTTTGTGACGTCTGTAGGAATTTTCTTCTTCATCAGCTTGTTGCGTTCGATTCCTGTCTCAGGGTCCTTTTCAACAACCACGCTTTCCCAGCAAGGACATTTCTTATTACCTGATGTAATATAAATGTGACTCATCAATGCTTAGATGTTTGTACCGTTTTTATAGTAAACCGTGTCATACTGTTAGTGGCCAATCGCATTGAATTAGACTATTATCTTTCTCGTAGACCAGCGAAAGTTTATCTGGAAAAATCGAGGGTCATTTTTGGGAAGTCGACTACTCGGCGTGTTAGATAATGAGCCTTGAGTACTGCATTTTATGTGCACATAGCTGATGATATGGTCTAGTTGCATTATGATTGCTTTTTAACTCTCCTCGTTAATCAGATCATACCTGACCTGATGCAGTATGTACTACGACGACGGTGCAGCTACAAACCTGTCAGAGCGTAGTTGCTGGAACTGCATCCAAACTACCAAGTTGCAGCTCGTATTCAGTTCTGTCTAGTCTGCCTAGCTAAAGTTTAAATGTCGTTGATTGTAAAAGTTGTTTTACATTTAGGGTCGAGTATCATATAACTCCTAGGCCTGATGTTAAAGCTGAGACATCTGACGCTGGACACGGTAAATCCATGAACCCAATACAGCAGCTTCATCTGATCGTCGTAGAAGTGAATCTCGCCTTTCCCGTTGCCAGTCACCACCAATCTGTGGAAAAGTTAATCTTTGTGGTGATGTCCTCAAGTATTTTTGAGTCCTCTATTGCATCTTTTTGGCGTCATGGTTAATGCGAGCCTTGGGTTGGAAAATCGACCTCGCAAACTCTGGTGTAAGAATTATGGAGCTGTGAAGGTCTGTTAAATGGCTCATGTAATTCAAAGGTTGTGTTTGAAGTCGACCAACCTGTACTGGGCCGGCGTGGTCGACTAAGGCCTAATCGCCCTCGATGACTATTTTCTGGAAAGCCGGGACCAACGGCTTTCAGAAGCACGAAATTTGCTTTTTGAAGATAAAGATAAAAACATAAGATGAACAAAAAGATGATCAGTGATCTGCAAAGATCCCTAATCCAACTGGGGACAGTCTCACAAAATGTTGTTTTTTTTACCACAGTGCACCCACCGCACCGGTATTTACACGGAACTCCGTAATGAGAGCTAAACACTTTGACGCTCGCTCAGCCATGGAGGCAGAACTTACTGACGCAGCCAAAGACATGGACGTTTCTGATATCTCAGTGGTTTCTTCTGATTCATGTCTATCAGTGCACTATCAATACTGTTACAACCAGACAACTTACTCATCGACATATTTGATGACATTGATCCTGTGCCTGTGCGCTTTAAGAGGTTTGATGTATTTCAAGGCCTCGTAGTTGCTGGGCTCTGCATCAGGCTTATACTGCATGGCGTACGCGTAGACCAGCACCAAGCCGCGATTCGTGCCAACCAGCACCTGGAGGAAATAATAATTTTAGCTGATCGATCGCTCTGTGCTGAATCATCTGACTGTTCGAAAATTAACAAGATTCCGGAAACTAGATGCTACATGAGTCAATGACATGTAAGGGAATGCGAGATATGTTGTCGAATGTCGACCACAGTTATAAAACTCACGGAATAAGAAGTAAAACACTATGTGTTGTACCCTTCATCTTTGTTAAGAGGTTTCTTTGAGATGGTTCCAATTACTATTTCGACCATCACCGCCATGGTATTCCTGATTCATTCATTTCGTTCTGTCATTTCTTGTTCTTGCGTTCAAGCTGTTTGCGTCTTATAAAAAATGTGACACAAGTAGTAGTTTCTGTTCCTTGTATTATCTGATGTTCTTTACCAACACCTGTTTTATTTCTGCTGTAAATCTAGCTACTGTTACAATAATCCTCATATCTTCACCTGGGTATTTTTCACGAAGCAAAAGCAAGTATTTTTCCCCGTATCCACGTTTCCTTTCTTCTCAACACATCGTATCTTGAGCTGATAGTCATCTGTTTCTTTCCATAGCCCTCTCTCCATCACAAAGATTTTCTAAAAAAGTTTTGAAGTTATATTTTTTAAAGACGCTAGGGTGAGTTCGTAATCTTTTTTTTACGGACTTAATCGATATTTCTGGTGGTAATACAGCGGACCAAACTTGTCGTAAAAAACTGACATAGCAGTCTCTAATGACGGCAATACACCGCAAGATGTATTTCCTTATTTTTATTTAAAATATTGTGAGCGTTGTTTATAATTATTACTATTCATCATAAAGTCTAGAACATTCAACACTTTATCGAGTTCCCAACATTTGTTCACCAACAGACCCTACAGTAGCTCTACGATATATATATTTTATTTCCTAGCCTACGAGATCCCACTGCTGGGCAAAGACTTCCCCCGACTTTTTCCACTGCTCTGTCCTGAGCATGCTCTGGCCAGTTGTCGCAGAAGGCGTCCAGATCCCAAAGATTTCTGACGCGCCGAAGCGATCGTCTTTTGTCTCTCTAAACCATTCTATTCTATTCTATTCTGAGGTTGTTTCTTGGATCTGTCCCGACGACCGTATCCGTCTTAGGCACTCAATGTGTGACGATTCCGGCCCACCGTTTTCTGGGCCCATTCTTCAAACATGCGCAGCCCACTCCCACTTGAGCTTAGAAGTGTTTCCTCCATGATACATCAAATAAAAGTTTATTTAAAATAATATAAGTATCTACAAGAAAAACAGTACAAAACTAACTTCAGTGATACCAATCCAAATGTCATGCTTGGTCATCAGGACGAATTGGTGCGAGTTGATTGGGTTAAATTCCATGTTTAATACAGAATCTTTCGTTATTTGTTCGATTTCTAGTCGTGCTGGTAAATAAAAAAAAGTTTTGGCGTCATTGGGCGGGTCACCAGTTTCGTAAAATAATACGGCACTGGCCTCGATTCGGGATGTCATACTCTAATTCTAATTTTAAAATCCAGCTATCCTTTCCGTTTTTATGACCAATGAAAGAGAGGTGATGAACGAATGATATTAATTTGAACGAATGATAACCTAAAATAAGGGCATAGCTGTCAGTTTAAGATATTTTTAAGTAGCATGTTTTAAGTGCTCTCTAAGATTGTGCAATCGACGCGTCTATAAGGTTCAAACTCGATGTTTGACAGCTCTAATATTAGAATGGCCATCTCCTGTCCCTTTTCAATCTTTAAAAGGTAAAAAGGACAGACTAACTTAAATTAAGGATTAGAGCGTGACAGTGTGAATCGGGGCCACTGGCTTAAAATGGACATTAATAAACTAAAGCCTATAACTTAATTTAATCTCGGGGATTGTTAAGCAGAATTTTTTAAACATAGAAATTATCATTCGTATTAGCTTAGCTCAAGTCAAAACTATACAGTTGGAGACTTATTTCGAACTATAGGAACTTAGCAATACCAAACAATTCAACATT
Organism: Carpatolechia fugitivella; assembly: GCA_951230895.1. NCBI lineage: Eukaryota > Metazoa > Arthropoda > Insecta > Lepidoptera > Gelechiidae > Carpatolechia > Carpatolechia fugitivella. Next base: position 16,335,260 of record OX579650.1, read on the forward strand.
ATCATTCTCAGGCCACATCCAGCCACTGCTGGGTATTATATTAGCCTCTTTCCTACTGCGCTACTGCTCACGGCAATGTATCCGCATTTAGCTTGGTCCTGCCAATTTGGCAATATAGTCGGAACATCGGGCTGGTAATCTGCCTTTGCCTGACCTTATCTTGTTTTACTTGCCCACCAAACAACAAAGGTTCATTCAATAAGATACGCGATTAAAGATGTCTCAACAAGTGAGTTCAAATATTTACAATGAGGGATGTCCTGCCCAAAAGACCAGATCCACCAATGCAGTTGTGCAGCGTCTTTCCCATACCCCAACGTCAGGAGATACTTGGCATCAGCACTGAATGCAAGTTTCGCTAGTTTTACATTCCTATGGGGAGAGAAAATAGTGCGGGCTGGAAAGACGTCTTTGTTGTCCCATATTATGATGATATTCTCTGATCCGGAGTCCCCTGTTACTATCCAACATCCATTGCTGTCTGTTGCTATGCAGGTCACCATGTGTCTCTGAAAATACGTAACAAGCACACATTATTTCTTTAGCTATCTCATTATCAGTATTCCTGTGCCCTTCATCTTCGAAAACCATTGAAACTGATAAGGAGGAAAAATACATACATATATAAAGTCATGTCTCTATCCCGGAGGGGTAGGCACTAGGCAGAGACCACGTCCACTTGCTACGATCCAGACATATTTCTTTAGTTGCTTCCACATTCATCAGTCTTTTCATGCATGCTCGTCATTTTAGCGTACTCCTGACCTGGCCTTTTTTTCAGAATACCCCCGACCTAATATTGAAACGTTCATCTTGGAAAACCAACCGACCTTTCAAAAATACAGATACAAGAAAAGTGGCCTCATTGCCAATAAAACAAACTAACTTACATGACCTTGCAATATCTTCATACGACGTGTGGTCCAGTTGTAAAGAATGCCGAAGTTTGATGCAGCGTAGAAGGCAATGGTAGAGCCATTATCGTTTAGATTGATCACACCCGCTCTGTGGTTGTAGCCATGGACCCAACGTGTGTACTGTATTTGGGAATGAAGAATATTTCAGATAAAGAAGCGTTCAAAAACTAGTAAAAACTAGAACAATAGTTCCCTCAGTGAGTCAAGTTTTTTGTGTAAGCTTGAGAACATTCTTCATGTCATGTATGTGAAGATCCTGAGCTGATAATGTTGGGCTACGGTGGCTTCCAGCATGCCCTCCGTGGTGTAATGGTTAGCACGTTGGCTGCGTAAGGCCGAAAGGCGGGTTCATACCTCCCTTAGAAGGATTTCGTATCTGATTAATTTCTTTAATTCAAAAATATTTCTGATAACGTTTGTAACTAGCAAAATAATATGAAAATTGTCAATGAGACGAGTTCACAAATTGACGACACTCACAAAAGCTGAAGGTTTGAAGTTGTATTCAGCAAAATCAGTATGTTTCTTTATATTTGAGAGCGACGAACTGTAGATCTTCTGGGTTTCCGGTTTACCATTTGCGTCAGGCCTGACGTTGGGTAGGGAGCGCCTTTCAGGCCAATCGGACATCGAGACGGATCCAGGCATGGTTAAAAAAACAATCAGTATGCACGTGTAAAATTATAATTTATTATTTGTTGTGATATACAATTTATATTTGTAAAAAACAGCTGTGCATTTGACGATTTCAAATAACTGAATGTCATTCATATTAAAGTCAATAAGACGTAATCGCAGCTTTTTAACCAAAAAGGTTTTAATAATTGTGATCCTTATAAAAAACCGCTTCTTTGATTCTGTTTGACCAACTAAACTAATCAATAAATAAGGGCTGAAACAGATCAACTTAATTTTTGACAGAGCGAGCGCGAAGCACGAGCGGATGGTCTCCGTTTTACGAGTAGCTTGGCCAAAATTTCTTTTGTATGTCCATCAGTTGTTCTGTTCCCCTGTATAGGTCGTGTTTTTCAATCGATTCTCGTGAAATTTTTGTCAGCAGGTTCGATAAATATATATAGATTTTTGCCGAGTCAGTTTTTGGAAATTTAAAAAACATGATTAAAAACGTAAAAAAAAACTATAAATCAGCCATTTAAAAAAAAAATACTCGGGAGTTCTCCAGCTCACAGAGCCACTAGTTTATTTTTTATTGGATTTGATTGGTCTGTATTTGATTGGTTCTATCCGAGGGCTCGATAGACGCTTCTACCATTACGTTGTGACGTAGTCGTGAGTCTGCAACCTGCTTGGCCTATGTATGAGTACCTACAATCATCGTTCATACACAACACTCGAAAGTTTACGTTTTAAATGACTCTACTTTCATCCCGAAATCTTAAAAAAAAAACAGTCGTTGGCATCTCAATTAGTTCGTGCTTTTTATTCCAAAGGATAGATATGTAGATAGATAGATAGAAAGTTTATTGCCTCAAAAACACACAAGACGCTAATGAATTATATTCCTTATTCCTTGTCGGCTGCGCAAGGGCGAAACCAGGGGGTTCTGCGCCGGAGACCTTTGTATGGTGACCATGAGATTTCGCACTTTTCAATAACGTCATAATCACAAATACTTAGGTTTACTCATCATCATTAACAGCTCACATACGTCCCCACCGAGAGGCTCGAGCCTACCCTGAATCAGGGCGATCAGGCCTCAGTCAACCACGCTGGCCCAGTGCGGGTTGGTCGACTTAGGTTTATATCCATCCAAAATTAATGCCTCTTTCTATCAAGGGGTGAACTCTACTTGATACTATCTAAATAACGAATTAACACACTGAAACTGAACGTTAATGCTCCTTATATATTGCCTGTATATATAGATTATACATCTTCCTGGAAAGCCCATTGATAAGCCCAGAAGGGCAATCGCCAGCAATACAAGCATCAATACTTGAGTCATAATATCGGTCGTATCTCCAGTCAAAGGTCAAACTATTTCATTCGACATGTGCCTTTGTACATTATGGACGCCAGGTTTTTGATTCTGTTGTCTTTTATTGTGGGTTATGCTAGATGCAGAGCGATTTATGACATTTATGAAGAAGTCCAAGGACCTACAAAGGAGCAGGTCAGTGTTTACAGCTTTTACGAGTTTTTTTAGTTAAGTTTGGAGCTTTATTGAGTCATAATCATTTCTCATTAAGATAGTAAACAATATTTTGTGCTGACCGCGTATTCATTACGATTTGTCTCTGTCATGATTAAACTTATCTGAGCATGTGCTAGAGTGAAATGCAGAATATCACAGCACAGTATAAAAAAAAAAAACCTATATTTGGATGTTTCTTAAAGATAAAGATAAAAGTGTCTTTATTCGAAGTAAGATTTAACAAAATCATATTTCGACGTCAAAGCAAGATGGCCCGTTCACTACAAGTGTACGCCTTCTGTGGAGAAGAACGGCCAGAAGAAACTCCACAGGACTCGTATCATTTGTACTTTTTTTTTTTTTAATAAAATATTGTTTAGAGTAGTCAATATACATTGTTTATGTTTCCTGTGCCGAGCTGGACCATCCGAACACCAAGCTTCTTTGTCATTTAAATAATCAACTAACGCACATCTATCTTCCGCTTTCACGCCTTCACGCCAATGCTCTTTAATATACAGTATCAGAATGTTCGTGGATTGCGAACAAAAACTAATGCGTTCTTGTGTAATGTTTTGAATAACAATTATAACATAATTTGCCTCAGTGAGACAATCGATATTTAGGGACATTTTACTTATTATCTAGTCATTTGCCAACGATTTAGAGCTCATTTTGGAAATTCGAATTCACCGCCTCCTCAATTTAGCCGGGTTATCAAATTCGTCTAACTTTTACTGCTAACTTCACATAAGTCTGTTATGATGCGTTTATAAATAGAACGGAGAAAAATATAAGGTCAAATTTAAAAAATGTTTGGTCTTATATTAAAGCCAAGAAACAGACTTCAGAAATTCCGGATTCTGTCTATTGGATGGTCCGAGCATTTTTAATTTATTTAATTCCTTTTTTCCGTCTGTTTTTGAACCCGATGCCCCCTCTGCTGTTTCGATTAGCGAAACTAACAGTACTCTTATTTCATCAATTAATATCTCCGTAGATACAATTGAGAAGTATCTTGCCACCCTCGATGTATCCAAAGGTTGTGGACCGGATGGACTGCCACCATTCTTTTTAAAGTACAGTAGAAGTTCCCTGTCTCTCCCGCTGTGGTTGCTTTTTACTAAATCACTAGCCTCTGGTGTAGTGCCTACCCAATGAAAAAAGTCTCGTGACTCCAATATTCAAAATCGGTAATATTCACGACTATAGAGGGATCTTAAAGCAATCTGGAATACCAAAGTTACTTGAAAATATTATCTGCGATAAACTGGCTGCAGCGGTTAGGTCCTTAATAATGCCGAACCAACAAGGATTCATTAGTAAACATTCCACCGAATCCAATGTATGTGAGTTTCTTGATTTTGTATTGGAAACCATGGATCAGGGATCTCAGGTGGATGCCGTGTATACTGACTACTCCAAAGCATTTGATAAAATTTCACATTCAATCCTATTACATAAATTGCAGGCAGTCGGTATACACGGCAGTCTCCTGAGATGGTTGGAGTCTTATTTAAAAAATAGAAGCCAAGCTGTTGCCATCAAAGGATATGTTTCCACTTATATTCCCATATCATCAGGTGTTCCTCAGGGGTCTCACCTGGGACCGTTGTTATTTAACATCTTTATTAATGACATAAATAATTGTTTCCGTTTCTCTAAATCGTTACTGTGTGCTAAAGAACAAAGTAATTCCGATTGTCATCAACTGCAACTAGATCTAGATGCATTACAACATTATTTAAATTATTCTTGAATGTAGACAAATGTTGCGTTATATCATTTACTAGGAAAAATTATAAAATTGTTCATAACTATACGCTAAACAATCAGAATCTCATACGAGTTTCCGTGGTGAAAGATCTGGGAATACATCTTGATAGTGAATTATTATTCAAGTCGCATATCGAAAAAAATATCGCATGCTGGGCTTCATTTTTCGACAAAGTCATTCTTTTAAAAATCCCTCAACTTTGTGTGTTTTGTACAACTCATTTAATTTTGTCCGTTCACAGTTAGAATACTCGTCTGTAGTGTGGAACCCACAGTATGATGTTTATATATCAGCACTCCAACGCATACAAAATAAGTTTTTAAAACGAATGAAGTTCAAATCTAAGAAACCGTTTAACGTTCTATTACCCCTAAAAGATCGTAGAAACATTCACGATCAAATCTTTTCATACAAAATAATTAATAGTCACATTGATTCGCCCTACCTGCTAAGCAAAATCTTGTTCAATTCTTCTAAATTAAACTTTCGCAAAAGAAAAACATTCGTAACTCCCACTTACTTGTAAACGTAAATTAGCCAAAAATAGATTTCTTGTTCGCGCATGCTCAAATTTTAATGAATTCTATAATGACATAGATATATTTTCTGAAAGATTTAACTCGTTTAAAAAGAGTGTCATAAATAATTGTCTGGATAGACTCAAGCAAAATACCTAGTAACTCATGCTAGTTTGATGAGTGTTACCTAAATTATTATTTTATTTATTTATAAGTAAGTTTTTCAATATTCCTCTGTTAAATATAGATAAATATAAAAAATGTCTTTATTCGAAGTAAGATTTAACAAAATAATTTTTCGACTTTAGTTTACGTTACTTTGATGAGTAGTCGGTAGTGCGTGCGTGGTTGCTGTGTGTGACATGTACTTATTTAGTTTACGTCACTTTGATGAGTAGTCGGTAGTGCGTGCGTGGTTGCTGTGTGTGACATGTATTTATTTAGTTTACGTCACTTTGATGAGTAGTCGGTAGTGCGTGCGTGGTTGCTGTGTGTGACATGTACTTATTTAGTTTACGTCACTTTGATGAGTAGTCGGTAGTGCGTGCGTGGTTGCTGTGTGTGACATGTATTTATTTAGTTTACGTCACTTTGATGAGTAGTCGGTAGTGCGTGCGTGGTTGCTGTGTGTGACATGTACTTATTTAGTTTACGTCACTTTGATGAGTAGTCGGTAGTGCGTGCGTGGTTGCTGTGTGTGACATGTATTTATTTAGTTTACGTCACTTTGATGAGTAGTCGGTAGTGCGTGCATGGTTGCTGTGTGTGACATGTATTTATTTAGTTTACGTCACTTTGATGAGTAGTCGGTAGTGCGTGCGTGGTTGCTGTGTGTGACATGTATTTATTTAGTTTACGTCACTTTGATGAGTAGTCGGTAGTGCGTGCGTGGTTGCTGTGTGTGACATGTATTTATTTAGTTTACGTCACTTTGATGAGTAGTCGGTAGTGCGTGCATGGTTGCTGTGTGAGACATGTATTTATTTAGTTTACGTCACTTTGATGAGTAGTCGGTAGTGCGTGCGTGGTTGTTGTGTGTGACATGTATTTATTTAGTTTACGTCACTTTGATGAGTAGTCGGTAGTGCGTGCGTGGTTGCTGTGTGTGACATGTATTTATTTAGTTTACGTCACTTTGATGAGTAGTCGGTAGTGCGTGCGTGGTTGCTGTGTGTGACATGTATTTATTTAGTTTACGTCACTTTGATGAGTAGTCGGTAGTGCGTGCGTGGTTGCTGTGTGTGACATGTATTTATTTAGTTTACGTCACTTTGATGAGTAGTCGGTAGTGCGTGCGTGGTTGCTGTGTGTGACATGTATTTATTTAGTTTACGTCACTTTGATGAGTAGTCGGTAGTGCGTGCGTGGTTGCTGTGTGTGACATGTATTTATTTAGTTTACGTCACTTTGATGAGTAGTCGGTAGTGCGTGCATGGTTGCTGTGTGTGACATGTATTTATTTAGTTTACGTCACTTTGATGAGTAGTCGGTAGTGCGTGCGTGGTTGCTGTGTGTGACATGTATTTATTTAGTTTACGTCACTTTGATGAGTAGTCGGTAGTGCGTGCGTGGTTGCTGTGTGTGACATGTATTTATTTAGTTTACGTTACTTTGATGAGTAGTCGGTAGTGCGTGCGTGGTTGCTGTGTGTGACATGTATTTATTTAGTTTACGTCACTTTGATGAGTAGTCGGTAGTGCGTGCGTGGTTGCTGTGTGTGACATGTATTTATTTAGTTTACGTCACTTTGATGAGTAGTCGGTAGTGCGTGCGTGGTTGCTGTGTGTGACATGTATTTATTTAGTTTACGTCACTTTGATGAGTAGTCGGTAGTGCGTGCATGGTTGCTGTGTGTGACATGTATTTATTTAGTTTACGTTACTTTGATGAGTAGTCGATAGTGCGTGCGTGGTTGCTGTGTGTGACATGTATTTATTTAGTTTACGTCACTTTGATGAGTAGTCGGTAGTGCGTGCATGGTTGCTGTGTGTGACATGTATTTATTTAGTTTACGTCACTTTGATAAGTAGTCGGTAGTGCGTGCATGGTTGCTGTGTGTGACATGTATTTATTTAGTTTACGTCACTTTGATGAGTAGTCGGTAGTGCGTGCATGGTTGCTGTGTGTGACATGTATTTATTTAGTTTACGTCACTTTGATGAGTAGTCGGTAGTGCGTGCATGGTTGCTGTGTGTGACATGTATTTATTTAGTTTACGTCACTTTGATGAGTAGTCGGTAGTGCGTGCGTGGTTGCTGTGTGTGACATGTATTTATTTAGTTTACGTCACTTTGATGAGTAGTCGGTAGTGCGTGCGTGGTTGCTGTGTGTGACATGTATTTATTTAGTTTACGTCACTTTGATGAGTAGTCGGTAGTGCGTGCGTGGTTGCTGTGTGTGACATGTATTTATTTAGTTTACGTTACTTTGATGAGTAGTCGGTAGTGCGTGCGTGGTTGCTGTGTGTGACATGTATTTATTTAGTTTACGTCACTTTGATGAGTAGTCGGTAGTGCGTGCGTGGTTGCTGTGTGTGACATGTATTTATTTAGTTTACGTCACTTTGATGAGTAGTCGGTAGTGCGTGCGTGGTTGCTGTGTGTGACATGTATTTATTTAGTTTACGTCACTTTGATGAGTAGTCGGTAGTGCGTGCATGGTTGCTGTGTGTGACATGTATTTATTTAGTTTACGTCACTTTGATGAGTAGTCGGTAGTGCGTGCGTGGTTGCTGTGTGTGACATGTATTTATTTAGTTTACGTCACTTTGATGAGTAGTCGGTAGTGCGTGCATGGTTGCTGTGTGTGACATGTATTTATTTAGTTTACGTCACTTTGATGAATAGTCGGTAGTGCGTGCATGGTTGGTGTGTGTGACATGTATTTATTTAGTTTACGTCACTTTGATGAGTATTCGGTAGTGCGTGCATGGTTGCTGTGTGTGACATGTATTTATTTAATTTACGTCACTTTGATGAGTAGTCGGTAGTGCGTGCATGGTTGCTGTGTGTGACATGTATTTATTTAATTTACGTCACTTTGATGAGTATTCGGTAGTGCGTGCATGGTTGCTGTGTGTGACATGTATTTATTTAATTTACGTCACTTTGATGAGTAGTCGGTAGTGCGCGCATGGTTGCTGTGTGTGACATGTATTTATTTAGTTTACGTTACTTTGATGAGTAGTCGGTAGTGCGTGCGTGGTTGCTGTGTGTGACATGTATTTATTTAGTTTACGTCACTTTGATGAGTAGTCGGTAGTGCGTGCATGGTTGCTGTGTGTGACATGTATTTATTTAGTTTACGTCACTTTGATGAGTAGTCGGTAGTGCGTGCATGGTTGCTGTGTGTGACATGTATTTATTTAGTTTACGTCACTTTGATGAGTAGTCGGTAGTGCGTGCGTGGTTGCTGTGTGTGACATGTATTTATTTAGTTTACGTCACTTTGATGAGTAGTCGGTAGTGCGTGCGTGGTTGCTGTGTGTGACATGTATTTATTTAGTTTACGTCACTTTGATGAGTAGTCGGTAGTGCGTGCGTGGTTGCTGTGTGTGACATGTATTTATTTAGTTTACGTCACTTTGATGAGTAGTCGATAGTGCGTGCGTGGTTGCTGTGTGTGACATGTATTTATTTAGTTTACGTCACTTTGATGAATAGTCGGTAGTGCGTGCATGGTTGGTGTGTGTGACATGTATTTATTTAGTTTACGTCACTTTGATGAGTAGTCGGTAGTGCGTGCGTGGTTGCTGTGTGTGACATGTATTTATTTAGTTTACGTCACTTTGATGAGTAGTCGGTAGTGCGTGCATGGTTGCTGTGTGTGACATGTATTTATTTAGTTTACGTCACTTTGATGAGTAGTCGGTAGTGCGTGCGTGGTTGTTGTGTGTGACATGTATTTATTTAGTTTACGTCACTTTGATGAGTAGTCGGTAGTGCGTGCGTGGTTGCTGTGTGTGACATGTATTTATTTAGTTTACGTCACTTTGATGAGTAGTCGGTAGTGCGTGCGTGGTTGCTGTGTGTGACATGTATTTATTTAGTTTACGTCACTTTGATGAGTAGTCGGTAGTGCGTGCGTGGTTGCTGTGTGTGACATGTATTTATTTAGTTTACGTCACTTTGATGAGTAGTCGGTAGTGCGTGCGTGGTTGCTGTGTGTGACATGTATTTATTTAGTTTACGTCACTTTGATGAGTAGTCGGTAGTGCGTGCGTGGTTGCTGTGTGTGACATGTATTTATTTAGTTTACGTCACTTTGATGAGTAGTCGGTAGTGCGTGCATGGTTGCTGTGTGTGACATGTATTTATTTAGTTTACGTCACTTTGATGAGTAGTCGGTAGTGCGTGCGTGGTTGCTGTGTGTGACATGTATTTATTTAGTTTACGTCACTTTGATGAGTAGTCGGTAGTGCGTGCGTGGTTGCTGTGTGTGACATGTATTTATTTAGTTTACGTTACTTTGATGAGTAGTCGGTAGTGCGTGCGTGGTTGCTGTGTGTGACATGTATTTATTTAGTTTACGTCACTTTGATGAGTAGTCGGTAGTGCGTGCGTGGTTGCTGTGTGTGACATGTATTTATTTAGTTTACGTCACTTTGATGAGTAGTCGGTAGTGCGTGCGTGGTTGCTGTGTGTGACATGTATTTATTTAGTTTACGTCACTTTGATGAGTAGTCGGTAGTGCGTGCATGGTTGCTGTGTGTGACATGTATTTATTTAGTTTACGTTACTTTGATGAGTAGTCGATAGTGCGTGCGTGGTTGCTGTGTGTGACATGTATTTATTTAGTTTACGTCACTTTGATGAGTAGTCGGTAGTGCGTGCATGGTTGCTGTGTGTGACATGTATTTATTTAGTTTACGTCACTTTGATAAGTAGTCGGTAGTGCGTGCATGGTTGCTGTGTGTGACATGTATTTATTTAGTTTACGTCACTTTGATGAGTAGTCGGTAGTGCGTGCATGGTTGCTGTGTGTGACATGTATTTATTTAGTTTACGTCACTTTGATGAGTAGTCGGTAGTGCGTGCATGGTTGCTGTGTGTGACATGTATTTATTTAGTTTACGTCACTTTGATGAGTAGTCGGTAGTGCGTGCGTGGTTGCTGTGTGTGACATGTATTTATTTAGTTTACGTCACTTTGATGAGTAGTCGGTAGTGCGTGCGTGGTTGCTGTGTGTGACATGTATTTATTTAGTTTACGTCACTTTGATGAGTAGTCGGTAGTGCGTGCGTGGTTGCTGTGTGTGACATGTATTTATTTAGTTTACGTTACTTTGATGAGTAGTCGGTAGTGCGTGCGTGGTTGCTGTGTGTGACATGTATTTATTTAGTTTACGTCACTTTGATGAGTAGTCGGTAGTGCGTGCGTGGTTGCTGTGTGTGACATGTATTTATTTAGTTTACGTCACTTTGATGAGTAGTCGGTAGTGCGTGCGTGGTTGCTGTGTGTGACATGTATTTATTTAGTTTACGTCACTTTGATGAGTAGTCGGTAGTGCGTGCATGGTTGCTGTGTGTGACATGTATTTATTTAGTTTACGTCACTTTGATGAGTAGTCGGTAGTGCGTGCGTGGTTGCTGTGTGTGACATGTATTTATTTAGTTTACGTCACTTTGATGAGTAGTCGGTAGTGCGTGCATGGTTGCTGTGTGTGACATGTATTTATTTAGTTTACGTCACTTTGATGAATAGTCGGTAGTGCGTGCATGGTTGGTGTGTGTGACATGTATTTATTTAGTTTACGTCACTTTGATGAGTATTCGGTAGTGCGTGCATGGTTGCTGTGTGTGACATGTATTTATTTAATTTACGTCACTTTGATGAGTAGTCGGTAGTGCGTGCATGATTGCTGTGTGTGACATGTATTTATTTAATTTACGTCACTTTGATGAGTATTCGGTAGTGCGTGCATGGTTGCTGTGTGTGACATGTATTTATTTAATTTACGTCACTTTGATGAGTAGTCGGTAGTGCGCGCATGGTTGCTGTGTGTGACATGTATTTATTTAGTTTACGTTACTTTGATGAGTAGTCGGTAGTGCGTGCGTGGTTGCTGTGTGTGACATGTATTTATTTAGTTTACGTCACTTTGATGAGTAGTCGGTAGTGCGTGCATGGTTGCTGTGTGTGACATGTATTTATTTAGTTTACGTCACTTTGATGAGTAGTCGGTAGTGCGTGCATGGTTGCTGTGTGTGATATGTATTTATTTAGTTTACGTCACTTTGATGAGTAGTCGGTAGTGCGTGCATGGTTGCTGTGTGTGACATGTATTTATTTAGTTTACGTCACTTTGATGAGTAGTCGGTAGTGCGTGCGTGGTTGCTGTGTGTGACATGTATTTATTTAGTTTACGTCACTTTGATGAGTAGTCGGTAGTGCGTGCGTGGTTGCTGTGTGTGACATGTATTTATTTAGTTTACGTCACTTTGATGAGTAGTCGGTAGTGCGTGCGTGGTTGCTGTGTGTGACATGTATTTATTTAGTTTACGTCACTTTGATGAGTAGTCGATAGTGCGTGCGTGGTTGCTGTGTGTGACATGTATTTATTTAGTTTACGTCACTTTGATGAATAGTCGGTAGTGCGTGCATGGTTGGTGTGTGTGACATGTATTTATTTAGTTTACGTCACTTTGATGAGTAGTCGGTAGTGCGTGCGTGGTTGCTGTGTGTGACATGTATTTATTTAGTTTACGTCACTTTGATGAGTAGTCGGTAGTGCGTGCATGGTTGCTGTGTGTGACATGTATTTATTTAGTTTACGTCACTTTGATGAGTAGTCGGTAGTGCGTGCGTGGTTGCTGTGTGTGACATGTATTTATCTAGTCATTAGTGGAAACTGTTTTGGCTCATGAATTGTATATATGTTTTATGATAATTATGTATTAGTATAAGCTGTTTGTTTCCCAAATAAAGTAAAATAAAAAAATAAATAAAAAACACTACTGAACGGATTAGGATGAAATTTGGAATGGAGATAGTTTGTACCCTGAATTAGCACATAGGATACTTCTTACGGGAAAAAATCTTATTCCTACGGGAAAATCTTACATAACGCGAGCGTAGCCGCGGGCGGACCGCTAGTTTAAATATAAGTACCTGGTTGACCGAGCTTAGCTCGTTTATTTTTTTTGTAAGACACCTACGCATTTCGATAAACTCTACTTACTTCATACGTTCAGAAGAAAGTACACGCGGCTAGACATAGTAGCACCACTCTTATACTTTAAACGAGCAAGATAAGAATAATAAGGATCTCGGGAACGTACGGCTGCAACGATTTCGCAATTTAGTTTCGGGGGCAATAAATCGATCTAGCTTATAAAATAGATTTCCCCGTATTTTCAGGCTTGAAAGAATTGATACGCGATATCATTGAAATAGAAAGGTAATTTTGGCTCAGTCGGGACACCGTGAGTTTGCAGTTTTAATTTGCTCACAAAAAAAATGAACAAAATAAGAGATAAGTAAGTAAGTACATAGTTACTTATTGATACAAATAAAAATTTACCCCCCTTACGACCTTATTGCTAAGGTAGCAATTTCATTTAATAGTACTCTGTGATTTACACCAAGAAGCGAGGTAAAAAAGCAAGGTAATATTTTTTTTTTATCTCTGTCCAAACACAGAATATATAACAGTACTCTGCGCCGAGTATTATTTAAATGTCTGCTGGACCATACAATCTGTCTCTATTCCCTCCAGGTATCGTTCATGATCCGGTATGGCTACCTGTCCGGCGGAGACATGGAAGGTGCGGATTTCACGGGCCAGTCGGTCGCAGAGGCGCTGAAGAAGATGCAGGCCTTCGCTGGACTTCCGCAGTCAGGGTTGCTGGACAAGGAAACCAGGAGTGTGAGTATAAGTTGTACATGTACTCTTATAATTTATTTATTTTTAATTAATTTATTTACAAAATACAATCATTATCATAACAGGAGTCCCGAAGCGATAATGCTGACGTCAATTTTAAACATTTAAAAATTCACTAAGTATGACAATATAATTTAACACAATGCTGGTACAAATTAATATAAATTAATACTTAACACGTAATTCATTCAAATGCCTATATTACAATCATATCAGATAAAGAATAATTTATAGCAATAAAGCACTTATTACAGCGTTCAAAGTATCAACAATATGTTTGAGTTCTAATTATTATCAGTAATATACTCAGTGTATGCGGTGCCTTCACTCTACTCTTTTTTTATTTGAGATGACTTTTACTGAAATTTAACAGTTGAAATTGAAACACATACCCAAGACGCGCGTTCCGTTATTTCTCCACACTTTTTTGTCTGCCTTTTTGTCTTTAGTTAAAGTATTATGGAAGAAAAACTACTGAAAATGTTTCTTGCTCGCGTTGATGTCTTTTATATGAAAATCTCGAAATGTTTCCGAACATCCAGCTCTTCAACAAGAGAAGATGCGGCGTGAAAGACCTGGAAGACTCTTCGTCTAGAAGACGCAGATACGTTCTGCAGCGAGGGTGGGACAAGAAACTCATCAGTTACAGGTGAAAAGCATTCAACAAATTCGCTAGTAGTAATTGAATCTGATGCTGATTTATAATCATTATTTCAGCCGAAAGACGTTCACTTCTGGATAATGTTCTCCCCAAGGTTCTCCACAATTGCCCCAATCCTGCGCAGTGCGTTCAGCGGCTTCCCACGACCCTTTAAGAAATTGAGGGCCTGCCCGCTAACTCAGTGTCATCCAAATGGTTTCGGCATATTTAATATTCTGACAGAGAAAAGTGTATTAAATCCTACTTGAGATCTTTCTGTCCCAATAGAAGCTTTAAGTATCGCATTTCTTCGGTAACTTTAATTTGTCTGTGGATTAAATAATTCCTGATTCGATACTAAAAATAATAATTTTTTTTACAACCTCCGTGGCCGAGCAGTAATGTGCCTCCCACCATACCTCCTCCTTTTTGAGCAGGCAAATGCAAATGCCAGCAGTGGCGTTTTCTCCATAGAGGCGGAAAGCTCTGCCTACCCTGCCATTTTCAGATAAATGCCCTCACTATTATATTCGATTGAACACATTTTTTTTCCATTGCCCTCTCAATAATAAATGTCCTCCTTTGTATTCGTTATTGGACAGAGGGCGCTCGTGCGCAAATAAACATCAGTCTCCGTGTCTTTTTTTATTTAAATTGTTTTAAACAACAAATACTTTACTTTAACTAGTGATATCGGTAAACCATGTAGGGTTTCTCGATCAATAACTGTTATCCGTGCCAGATAAATAGTATACAAGAAGATTTTAACAAGTTAAAATGAGTGTTGTTTTTCGTCAATATTTCAAATTTTAGTGTGTAATTTTTCAATGTGAATAACTTTTGAACAGTGTTACAATACCTACTATATACACGGACAAGATTTTGTTGAACTTCGGTGAGGATAACATAATTTTATAAAAACAAAATAAAGCCATACAACAAAATTCAAAACTTGCAAATTAACGACCAATAAGAAATCAATTTCTTACTACACATAGCGCCATCTATAATTTGGCTGTGATATTAAAGTGACGATCTTTGAACCCTTAACCATTGAGCTTCATCCATCAGTAGTACGTGCCACTAACCACTAGAGGGCAGTGAAATAATTAAATATATTACTTCTTTGGCACGAATTGAGAAGAAAATGGCTAACAACAACAAAAAAAATTCGTGTGCACACTGCCGCCACGAAATTAAAACTAGACAATACCTATCGTGCAACCAATGTAAACAAATGTATGATCTGCCATGCACTAATGTTTCTGAAACTAGATTTTACATGATGACTACTGAACGAAAAAAAACGTGGCGTTGTAAAATCTGCCTTGACCACGCTTATGAAGCAAACAGTAAAAAGTTACAGAAAAATTCACCGAAAATTACTACAGACAGCAATGAGTCGTCTATATGTGACAAAACAAATGAAGATGAAAGTATTCTAGGTGATACGATAATATCACCGATTATTAGCAAACAAATAAAAAATAAACAATTAAAAATTGAACCGACGCCCAATATAACACTCGAACAAATAAGCAATCTTTTAGACCTAAAGTTGGCTGAAAACAAAACTGCAATTATATCCCAAATTAAAGCAGATTTTAAAAATATTTTCCAAGATGAAATTCAACAGGCCATGATAAATATAAAGCAGGAAGTGAATGATAATCTATTGTGCATCACTACGGAGCAAAAAAATCTGAAGACTGAGATCGACATCTTAAATAATAAAATACAGAAGTTAGATGCTGAATGCAAACTGCTTAAAGAAAACACACATTGTACAAATGAGAATAATTACAAAGTATCTAGGCAACCCCCCCCTACAAATAATAACAAAAAGTTTGTATTGTATGGACTTGAAGAATCAAGATGGGAATCGGAAGACGAGATCTACCAACGCGTGACAGCTATCTTCCGTGAAGTGATGAATATCAATTTGGAAGGTTTAATTGAAGATGTGACCAGGCTAGGGAAAAGAGGCTACAGGAGACCATTGGTTATAGAGCTGATCAGCAAACGTATGTCAAGTTATATTCTGCAAAACCGTCGCGCGTTTATGAGAACCGGATTAGCTGTAAACGATTTTCTTGATGAAGAGTCTTTGAATAAAAGAAATGAGCTGAGAAACGTCCTAAAAGAAGCAAGAAAGGAAGGAAAACACGCGGTTTTCAATGGAAATAAACTAATGATTAACGGAAAAGAATACATACCTAAGTCCAAAATGGAGGAACAAAATAATAATCACACACACCAAACAATTAAAAGCTCCTTTTATATAAATAACAACAACACCTCTAGCTCAACAATAAACTCTCAACATTGTCCTAAAAATAATACCGGAAGGAACCCAAGCAAGCAGACATTTCGAGACTGACTTTACCATGCTGCTGCAAAACACACAAAGCATTAATAATAAACTATACATTCTGGAAGACCTACTACAAGACAAACAATATCAAGCTGTGTGCTTAACTGAAACATGGATCTCAGAGGCCCAACGACAATACGTACAAGTTGACGGATACGACATTGGTGCAGCCTTTTGCAGAAGCAAGCGAAGGGGTGGTGGTGTAGCCACAATTTTACCAAAAGGACTGCACTATAGCACTCGTGAAGATTTAATAGACTTGTCTATAGATTATATTGTTGAATGCTGTGCCGTTGAAATATATCCTAATATATTATTAATTAATCTATATAGAGCAGATCGTGATATGGAGATATTTTTTGATTTCATAAGCAAATTGTTAACTAAAATAAAACCCAGCTATCATAACAAACATGTCATCATATCTGGTGACTTTAATATATGTGCAATAAAAAACAATAACAACTATAAAAGATTGGTAAATCAGATGATGGAATGTAACCTTTATCAAATAGTAAATAAGCCTACAAGAGTAACAAAAAATAGTCAGAGTTGTATAGATTTGATATTTACAAATAACAAAGATTATCACATAGATGTTGAGGACCTAGGCATTTCCGATCATAGATCTGTTTCATATAGCTTTAAAATATGTAGTACTCAAACACAACCTAAACCAATTTACACTAACAAAAGAATTTTTAGCAAAAAAAACATGATGTCATTTAAAACAGAACTCAGGAAAATAAATTGGTGCGAAGTAATATCTTCATTTAATGATATAAATTCAAATTATAATTTATTTAATGAAAAAATCAAACAAATATTGGACAGTACTATTCCAAAGAAACGAATAAAACTTAGTCCTAAACAAAAATTAAATTGGTTAACTAATGGCCTAAAAACTTCATGTAAAAATAAAAGACTTTTAAAAATACTAATAACTCAGACAAATGACAAAACTTTAAAGAAATATTATAAAGTATACTCAAAGACACTGAAACGAAGTGTAAAATTAGCTAAAAAACTTGCTTATACTAAAGAAATGAAGGTTTCTGAAAACAAAACAAAAACAATGTGGAGAATTACTAACAGAATAACATCCAAGTCAAAAAATAAACTACATCGAAATATAAATGTCAGATTTAATAACCAAATCATACAACGTCCTAAATCAGTAGCTAATATTTTTAACAAATTCTTTGTCTCAGTGGGAAATCCAACTTCAACTCGGCCAAACGGAAATAATGCACATCTACCTCAAAATTGTAAAGTTAAAACACCTTCCGTGAACTCTTTGTTTCTAGAACCAGTATCAGAGCGAGAAATACACAATCTTATACGCAAATCTCCTAATAAAATGAGCTGCGGTATAGATGATATACCTTTAACACTTATTAAAATTTGTATAGAAGAACTGACCCCTCCACTCACATATTTAATCAACCAATCATTTGAAGAAGGCACATTCCCCGAAATACTCAAGATAGCCAAGATTAAACCTATTTTAAAAAAATGCCGTATATCTGACGACCCAGGTCAATATAGGCCTATCGCACTCCTCCCTACGCTATCAAAATTATTTGAAAAGACTATGACCAACCGAATTTACAACTTTTTAGAAAAATATAATCTGTTGAATAACAACCAATACGGCTTTAGAAAAAAACGATCCACTACCCATGCTGTTTATACATATATACAAGAAATACTTACATATATTAAAGATAAATATTATGCGGTAGGTGTACTACTTGATATGTCGAAAGCATACGATAGAGTCTCACACACAATCTTACTTAGTAAACTATATGATTTAGGCATAAGATCCAACGCTTATAAATGGATTCAATCATACCTTCGTGATCGAAAACAATGTGTCCAGATAGATCATCTTGATGAGGACACTGGTGAGCTAAAAAGTATATTATCTGATGTTGAAGAGACCAACTGTTCTATCCCTCAAGGAAGCGTTATAGGATGTATTTTGTTTCTTATCTATATAAACGACCTGCCCAATATTTCAAATCCACTTTGTGTACTATTTGCAGATGATGTCTCTCTTCTATTTAAATGTGAAAAAATAGACCATAACAGCACTAATCAAATTACAGACACATATAACGATACTAAACAATGGCTAAAAGACCATAATTTAGATATTAATGACAACAAAACCAAAATAATTCAATTCAAACCATACCAAAAACAACAATTGGACCTCACAAATATATCTAATAACCTTAAAATAGATGAAACTAATAATTTTACACTATTAGGAATTACAATAGACACACACCTAAATTGGAAAAATCACATAGAAAAAATTAAAGCTAAACTCTCACAGTTCATATACGCTCTAACTGTAATAAAATTAAATACCAATCGCGAATGCGCTCTATCTGCCTACTACGCATACGCTTATGCTTGGCTCCGCTATGGTGTAATGCTGTGGGGACATAGCACGGATGCAAATGACTTATTCATTTTACAAAAAAAATGTTTACGTATTGTAAATAATATAAAACCTAGAGCTTCCTGCAGGACTCATTTTAAAAATAATAAAATCTTGACCTTACCAAGCATTTACATACTAGAGACCGCTATGTTTGTTAGACAGCATACGGATCTCTTTGAGTTTGTAAAAAGCGGCCGCCGCAAAAATAAATTAGTCCTCCCTACTCCTAGGTTGGAAATGTTCCGAAATAGTCCACTATACAGATGCATACAAATTTATAACAAAATACCAGACAGCCTAAAAATAGAAGATGATAAAATTTTTAAAAACAAACTTAAACATATATTATTAAATAAATCCTACTATAATATAGAAGAGTTCATGACAGATAAAAACATAATAGCCCATACATAATAAATGTTATATTAATTTATTTAATATATAAAAAAACATATTTGATTTAGAGGTAAGATAAATAAATGTGTAAATAAGTAAGTAAATACTTAAATATAAGTAAGTATAATTAATAATATTAAGAAATTATTAGTCAAAATAATAAGATAAGACTGTTATCCATATTTGCTGCACCCTTACAGGGTATATGTACATGACACTTAGTTTTTAAGACTTCATGTGTATATTAGCATTAAATAAATAAATAAAAAAAATAAAAAAAAAAAAAAAAAAAAAATATTGTCTAAACATTAACCATTTATTAACAATCCCTTCGGTTAATTCCTTTAATAATATTGGAAAAGTTTATTAATATTAACAATATTAAAAGTATAAGTATTAATTAATATCTGTGTTGTGTTGTCCATAACTGTGTCTTTGGTCTTGTTTCAGGAAATATATGGATATTTCATGGACAGGTTTCTTTTTTTTCTCTTTTTTATGATAGTGTAGTTTCAAACCCACCGTGATAAGCTGATTACTTGACACTGGCTAAATTGCAAATCAGCAGAAGTCATAAAAAAAATTAATTAACTACACACACACACACACACACACACACACTATACACCGTGAAATTTACATCGTTTTGTTCCCGCCGTGTAGTGATAGTACCCGTCAAACTGAACAACTTTGCACGAAAAAAAAATTTCCTGCGACAAAAAAATTTTTGGTCTCTTCATACAAAGTGAGACTCCCGACCGACCCATTTTGTATGGAGAGACCAAAAATTTTTTCGTCACAGGAATTTTTTTTTTCGTGAAAAGTTGTTCAGTTTGACGGGTACTATCACTACGCGGCGGGAACAAAACTAAATTTAATGCTGTATACACTAGTACATACAACCCACACAATGGAGCAGAACTACAGGGAAATTTCGAGCATAAATATTTTTATCGTTATTTTAGAGTGATCAATGGTTCAAGCACCCTGGACAAAGAACATGTTGAGGAGGTGATGGCCAGTGCGCTGGCCATCTGGGCTCCACACGGGGGCCTGCAGTTCATCAAGAAAGATGACGACCCTGCTGATATCCAGGTGTCTTTTGCGAGTGGAGACCATGGAGACGGGTGAGTCTTACTGACTAATTATCATTCGCTCTTCGTATAAACCGTTTCTAGAAGGGTGTCTTAGTTTATACCTGTGGTTTATACTTATAATAACGATTGAAAATGTCGAATAAAAAATAAAATAAAAAATTGCCCGAGCGAGCGCAAAGCGCGAACGAAGCGTCTCTGTTTCAGCTTGGCCAAAATTGCTTTTATATTGTATTGAAGCAAGCGTGTGCAGGGTAAGAATTTCAATTGTTTATTAGAAGGAGAATTTTACAGGGAGCACAGTATAAACAGCAGAAGTGAAATGCGATAGAACTCAAGCGAGATTAAAAGTAAAAGATAGCAAGCACTAGATCTAGGTTCTAGCAATGCGCGTCGATCGTAAGCTGCGGATTTTAACCAAAGCTACGACATGCATCTTGCGTCAGAGCGTAGATGAGGACTGAAGCACAGATCACTATAATAGTACTAGTGACTGAAGCATGACTGAAGTGCCGATCGTCGCAGGGTCTCTGAGGTGAGGGGCGCGCGGGCGGCGGTAGCTTACCTCCGAACCGGTCCACGCGCATTGCAGTAGCCATCGAAAATATCTAATATGTTTGTCCCTAAATCAAATATATGTCAAATATATAATAATCAAATATATATAATCTATATATAAATAATATAATCAAATGTATAATAAATAAATCAAAATATGTTTGTCCCTACGTATGTAAATTTTACATTACTAATAATAAGTTTTTATAACAATATTTAGTAATATTTTATATGTAACTATCTATGTATTTAAACATTATTATTTTTTAACAAATAACAATATAATATGGTATATTATTTATTTATGCTATTATATATATATATTTATTTGATGTCGAATCACTGTCAATATGCAAAGCTGTGTCAATTTTTTCTGTTAGCTGACGTTTATAGTACAGGATTTTCCTATTTTAAATGTCAGCCGTCTCACTTTTTACTATCATTAGCCATACGCTATTTAAGCTATAATATCTACATACAGTGTAAATTGGCTTTGTTTTTTCAAATAAAAATTTATTATTATTATTATTATTTAATTACATACTAATAATAACATGTAGCATAGTAGGGACACTACAGTATGACAATCTGTCGATCTGTCTGTTTATTCCACTCTACAGGAGGCCGTTTCACGAAGCTACAAGTTACAAATTACAAGTACAATTCGACGTACATTGCGTAGACGATTAGATAAAACGATGAGGGCTTACAGTTTAGGCGAATTGGCTACGCAATCAACCGATTCTCGTGAAATTTTGTGAGCCGGTTCGATAAATATATAGATATTTTTGTCAAATAAGTTTTTGGAAATTTCTAAAAATTACGGAGTTGAAAACATAAAAAAAAAAACATAAATCAGCCATTTCGAAAAAAAAAAAATACTCGCGAGGTCTACAGCTCACAAAGCCACTAGTAAATCGGTTAGAAGCCTCATCGTATACGACACGGCGGGCTATTTTGCTCACTCTTTTTTTATCGGTTCCTTTTTGAACGGCCCGTTTTTTTAACCGACTTCAAAAAAGGAGGAGGTTCTCAATTCGTCTGTATTTTTTTTTTATGTATGTTTTTAGATATCTCCGCCAATTGGCGGAGCAATTGCTAACCGATTTTAATAATTCTTTTTTCATTCGATTGGATTTACTCTCGAGGTGGTCCCATATTAATTTCGTCAAGATCTGATGGTGAAACATGAGGTAAAACTTGGAAATTCCTCAACAATGTAGCATTCGCGTCGTTATTCGTCTATTCTTTTAGTCATATCTCAGTCAGTTTTCAACCGATTTTGATGATTCTTTTTTCATTCGATAGAACGTGCTTTAGGGATAGATCCATACCAATTTTATTAAAATCTGATGATGGAATAAGATATAAAAGCGGAAACTCCTCAACCAGTGATAGCAACATGCATCGCGCGCGATACCGTTTGTGGTGGAATGTTGCTAGGCAACGAAATAAATTTGTTTTGTGAGTTTGCTGAAAATCTACGTTTCCCTTGTTCCATTTATTCGATTTTATCACATTATTGGCGACCGTGGCAGGGCAAGAACCTGCAATCTTCGGATATTGTATTGGAAATCACAAATAATTTAGCTTCTATGACCGAGTGGTCGAGTGTTTTAATCTTTTTACGGAGGTTTCGGGTTCGAATCCCGGTGAAGACACTCTTAAACGAAAATGTCCTTGTGAGACTTTCTCCAGCTTAGTGTGGACATTGCTGCCTGAATCACCCGATTGTCTGAAAAGAAAGATTATTCCGTGCTTCGGAAGGCATGTTAAGCCGTGTGTCTCGGCTCTAATATCTACAGAAGGCGTCGTTACTCGAGCTAAGTCAGTGGGTTTTGACAAGGGCCCAGTACTATATTAATTGTGTGACCAGGGTGTGTGAGGTTGGTTGTCGACCTTATAATCCACAATATGAAGAAAAAGAAGAAGCCAGCTTACGTTCACTATCTGTAATCAGCTAACGATAGACTTTCAAGATACCATCTCAAACCTGAAACTCCTTACGAATAGCCCAGGTATCGGGGTAAACTGTAAGCTTATTAAGAGGGAAGAATCGTGCTCGTCCATACAAAAAGAGAAAACGTTTTTCCACTTCTATATATATTTTCCAATCTCCATGATTTTTTAGTATGTTATTGACACAATGAAAGACTAGGTTTATAGTTTTAGCTTTTTTCAAAATTCGCAATAGATTCAAACTTATATAGGCACCTCAAGTAACGTAATTTTTTTGATTAAAACTGTGTCAAAGTGATTTGTTGAAATTTAGTAATTGGAAACCGTTTTCTCCCGAAGTGGGAATTTCATCAAGAAAAGTATCTATTGTCGGCGAGCTGCAACGCTCTCGCTCTCTCTCTCCTGGGGGTATGAGCGCACGAGCGATAGCAAATGTTTTCCTAAATACCTATTTCGTTAGGATCGCGAAGCTATTCTCTCCTCTTAGCATTGTCAGTTTAGTGGCCAGCTGGACTACCAAATGACCTCTTACTTCGTAGCCTCTTACCCAGTTTAACTTATGTTATTTTAGAAACTATTATATAAACAACTAAACGCGGTTGCAAAGCACGAAAGACGCAGTCTAAACTAAGCAAATACCAAAAATATAATATCTTTGTACTGAAACTGTTAAATAACAAAACCTAGCTTTGGATAATGAAGAAAAATAATAGAAAATGTGTCGCGGTTAGGATTAATTACTTACATAAAATATATTGAATAAAACACTGAAAATCATAAAATAAAAATAATTTTAACAAAAAAATAGAAACCTCCTTTAAATTGCCTTATATGGTTATCTCCACTAAAAAGTAACAAATAAAATAACATTCCAGATGGAACATGAAAAAAATATTGCCAATATCCTCAATTAAATAGATAGGTAGTGTATTAAGTAAATATTTAGAATTTTGTACT
Organism: Carpatolechia fugitivella; assembly: GCA_951230895.1. Lineage (NCBI taxonomy): Eukaryota > Metazoa > Arthropoda > Insecta > Lepidoptera > Gelechiidae > Carpatolechia > Carpatolechia fugitivella. The sequence goes on from OX579650.1 coordinate 16,358,947, forward strand.
TCCTTTTGGAGTCGGTGCCAGCCAAAAAATCGTCGATTAGTCGTGGGCAACTGTTTTAAGTCGTCGTCGTCGTTAAGTCAGTACATATTTCTATATGACTATCAATAAAATTTTTTGATAGTCTATAGCGTCCACTACACTACTCGCGAAGTTGATCGAAGTAAGCTGAGGACGAGAGTATAGAGAGGCACTTCGTGCAACTTCGGGCTTCACTTTTACACCAATTTGACACTTCGTGAGACTTCGTCGAAGAACTTCGGACGAGAGTGTAGTGGGCGCTTATGATATACTTAAATGTTTTGTTGTGCTGCGCGGGATGCAATGCTGCACCCGACCAAACGCAGGGATAACGACAGGAGCGACTACCAAGAAAGTCCGGGTAGGTTTCATTCGATAAATAATTAAGGCGCTACGCCGAAAAAAAATTGTTGCGCAAGAGGTGTGTCTAAGGAAGACGGCGCGGGCAGCGCCCCGCGTCGGTCAGCCGCTCCCCGCGCCGCCCCGCACAGACCCCGCTCTAAAACATCGAGGCGGGTCTATGACCTCTGCGACAATGATAAAATATTATATTTGTTTAATTTGATGTAATCGCGCAAAGTATATTACTATGTATGATTCGCTCTTTGAGTATATATTTTTTATTTTATTTTAATTGGTCTTTAGTGTAGTGGAGTGTAGGGTAGTAATGATTATAATTTCACCTAAAAATAAAAGATTTAGTATTTCAAGATTCCAGACATTTTGACATTGTAATAGTAAGTATAATTTGAATTACTATAATACGGTCTGCCCGCGGCTACGCTCGCGTTGTGTAAGATTTTCCCGTGGGAATAAGCCTTTTCCCGTAAAAAGTATCCTATGTAAGTGTCCTATGTGTTCCAGGGTATAAACTAACTTTATTCCAAATTTCTTTCATACCAATCCGTTCAGTAGTTGTTGTCTTCCAGTATCTTCACTTCAAAATTATATAGGGGACAAGGGGAAAATAATTCCCGCTGTCACCACTTTAATTTATTTATAAAATACCTACAGATTTTCGAGTATTTTTATTCCATTGTTTCCAAACTGAAGTCAATTTATTAATTGGATGCAAAAAAATAAAAATGTGATGTTTATTTACGATTTACAATACGATCGATACGTATCTACTTATTTCTGATACGATCAATATTGTGAATGTTTCCGGAAATACATAATGTTTTCATCGTGTCTATTTTTTTCTTTGTGTTAGATTAAACAGGATGATCACTATAAATGTCTTTATAATATTTTTATCACACACACGTCACTTCAACACATCAATTATTTTTTTCTTTCACTGTCATTATGATAAGTAATTGGTACCAAAGAAATCTTATATCAAATATTTGGTTCAAATCAAGATCAAAAGTTTCTGTTTTGTCAATATAAATTGGGTATGCAAATTTTTAAAAAAAGTATGCTAAATGCAAAACCATTTCGAGATATAAGGTTGGTTCCTAAATATATTTTGCATTTTTTTTTGCTCAAAATACTACACGGTTGTTTATTTTTTTTATAAAATCATTTAATTTCCAAGTGCCCTCCAAAAAGTAACCTGTAGCCGTGCCATCCATGGTAGCTTTGACGTCGAAAAATGATTCATAAAAATCTTAATTTGAATAAAATATTTTTATTTGATTTGATATACGGCTGATTCTCTGCCTTGACAAACGAGATATATAAAAAAAATACACAAATGTCAAACTTCATCTTTGAATATGGCACAGAATCTTGCGCCACGTGTAAAGCTTGATCTGCTATTTAAATATATTTAATTGTAAAACTTTTACTTTAGTATTATATCAGACTGCCCACGCCGCGAAATTTTATTGATAAAGCATCGACTATTTGTGTTTACCATTGAAATTATTAGGGCGCTTGGTCTGGCATCACTAAAACACATTTGATGACATACGATGACAGCTAACTTCATACCTAAATTTTTTGCTTGTCACTAGGCAAAAAATGTATTTTATTCAGCCAACTGTAGTATATGTATGACTCACTTCAACCACATCTAGATAGATATAATTTAGCATCTAAGTAGCTTGTAGTCAATATGTTTGTCTGACGCACAACACGTCTTTCATTCTGACACGCTCCTCATGCATGGTGACCCTGCCAACACTGCCTAGTATGGACAGTCCTGTGCATCGCGATTCGCTAGTGATAAAAATATAACGTGTTCGTTCGTAAAAATTGTAATAATGTGTTAAAACGAGGATCTGATAGGATGTTAACGTGCTAAAAGTGGGTCTTTTTAGATGGGTGTGGAGTTCTTTTTAATAATGTGTTAAAACGAGGATCTGAGAGTTTTTTTTAATAATGTGTTAAAACGAGGATCTGATAGGATGTTTACGTGCTAAAAGTGGGTCTTTTTAGATGGGTGTGGAGTTCTTGAGGAAGCTGCGGCGACTCTTGAGACGGGAAAGAGGAGGGTTGTGTCGTAAAGGAGGTGCCTGCTGTCTTGAGACTGTTTCGCTCTTTCAATATCGCAAGCGACCTCACGTCTCACGCTGGGTGGAACAATTCCTGCCATGGAGTAAAACTTTCTCAGTGGTGTCGGTTTCAGGGTGCCCGTGACTATACGTCATGATTCGTGGAGAGCTGTGTCCACATTTCTCGCATGGGCTAAACAAGCCCAAACTGGACTCGAATATTCGCCTGCTGAGTAAGCGAGAGCAAAACAACTCGTTCGAAGAACGCGTGCGCTGGCTCCCCAGCGGGTAGTGGTAAGGCGTCTCAGGATGTTGTTCCGGGCACCAACTTTACTCTTAAGCTTGCGGCAGTTCTCTCTTTATGTCAGAGATCGATCCCACGTGACACCTAAGTACCGTCAAAAATGTTTTTAAACTTTCATACAAATTAACTCGATCTAATAACCTTGTTTGAAAAAAATACGAGTTTAAAAAAGTTTTGGAAAAGTTGTTCAGTTTCATGGGCCGATTATTACCACACGAGAGGTTTTACGTTATTTTGCTAAGACGTTGACACTTTTTAGTTTTGATTTGTCACGGCAAAGCTAACGATATCTCTTTAGAAATTCATTAAGTATTTTAGAATTTCTAAAGTGTGACAATATTTCCTTATATTTATTAGAGGTTCTATTTTGTCATAAAAACTAAGATTCTTGGTTTTTTTTTATTTTTAACATTGCCTCTTGTTTCCTTGGCAAAATAGTGCTCTTAACCGAGTTTCATCAAACCCATTAACTCATAGAAAAAAAAATTGTTGTTTTCTTAATGGAATAGTCCACTAACCCGAGTTTTATCGTAATCAGAGCACTAACAAAATAATAAACTGTCAGTTAAAAAATATATGAGTTCATTTTGTTCAATATTATAATTATTTTTTTATAAATAATTATTACTCATCCAAAATATCATTTGAATAAAAATACTCGTAAATCAGTCATTCATTTTATAATTATAATTTGTAACGTGGGAGAACGGTAATATTTATTCCCACTGTCCCCTGTTTTTTTTTAGTGAACATACTGGGGGACAGCGCGAAAAATCCTTAGTTGTTCCCCCGTGAGGGATATAATCCTTTGACTGGAAATAAGACTTGGCCCCGCACACACGTGGCTGGTTTTTTGTAAGCTAGGTATAGGCTATAAAATTACGTAAGGAGTATGCAAACTTTACTTTTGAATCAATAAATATATTATATCTTACCTACCTAACACAATAAAAATAATTCTTAAAAACCGCATTTGGTTGAATAATAGAAATACCTAACTATTCCTCTCGCGCCTGCCTGTGTTGTACTATAAAAATAAAATGATCGACATCTGTAACTAGGTAGTATAATAATAACATCTAATTTGAAAAAAAAAAAATGTATACCTTGATGTGCCGTCCACTGTACATACACATATACCCTTTGCGTAGTGTACTCGTATTATTAGTGTCGACCTTGAAAGTGATAGTATCACAAACTTGACTAAACCTTACTAAGTATACAAGCAGCAGGTATGGACCCAACCTATATTTATTTATATTTAGAAATATTGTCAATGTAACGGATCGGACGGACGGATGTGACGGACCTACTCATAGTACGTCTTCTCCAAATAAAATTATTTCGTGAGCCGGGCGGCTTGGAGCGCCACCGAGCGCACATCCGTCGTCGGCAAAGATCATGGGCGACTGAGCTCAAGAAAGGAAAGTGATGACGCTAAGCTTCTCCGCACGTGTTTAACAGAGAAAGAAATAATGTTCGCGCGCTCCAAGTAAATGGCGTAAGTGCCAAATTTACTTTCTCAGTTTATATAAAAAGTACTAATTTGATTTGTAAATTTGCTTAGGAAAAACATAAAGCAGTCGGAGACCTATCTTGTAACTAAATTTCGGCGACCAATAAATTACCATTTACCTCTCAGATTCAAATAACGAGAATCGAAGACGCTGCTTTGGATAACATTTGTATCGAGAAGATTTTTACCAAACATGTTTTGGCCTTAGTGTAAGCGTAGATAATAGAGTCCAATAACATATTTTAGAAAATCAATACATTTACTGACGTAGATAATGAGATCTGATTCAACAAAAATCTTGAAAATTCCCGGACTAGCCCCTTAATAGTCGTAGTTTCGTCATCTTCAATTTTTGGCTGGCACCGACTCCAAAAGGAAGTACAAAATTCTAAATATTTACTTAATACACTACCTATCTATTTAATTGAGGATATTGGCAATATTTTTTTTCATGTTCCATCTGGAATGTTATTTTATTTGTTACTTTTTAGTGGAGATAACCATATAAGGCAATTTGAAGGAGGTTTCTATTTTTTTGTTAAAATTATTTTTTTATTTTTTAAACTTATCTTACCTACTTATTTACGAGATATCTTTATTAGATACAGAGTGGTACAGATTCGAGCGTATTTGCATAAAAATTGTTTATAAGTAGAGTTTTTTATCCAAAGGAAAAGCCAACCGAAACGAAGCTTATATCACCCCACTATCTCCAGAGGGGTGAGCGGACCCTTAGTATAACCCTTAGTATAACTACGAAGCAAGCTATTGAACGATTATTGAAATTAAGTCATAATCTGTACCAAACTTCGAGCTTTATGATTTGATTACCAAGCTTATTAGCAGCTGGATAGTTTTTACTGTGCGTATTATTTACTTTATTTTATAAAACGATAAACTGACGAAAATAAAAAAGTTAGTTAAGTTATGATGACGTGAATAAGATATTTAAAGAATGTAACTAACAGCTGTAATCGGATTGTGACATAGTTTCTCTAACTATTAAAGTCAATATTATAACACCTGCAACAAAATGTATGTACATCCCTATTTTCAAATGCAAACTTTCACATATTCCGGTATTTCTGAGAACATTAAAAGGTCGTAAAATTTAAAAAGTCGTAAAACTGTTTAATAAATTTGGTATTGTATAGAGCAAACATGACTTAATATTTCGTTAGAAATTAGTTACCTACGCAATGCATATCTTAGCATAGCAGATTAGTAGGTATACATATAAGGGGGAGCTGCGTCTCCTCTCGTGATTCTACTGTTTCGGTTTGTACAGTGAACAGCACATCAAGTTATACACCGGGGTATCTTGCGCTTTGGTAATAGTGTCTAGTTTGCAATAAAAATGTATAGCTTGATGAGCTGTCTACTGTACCTAGAAGTCGTCCGTGGTTTTCTTAATAGATTCAAGTTTAACAGAAAAAGTGTTTTTCTAAATCATCCTTGAAATTAGAATCCTCGCGAATAAACTTCTAGTGTTCTGATAGCTTCTGGAGCAGAGTAGCAGGCCCGCCTTCGAAGTAGAGTCGCCCTACAACCCCTTGTACAAGTACTCTACTTACTAGTAACCATCCTCCTACCAACCACCTAAGTAATCACTTAAACGTTACTTACTAGTTTGTTACTGCACACAAAACATGTTTTCTAGCTGTAAATAGACGTAGATATAGATAATCTTGGTAATCATATAGTTCGAAGTTTGGTTACATTTGATTTTTCGACAGCAATGAATCCGGGTCATATGAAGTAGTTACTTGAAAATTTCGAAAACTATGAATGCTATCTTAGTAAAATAAATTGTGTTTAATAGACAATTAAACACACTTTCAATGATAGATAATACTTCTTGGTTATTGTTAACTTAATATGCCATCAAAAATGGCAAAATAAAAATGAGGCTTTTCTAAGCGGATCTGCCGCATGACCAGGACAAGCCGCATCACCGCGGTAACAACAGCTAGCACGTAACACAAAAATAAACAATTAACAAAAAAATCTGTAGAAAATAATAGCGATTTTCTATTTCTTTTATAAGACGTAGTTGGCATATTATATTTTCAAGGAGTATTTATTTGTCTATTAAACACAATTTATTTCACTAAGTTAGCATTCTTCATATCAATAGCTCATATACGTCCCAACCGAGGGGCTTGAGCCTACCCTGAATTAGGGCGATTAGGCCTTAGTCGACCACGCTGCCCCAGTGCGGATTGTGCAGGTTTCATTACGATGTTTTCCTTCACCGTAAGTGCGTCGAATAAACGTATATATGACTTCAAAATTCGAAAACAAATTGGTACGTGGTGGGGACCGAACCCGCGTCTCCCGGACAGGAGGCAGCAGCCCTAGCCACTAGACCACCGACGCTCTTAGTTAGCATTCTTAGTTTCCAAAATTTTCAGGTGTGTTCTTTACCCGACCCGGATTCTTTGCTGTTTCTTTACCTATAGTTTATTTTAACCAGTTTCCCGTTCGACGGGCTCGGGCGCGTGGTTGCGCACGCGTTCCCGCCCCCGCACGGCGGCATGCACTTCGACGACGCCGAGCTGTGGGGCTCCGACCCCGAGGAGCAGTTCGATGACGTCACGGACCTCTTCGCCGTGGCCGTGCACGAGGTCGGACACGCGCTTGGACTCTCGCACTCCTCCGTCAAGGTTTGTCCACAGCCGCAGCCGGCTACAGCCTTTTTTTATAGAAATGTGGATTTGTTTGACCACGGTCTTACAGTTTGTAAAACCATAATTAATTGGCAGTCTTACTGTATTATTTTGTGAGTAGAACACTCCACCCGAACCCCTGCGTCTCAAAGTCTCAATCAATCAATCAGACTATTGCAGTTCACTGCTGGACTGCTGCCTCCCCAAAGGCACGCCAAAAAGCGCATGATCACCCGCTTTCCTCATCCAGCCACCACCAGCAACCTTCCTCAGGTCATCAGTCCACCTGGCAGAACCTGCGTCTGCTTAATATTAATATTTTGTACAGTACGTCAACAGTGAGGCCATTTTGTGCACATTTAGGAATTCGTGGCAACCTTGGCAACACCTGACGTTGTTAACTTATAAAAATGGCGATTTTTAAGGAACGCTTTATTTAATACACCCTTAAGTTTTTTATTGCAAGGCAATGTATCCCCTTTACCCTGTCCTTCACAAAGATTTCTGACGCGCGTCGCCGAGCGAAGCGATCGTCTTTTATTTCCTCTGAGGTCCTTCACCTGAAATGACGATGATTATAAGGTTGTGTAATGTTTTTTTAGGCATCCGTGATGTACCCATACTACCAGGTTCCTGTGGAAAGGCTGCACATGGACGATATCCTGGGCATGCAAGAACTTTACTGTAAGCATTCCACACTGTATAAAAAACAGGATCTAATTAGGAAAAAATATCCACAGGCGGGTTCGATCCGCACCACGTACCAATGTGTTTTCGAATTTAGAATTCATATCTCGTATGTACGTTTATTCGACGCTCTTACGGTGAAGGAAAACATCGTGATGAAACCTGCACAAGTGCACACTCCTGCGAAGAAATTCAAAGGTTGCGTGTAAAGTCAACCAACCCGCACTGGGCCAGCGTGGTCGACTAAGGCCTAATCGCCCTAATCCAGGGTAGACTCGAGGCCCTCGGTAGGGACGTATATGAGCTGTTGATGATGAACTTTAAACTCCTCTAAAAATATTGATTGATACTCATGAGTTCACGATTTGTAGTCCTGAATTTGCTTCTGTTTCAATGTCCATCATATTCATCATCTCCTGTGATCATCTTACAGTGAAGAACCAGTCGAGTCTCAGCATGGCGCCGACGTTCACCAAGCCATCAACTCACCGGCCCGTGCCGCGGTTCACCAAGGCAGATGATGATGATGATGATGGGGAAATCCCGGACCTTTGCTTGACTAATTACGACACCATCGCCGTGATGCAGGGCAGGATATACGTCTTTGAAGAGGAGGTGCGTGTTTTAGGAGAAGTTATAGGTATAATTAGAAAAGAGTAGAAAAAAAAAATTGCCGTGTGGTGACGGCACAGTAGATTTGTCACCATTGTCACCAACCCCTACTCTTCCCGTGGGTGTCGTAAGAGGCGACTTAGGGACTACACATTGAACAGGGAACGGGCAGCAGCGCTCTCTGATACAGTAACCTTTTAATCTGCGATCTCCAACCCGCCTGCCAAGCGTGGAGATTATGGCAAAACCGAACACTTAAGTGGAGGAGGCTCATAGTCCAGCAGTGGACTGTAACGGGCCGTTGATGAGACAAAAAATACTAGTATTATTGTGAAAAAAAAAAAGCGTGGGTTGCTCGATATACGAAAAATATGGCACAAAGCACCCCACGCTTTTTTCACAATAATACTAGTATTTTTCGTTCATTATTGTTGTCAGCTTATAATAATTTTTAACTTTTTAGTTTATTTATTTATTTAATAGGTACATTAACAGCAGTACATATACACACAGTTTACAAAGTATTTTACAACTAGGTTTTATTCTTATATGTCCAGTAATGTCCACCGGTTATAAATGTACACAACATGTTTGATGTGCTAGCGTCTTTTTTTAAACTATTGTATATTTTTCACTTTTTTCCTGATCAGGATAATGAGATAAAGTTATCAAATTATCGTATTGTCATCGGTTCTGATAAGCCCTGTGTGGCACTGCATATCAAAGTCAAAGTCATTTATTTCCATAGGATGTTATTACATCACTTCGATCCGTTATTACTTATCGAATTCAATAAGTAATTCGTTGATTACTTTTCGAGATTTCTGGGTCATTTGACATTTTACGTACAAAATTACCCTTATAGGTAGGCTCAAACTCCTCATAACTAGTGGCTCTGGGAGCTGTAGACCTCGCGAGTCTGTATGTCTCTTTATATTTATTTTTTCTCCACAAAGATCCCCGACCCCTTGAAATTTATTTAACATTTTATTTTATTTTCCTTTTTTTATTTTAATTGATTGAGCAATGTGACCTGTGGAGGAAAATTGCTTCAGCGGTAGACCTTGTAAACTGGCAAACCCCATAACTCCGTCATTTTTTAAAAATTCCAAATCTGTGTAGACAATTTTTTTTTATTAATTTATCGAACCTGCTCACAAAATTTCACGAGAATCGGTTCAGAAACGCGACCTGTAGAGTGGAACAAACAAACAGACAGACAGATAGACATACAAAAGCAATTTTGGCCAAGCTGAAGCAGAGACGCTTCGCTCGCTCAATCATTAAATTTTCATTCACTATCTATTACGTTTTTCGTTCTTATCACAGATTCTTTATGCCGTTTTTCAGTGGGTATGGGTCCTCAGTGAGCGCAAAAAGATCGAACCTGGCTACCCGAAGCGCTTCCACGAGCTGTTCCGCGGTCTGCCCGAACACGTGTCCGTCATCCGCGCCGTGTACGAGATGAGGAATGGAAACATACGCGTCTTCGCTGGTAAGATAAGAGTCACTTATATACATAGCTTCTAATATTATTATATATATAGCTTCTAATTACCCAACAGCACGGTTTCGTTAATAGGCGTTCGACAGAGTCTAATCTTTGCGAGTACTTGGACAAAATTCTGGTGGCCATGGATGGGGGTCACCGGGTTGACGCTGTGTATACCGATTTCTCCAAATGTTTTGATAAAATCTCCCATTGTTTATTAATTAGGAAATTGGAAGAAATCAGTATACACGGTGACTTGCTCCGATGGCTCGAGTCCTATCTTAGGAACAGAACCCAGGCTGTTGCCGTGAAGGGTTTTACCTCCGCATTCATACCTGTGACCTCAGGGGTTCCCCAAGGCTCGCATCTCGGGCCCCTGCTTTTTAATATTTTTATTAATGATGTTTTAAAATGTTTCCATTTCTCCAATGCCTTATTATTCGCAGACGATACTAAGTGCTTCCAAATTATTAGATCTAATCAGGATAGCATTAATTTACAAAAGGACTTGGATCGGTTTGGCGAATACTGTTTGCACAATAAATTAGTTCTTAATGTTGATAAATGTTGTACTATTTCTTTTAGCAGAAAAAAGAACCAAACTTCTTATAGCTATACACTGTATAACAAACAGCTCATAAGAGTAAACGAGGTGCGAGATCTGGGTGTGCACTTGGATGACAAATTATTGTTTAAATCGCACATTGAAAAAATTGCGTCCAAGGCCTTCAGGATGTTAGGTTTTGTCTTTAGACAAAGTACTGAATTTAAAAAAGTTGAAACTTTGCTTGTACTTTATAACTCTCTTGTAAGATCTCATCTTGATTATGCATCTACGGTTTGGAATCCACAATATTCTGTTCATAGAACTGCGTTGGAGAAAATCCAGAATAAATTTCTGAAGCGTTTAAAGTACAAATTTAAAAATATTCCCCTTAACTTGCTGCATAGCTTGGAAGTGCGTCGTTAGCACAGGGATGTCGTTTTTCTTTATAAAATCTTACATAACTTAGTTGAATCTCCTTACCTCCTCAGCATGGTCTCTCTTAACTGTCCAAGAGCCAACCTTCGTCTATCAACTCGAGCAACCTTCGCATTGCCGCGTTCGCGTACCAACTACGCTAAAAACCGCTTCATCCGACGAGCATGCAATTCTTATAACACTAAATTCAAAGATGTTGATATCTTCCATCTTAAGTTTCCTAAATTTGTTTCCACCATCAAACAAATCAAGTAGTATTTCGATTACAGATAGGTAGCATCTTTATTTTAAAATTTTTAAATTATCAGGCGTAAAATTCTTCTAAATTTTTATAATTTCATTTTGTATCCTCCATTGTTTTTTACCCAATGTCTTGTATCAATAATTAGTGAAAACTTAATTGGCTAATGTAATGTTTCAAATGTTATTGTCTTATGCGTCATGTAAGCTGTATGTTTTCCGTAAATAAATAAATAAATAAATACTAAAAAAAATATGGGTTATCCCGTAGTCCCACAAGACAATATATTTTTTAAATTACTTTGGACATGAGAATTATTTTTCCCGTTACACACCGAATTTTATTCGAGAAAAAATATCCCGTTTTCGTGGGGTTTTTAAAATTTTCAATATTGTGCTGTGTGAGATTTACAACTTATACTGTTTGTTGACTCTCTCTCTGGTTTAATTTTTACATTTCGACGCCATAATGTTTCTTGGTTTATCATTGGGCCTATAGTCACTTCTGGTTATCCGCGTCTCTATTGTTTGCTACGAATAAGCTTCCTTATTCGTAGATTGTTTGACGGCTCCGTAGCCCAGGTGGTAGTGTATCTGCCTCCGACACACAGGGTCGCGGGTTCTAATCCCGCCCAGGGCAAACATTTGTGTGATGAGCACTTGTGTTTGCCTTGTATCTGGATGTTATTTATCTATATAAGTATTTATTTATTTATTTATGTAATGTATATCAGCCGTCAGCCGCCCAGGGCAAACATTCGTGTGATGAGCACTTGTGTTTGCCTTGTGTCTGGATGTTGTTTATCTATATAAGTATGTATTTATCTATTAATGTAATGTATATCAGCCGTCTGGTACCCATATTACAAGCTTTGCTTAGTTTGGGATCAGATGGCCGTGTGTGAAGATGTTCCCACATATTTATTTATTGTTAACATTGGTAAATTTAATATCATTCAGTAAAAAAAATTACTAAATGATGGACCCATTCGGGGGTTCAAACCCCGTACATGTCACTCAGCGAGCTATGGAAAGATCTATGCTTGGTATTTCGCTCCGGGATAAAATCCGAAACGAAATCATCCGGCAGAGGACCAAGGTTGTTGATAGCTGAAGTGGCTGTGGGCTGGCCACGTCTGTCGCAGAACCGACGAGCATTGGAGCAGACGGGTTCTCGAATGGAGATCACGTCTCGGGAAACATAGTGTGGGACGCCCCCCTGCCAGGTGGACTGATGACCTGAGGAAGGTCGCTGGTGGTGGCTGGATGAGGAAAGCGGGTGATCGTGCGCTTTGGCGTGCCCTTGGGAAGGCAGCAGTCCAGCAGTGGACTGCAATAGGCTGATTGATTGATTGATTGAACCCCGTAATGGAGAGATGATAAAATAACAACTTAACTGCTCCATAAATTTCCTTCAAGGTCGTAAATACTGGGAGTTCGATTCCTCGTTCCAAATGACCAACAAAGGCCGCATCTTCGAGTATGGGGTTCTTAGGGATGTCGAGGAGTTCACATCAGTGTTCGTCTCCAACTACAACAACAGGTAAGATAAGTAACATAAAAAAAGTAAAAGTATTTATTCAGCTAAACATCTTCAATTAAGTACAATGCACACTGATTCTCACACTAGGATACCCTGTGTACCCTGTGACCCTTCCTTGGGACAAATTGGGACAGATTGTTTACACTGAACAATTAAAATCTAAATTAATAACATAAACAAAGTGATGATGATATGTGATGCATGTGGGGGTATGATGGGGTGTGTGTATAGGTATGTATGTAGGGGGTGTGTGGGTGTATGAGGGAGGGTGTGTATATGTGTGATTCAGTGTGGTGATTACTTTATTATTTCCAACAACATATTTATCAGCAAGGTCACAGGAAATGCCTTTTCCTTGTTCCTAGGCATATACTCAGACTAGACTGGCGGCAGGGGCGTAGCTACCGCCGTATCTGCCGTATCAATTATACGGGGCCCCCAACGTGCGTAAGCAAAAATTAATAAAAAATTACCAATTTTCTTTTTATTTCTGAAATGACAAAATTCAAAAAAGCAATTCCTTTTTTTCCCGAGTATATATTTAATTTGAATTATTTGTAAAGTTTTGGAAAAAGTGACCGATAGGATAATTATGATGAATAAATATTTCTTTTAATTTTATGCAAACATTTTTTTTTCTTTTGTGAGAAGTCTTTACCCTTCCTAAGGGCCCCCAAACAAATTTTTATACGGGGCCCCGCCAAGGCACGCTACGCCACTGACTGGCGGCATCCTTTTTCAATGAAAATTTTTGCTAAAAGGAATTATCCGGTTATGTGTCTTATGAGCACTATGTTTCTAAGTTATTTGTTTTACTTGTAAACCGTGCTTCACTCTTAGTATTTCACAACGAGACTGCCTAAAATTAGGCTATTTCTTTTGTTACTTCATTGTATATTAGTGAAGCTTCCATTAATGTTTTACAATATGGTTCTGTTAGCTGTTGGTTTTCCTGAAAATTAAAATAAATAATAAACTTTAAAATTAGGACTTACTTGATCGAGTACGAGAGGTTCTGGCGATTCAACGAAGACACTGGGACAATGGACAAGGGGTACCCCAAGGAGATGTCGGCGTGGCGGCACGTGCCGTACCCGGTCGACGCCGCGGTCATATGGAAAGGAGGTAGGATTAAACTTTCTGTATATTTTTGTGTTGGTACAGTCAGCTGCAAAAGTACATATCTATTGCTGCGGAAAACGATTGAAGTTTTCTTTAAAGTGCATAATAATATTTATTGATTTAGGAGTTAGATAGTTCTTATAGAGTTCTACAATTGAGGCTCACTGGATTGCACAGTCAAACTGTATATGCAGTTTTGTGGTACCTTAGCTTTAGAAGATTTAAAAAAGGAAACGCAAAAGATGCGACCACTGTGGAGTTTGTTCGGTGAGCTCTTCTCCACAGATTCCGCCATTGTGTTAGTGAACTCACCCAAAAAAATGTAATGACGGATCTAAGTGATGTAATAACATCCTATGGAAATAAATAATTTCGACTTTGACTTTTATTGTTCTAAGAAATTAAATAAATAAAATTAAAAAAATGCGACTGGACATTGGCATTATGTATGAATACCGCCCTTATGGCTACGAAAAAAAGCGTTTGAGAACGACCTTGAGGCCATAGTATCAAGCCATTATGTGTTGGCGTCAGCCGAGTAAGCATTTGTCCCTCAGATACTTAGGATTATCTCGCAAAAAAACATAGAACACAATAGATAAAAATCCCGGTTAACCGATTTTTTATACCTAAATTTAACAATTACTTCATTTAATAAAGGAATCGACCTTTGGCTATAATATTTATGAATGATAATATTGGCCTCGATTCGGGATGTCACGCTCTAATCTTTAATTTAAGCTAGTCCGTCTTTTTTACCTTTTAAAGATTGAAAAGGGACAGGAGATGGCTATCCTAATATTAGAGCTGTCAAACATCAAATTTGAACCTTACGGCCGTGTCGATTGCACAATTTTAGAGAGCACTTAAAACACGCGACTTAAAAATTTCTTAAACTTACAGCTATGCCCTTATTTTAGGCTATCATTCGTTTAAATTAATATCATTCGTTCAAATTAATATCATTCGTTCATCACCTTTCTTTCATTGGTCATGAAAACGAAAAGGATAGCTGGATTTTAAAATTAGAGTATGACACCCCGAATCGAGGCCAATAGATAAAAATCCCGGTTAACCGATTTTTTAAACCTTAAAACAATTACATACTTCGTTTAATAAAGGAATCGACCTTTGGCTGTAATATTTGAATGATAATATTTTCCCTTTCACAGATACGTATTTCTTCCGCGGCCCTCGCTTCTGGCGGTTCGACAACAGCTTGGTACAAGCGCATGAGTACTACCCGCTTGCTACTGCACAGGTCTGCTTATTTTATTTATGCATATTGATCTTTTTCTTCTATGAAGATTAACATCTTGCTGCTGATCAGTAAGCTAATAAGACATATCTGAAAAGGGTTAAAATCAGTGAAATGAACCTTTTTTAATGTACGTACACCCTTATTATTCTTAAGTACCCAATTACTAAGTGAATAGGTTACTTTTTACCCCAGGAAATGTCTTATTCCACGATATGTATGTATGTATGTATAAGGGGGACGTCTGCGAGGAGCGCAGACGGGTGACCTGCTCCATATATAGGAACTATTTCACCCTTAATCCCAGTTTTGATGGATGCTCCTTTCATGATAGCGCCGCATCAGCTCAGCCGTATCGCGTGATACTCACGGTAGGTGAGTTGTGTTAGGTCTATCCCTTGTTCTCTCCGCTTCTGGCATGGGGTGACCCAATGGCCCTCGCGACTACCCAAGAAGAGCCAGCTTGGCAACGGCTATTGCTACTACCAGCCAGCCCCCCCGAGCGCCGCGTGAGTCCCGGTGCCCCCCACGCCTTAAGCTTCGAAAACTCTGGGTTCCCCCACACGGTTGTTCTCCCCCCGTGAGATCGCAATCGGCCGGGCCTGCCATCGCCCACCCTCGGAGCACCCATCGAAGGAGTACTGGTTTTACTGTAGCTCCTCCGTGATGGCCCCCTCAAATCTGCCTGTTGCTTTACAGTATCTCAGTATGTTCTTGAATGACAGATTACTCAGTTCTTCCTTTTCGATGCTGTCTGTTCCTAGTATTTCCCATCTCGGCAGTGAGTACATCGGACATTCTGCCAGGAAGTGTAAGCTTGTTTCATCTTCGCCGCACTCTGGACATGTGGGGCTCTCTGCTCTCTTCATGATGCTGAGATGTCTCTTTAGCGTGCAGTGTCCTGTCACTATACCTGTGATGACTCTGACGTCTTTTTTCTTGTATTCCACGGTATAAAACCGCTGTAAAACTAAAGCGCCATCTATGTAACGCGATCGGAACGATAAGCGTATTTAACTCCGCGTTCATAGATGGCGCTTGTTATGACTTAGTTCTTAAATACACCGCTAGATGGCGCTGTACCAATTACCTTCTACCTATGTGTAAAGGAAAAAAATATTACCCATTGTAGATTAAAAAAATATTTTTGTATGTTTCAGATATGGTTCCCGTGTGCAGTAAGCGAAGACATGTATCGATATGAAGTTAATGACGACTCTTAGTGTATGTGTATTGTATGTATAGCGAATCGTGAATAAAAAATACTCAAGATGAAATAATAAAACTTTTATTGATCTTACGCCCAATAACATATTCGATGGTATAACAATAATTCAATCACTATAATCTTGGTAACATTAACAATGTTTGAAAGCGTAACTTATAGCTTTAAGAGTGTACACAGACACACTATACCTTTTGATCTAGAAGCTTGAAGTCCAGTTAGTTTTAGTGTGGTCTTAGTAACATTAATTATGGTATGAAATCGTAACTTGTAGCTTTTAAGGAGTGTACACACACACGCCATACCTTTTGACCTAGGGGCATAAAAACCAGATAGGTACTAATTTGAGCTCGGATCACTTAATTACTGTCGTGTGTCATTAAATGAAGCTAAAAAAGCAAGTCAGTGATCTGAACACAAGTGACTAAAGAATGCTACTGGTGTGCAGTCTCCTCGGCTCAACTTATGCTGGATAATTTAATATTTAGGTATCTACCAACTTAAGTTGACCGTATGCCAAAATGCACGACATTGGCCGCGATTCGGGAAGTCATGCTCTGATTCTAATTTTAAAATCGGGCTTTCCTTTTCGTTCTAATGACCAATGAAAGAGTGATGATGAATTCAGATGAACAAATGATATTATTTTGAATGAATAACCTTAAATTAAGGCATAGCTGTCAGATTAAGAGATTTTTAGTCGGATGTTTAACGTGCTCTTTAAAATTGTGCAATCGACGCTTCCATCGATGTTTGACAGTTCTAATATTAGGATGGCCATCTTCTGTCCCTTTTTAGTCTTTAAAAGTAAATAAATAAATAAAAGGTGAAAAGGACTGACGAACTTAAATTAAGGATTAGAGCATGACTGCGAATCGCTACCATTGTAATAGCTTAAACCTACAAGTTACGATTATTAATTTGCTTAAATGGCAAGTTAACAAAGACTGCCTATATTACGAGTATCAACACATGAGGGTAAACGAAAGTAAATGGAAAAAAAAACATTTCATTGCAAAACAATACAACTGAAAGCACAATAATCAATAATTGACCTCAATGAGGGATTTTCTGACAGCTCTTTAAAAAATAAAAATAATAGTTCTAATTAAGACGATAGATGGCGCCAGGTGTACTTCGTGAATTCTTTTTTTAATCCTTTTATGGCCCTGCTGGTTGACTCGCCGGATTTCTTCGGATCCACGAATCGTCAACGCCATCTATCGAAGATTTATGAACTATTTTTTTTTAATTGGCTGTCAAAAAATCTCCATTTCCGCGTAGTAACTTTTTTTAAAAATGGACAATTTAATACTCGGTACGTCAAAATCTATGGCAGGTATAGTTTGAAGGTCTTGTGGAATGTTATTTTTACTTAACAATAATTAATTAATGAATTCGTTATTCCTTTTAACGGATCCTTAAGATAGGAGGCAACTTATTCAAAAAAACGGTTTCATAAGCTTCAGAAAATACTGTGGAGCTTTCAAAAACTGCATAATAATTTTATAATTGATTTTATCATACAAATTTACATAAAATATTACAAAATACATTCTCCATTTTACATAAAAATACACACTTTTTAGTCTTATTACACTTGCTACATTGTCACTTTGATTGTACTAACATCTTTTACTACATTAAGTGTACAGGAAGACATACCGAATCGAGATTAAATGAAATATTAAGACGCTACCTGACAGCACATTAGCACCACTTCGAAAATAATCATAACTCGGAAATAATGATTTATATTAAAAAAAAAACAAGACTTGTGAAACATCAGATTCTTGATATTTTGTGTTTTCACTAACTTATTATTTTATATCCAAGTGGCGCTAGTGTTCACATAGGGTATAACTAACGGCAAACTTCTTGAGCATCGCGTGAGGTGGTGGGGGAAAGTTTGCGCATGTACACTTACGTGCAAAAATATTGGTTCATATAAAAACGCTTTTTTATTACTGGAATTTGCGTTAGCTAATAACGTTTTAGTTGGTGGTATAGCAATTAAAATAAGTTGAACAATGAAAAAATTAAATACCTCTAATAGTTAATCGATCAGTTAATTGGCAAATTTGTATGGACAGATTTTTCAGCCTCATTTATTTTTTTAACATAAATAACAGTTATTGGTATTATTAAAGTGAGGAGAGTATTGTAATGAATAAAAAAATGTGTAAGAACATATTTATTAAAAACTTAAAGTGCAGTGTTACTGCTAATCATCGTCATCAACAGGGAGGATAGTAATGCCTTCCATTATGTGGAAACCAGCCGAAGCCGAGTTGTCTTTTCAAAACAATGTTCTTTTTTCGTGGCATGGTGTAACAAAAACCACAAAAGTCAACGAAATTATAACAAAAAACTCAACAAAATCTGCACGTTATCACTGGACGCGAGTGTGCACAAGAGACAGCGGGACGTCGTCAACTGACCAACCAATCCTGTGCGTGTTGCCATGGTAACTAGCGCGCCCCGCCTCCTCGTCCCGCACCGCACCACCAAAGAGACATATTTTTAGTTTCTGCGCATTCAAGGTCGTTGCTCAAGAAGTTTGCCGTTAAGGGGTTTGGTTCAATCCATTCAATTCCAATTTTGGTTATCCATCCATTACAATCACAACATTCGTTAAGTATGTAAACATTTGCTTTGAGCAACACGATATCATTTGATTATTTTGTACATTTAAAAACTCGTACACAAATTATATCTCTAGCTATAAAATAGAAATAAGCTGTAAATTTTTGTTTTGATCACTCAAATGGTTATACAGTACGATGACACGTAAGAGTAGTACTTTAATAATAATGAAACTTTTAATAATTATAAAGCAGAAAATGAAATATTTTGTCGATCTTGGACAGGACTCGAACCTGCTTCTCCTTGGCTATCCGGGCCAGAAACAGGCGCATTACCAATTATGCCACCAAGCTCTGTGAAAGGTCGACGAAATTTTACACTGCTTTTTAATTTTTAATGCTTAGTGTGCATTACAGCTCCATCTGTCGGTGTATTTACAAACTACCGACATTCATATTTCAAGTTACGTCGAAATTATCATGAATACGATGCGCTTACTCAATACTATTAGATATTTCGTTAACAGACGTAATATGTAACAATAATAATCTATGATGAAACTTTTGTTAACAAATTGCAACTACATGGTGTGATTGGTTGTTCATCACAGATCAAAGATTTTTGCCACAGACAATTGGCTGAAAAAAACAGTGTTGCCAAAATTTCCGAACAACGTTATATATAACTCTTTTGTGTCGTGTCGTACTGTAAGGGCGACATCCAGAAACGAAAACAAAGTTAACATTGTTCTTAAAAATTTCAAATGGCGTATTTAAGTTGTTCTTAGCCGAGTCTAAATCTTGACTTACAAAATGTAATTATGATTTTAAATGTAATGTAATGCTTTTGGATGGATGGATGTATGTTTTGCTAAGTTGGATATTTCTTCGAGCATACTTACACAAAGTAGCCGGCGCGGCGCGGGGCCCCAGACAGAGAGTCCACTCAGAACAACTGCCATTTCGGGCACGCACACACTGACGTGTCGTTTATAGGCGTTGCCGCGCAGCTCCCAAACAGTGCTCCACAGCGTTTGCCCAAAGAGTGAGTGAGAGAGTAAGTCTGGCAAGATGACGTAATTATTTTTAAAGAAGGCGGGAGTGGCCTGTAATCCTTCTTATTTTGTAATACTTAGCTAACATTTGGCTTAGTCTCTGAATGACGCCCTAAGTGTCATAAATTAATATTGGAATTAATGTAAATGCGCATCATTAAATAAAAAATGTTGTATAATTCTGCTTCAATAAAAAAAAGCTGTTACAGATATCTATTAAAAAAAAGTTACTTGTAATAAGCAGAGTATTTTGATCTAATCTGCCTTTTTGGCCTTCGCTTTCGTCTTCTCCTTCTTGGGTTTGGACGGGTAGATCACAAACAGAGACAGCTGAAATGAACATAGCAGGAGAGCTACCACGTTTTGAACCTGAAAGTTAAATTAATTATTTATTTCGACAACCGACCTCACAAACCCTGGCGTCAGTGTTACAGAGCCGCCAAAGGCCACTGACTTGGTTCGTGTAGTGACTAGATAGTAGCCGGGACCAACGGCTTAACGTGCCTTCCAAAGCACGGAATCATCTTTCTTTTTGGACAATCAGGTGATTCAGCATGTAATGTCCTAACCAAACTGGGGAAAGTCTCACAAAGAGATTTTTGCTTGACAGTGTCCCCCTAGGCAGCCATCGGGGAAGAGAGAGGCCTAAGAAGCGATGGCGCGACGAACTAGATGCATTCGAACGGCAATGGATGAAAGTGGCCCAAGATCGAGATTAGTGGAAAGAAAAACAGCTAAAAAGGGCTATTAAAAAAATGTCCCCACCGGGAATCGAGCCCGGAACCTCCGTAATGGGAGTCGAAATCTCGACCACTCGGCAATCACGGAGGCTGATTTGTACCTTTATTCTACGATCTTACGTGAAGAATAATGAAGAACCCTACACATTCTTGCGAAGAAATTCAAAGGTGTGAAGTCTACCAACCCGCACTGGGCCAGCGTGGTCGGCTAAGGCCCGATCGCCCTACTTCAGGGTAGGCTCGAGCCCCTCAGTGTTGATGAATAGCTATGTAACTCACCACTAGGAAGTTGTTTTTGAGGATGACGCCATACAACAGCCACATGAAGGTGACGATGGTTCCCGAGAATATGATCGGGAAAGGCATGCCCTCCGTGCTCTTGTTCTTTATTATGTCACCCTGAAAACAACCATAAACACTTGAAAGGTTGCCTGGAAGAAATTACAGCTATAAGGCTGTCTAACGCAGCGACTCTCTGTAGTCGCTCCCTCATGTCTAAGGATCGTGGTCAACTTCGGGTTTGCTTTTGGAGCGGATGATGAACGCAGCGACATCTACTGTCAATTGCTAAATCTATTTCCATAGATCTCTTGTATTGTGTGTCATTTATGTGATGATCTATCCGACCGATTTCGGCCATGGCGACCACTTCTACTCCTAGTCAGTCGGGCGCTGGTGCACCCGAAGATGGCTTCTGTAGCCTATCTTAGCAGCAAACTCCCGTGCACTGTGAGGGCACGTGAGCACGCCGCTTACATAGTTATAGTCGACGGCGGCGGGTGGACGGGCCTTCAGCTCATCGCGTTTATCGTCGAGGTTAGTTTTACGCTGCTCCTCGAACTCGCGTACTCGCTTCTTCACAACCGGGATTCGAACCTGGAACCTTCTTCTTCTTGTACCGTTGGGTCACGAAGATGTGACTTCATTGCTTATTATACTTACGAAGAATTTTCGTTAACAAAACTTACCAAACCGAACAGAGGCGACGCTATCAAAATGAACATAAACGCAGTGATTATGGTTCCAAATCTAGTTTCCACCAGCTTCGGGTCTTCATACTGCGCGTAGCCAATCAGAGCCGCGGAGAACGCCCCTCCCAGGCCTATTTGTGCCCATACTTTTACCTGTACAATAGCAAAACATTTTCATTTAGTACTCTTTTTTATTGTCCTAAGGTTAACCACCGACCTTACAAGCCCTAGTGTCAGTTATAAAGCCGAACATCTGACATGGCTCTATATAACGCATTTGTAATAAGTAAAATTAGTAATATTTGTAAGTGATTTTTCATCATTCATATAATTTCTTTTAGCACATTTCGTGTTTTAACGTCATTGCATTTTCAAATACAAGTTGAATAATTGCAAACTCATGCTGCATAACGAAATCGTCTTGATTTTCGTACAATAAGCGATTCTAACCAGACTGGGAACAATCTTCGATAGTAATATACCTATAATACTAAAAGACGTAGAACAAATTCTAATAGGGGATCGGACTGCTGCTAAATTTACCATATTTTATTAATTTATTTTTAAAATATAGATTAGTAGCAGAGGATCGCGAAGAAAAAAACAGAATCGGTTGACAAACGAATTTACAGTGATTTTTTAAAGTTTCAACATGTCTCTTTCAAAAAACTATTTTTTTTTTACCTTTTTTGGGCCTAATCACTATTTATACCACAGTGGTAATATAGTGGGCGCGGACTTTCTTTCAAAAAACTATTTTTTGTATGGAGATTATATGGCGTTACTAACAAATGACGTCACGAGTGGGTATGTGCCTCTCTGTCTAATCTTGAATTTCAAACCTTTATAAATCGATCAATTTTAAAGATAGAGCAAAAATTCCTTTAGTGTGTTTGGATTTATAAAATTAAAAAAAGTAGTCCGATCCCCTATTTCTGGTTTGAGATACACTTTAAAAACATTATTACTTTGAGGAATATAA
Source organism: Carpatolechia fugitivella (assembly GCA_951230895.1). Classification (NCBI taxonomy): domain Eukaryota; kingdom Metazoa; phylum Arthropoda; class Insecta; order Lepidoptera; family Gelechiidae; genus Carpatolechia; species Carpatolechia fugitivella. The sequence goes on from OX579650.1 coordinate 16,381,389, forward strand.
TTATGTTTTACATTGTTCTAATATACCTTAGTTATTTTATATTCTACATTGATGTTAAATTTTAAGTTGATTCTATACATTTTTTTTACATTGTTATTTTATTGCACCATGGATTTTGTATATCTTAAAACTTATTTTAATCAAAAACAAAATTTTAAAATTTTACATTAAATTTGCATTTGAAGTTGACTTTAAAACTATTCTGCTCACCAAATTCTGGATTCCATCAAACTTATTCTGACCGTTTTTTTGTTTTTTATTTACTTTTTACACAAATAAACTTTTTGTTCATAAGAGTAATGCGGTGGGCTTGCCACGTTTGTCGCAGAACCGACGAGCGTTGGCGCAGACGGGTTCTCGAATGGAGACCGCGTCTCGGAAAACGTAGAGTGGGACGCCCCCCTGCCAGGTGGACTGATGACCTGAGGAAGGTCGCTGGTGGTGGCTGGATGAGGAAAGCGGGTGATCGTGCGCTTTGGCGTGCCCGAGGGGAGGCAGCAGTCCAGCAGTGGACTGTAATAGGCTGATTGATTGAAGAATAATGCACTGTACAAACCTTTTGCGTGGAATAGTGGAAGTAAATCATAAGGTAGACTATGTTGAGGGCCAGACCGAAGAAGTTGACTTTGATGATTGTGTCGTCACGGAGGATAAGCCCGTATTTCAAGTTGAGGATACTCCTGGAAAGGAAAATATAGTCAGTACACTATACCTACTCGTAAGAAGCTCGAGCAACGAGTTAGCTCACAAAATTATAAAGCAGAAAATGAAAAAATTTGTCGATCTTGGATAGGACTCGAACCTGCATCTCCTTGGCTATCCGGGTGAGAAACAGACGCATTACCAATTATGCCACCAAGCTCTGTGAAAGGTCGACAAAATTTGACACTGCGTTTACATTAATGCTCAGAGTGCATTACAGCTCCATCTGTCGGTGTATTTACAAACTACCGACATTACGATCGAGGTGATGTGGTTACATTAGGTTAGAGTGCTGTCTTTTCATTTTTCGCTTTATAATTGTTAGATATTTCGTAACAGACGTAATCTGTGACAAACAATAATAATCTAGAGTTAGTTCACGTGTCATGAGTACTCGTAAGTACGCTGCACAAAGGTGTTTGTTTTAAAAAGGACAGAAACTCGCTCTTTGGACGATGATTTTTGTTAGAAAAACCGGGATTCAAAATTAAAGCTCCGAATTCCTCGTTCGTTTTTTTTTTGCCTATGATGAATAATTGATTTGAAGCTAGGTTGTATGGTCGCGTTCAGAAAATGTAAAGCAGATTCTATATCACACTGTTTTCACTAAAGACTAAAATGCCATGTCATTAAATTGACATTTCAACCTTGTAACTCAAATGTGTGCAGACAATAGGGGATCGGACTACTTTTTTTTATTTTATAAATCCAAACTTTTAGTTTCTGCTATCGAACACTAAAAGAATTTTTGCTCTATCTTTAAAATTTACCGAGTTATAAAGGTTTGAAATTCAAGATTAGACAGAGAGGCACATACCCACTTTATTGTGACGTCATTTGTTAGTAACGCCATATCATCGCCATATTTTCATACAAAAAAATGTTTTTGAAAGAGACAGACATATTGAAACTTTAAAAAATCACTGTAAATTAGTTTTTCAACCGATTCTGTTTTTTCTTCGCGAATTGTCTGCTACTAATCTATATTTTAAAAATAATTCATAAAATATGGTGAAAAGTTCGATCCCCTATTTGTGATACATTTACTAGGCAAACATTTTCTGCCCCCGACCAGTCAGCTGCTGAAAATTAAGACCCAGAGTGTGTTAAGGAGTCAAAATTATTTGACCTTACATCTCCAGATCTAGCTTATATACCCACAATACGTTCTCAAAGTCAAAGTCAAAATAATTTATTTCCATAGGATGTTATTACATCACTTAGATCCGTCATTACATTTTTTTGGGTGAGTTCACTAACACAATGGCGGAATCTGTGGAGAAGAGCTCACCGAAGAAACTCCACAGTCGTAGCATCTTTTGCGTTTCCTTTTTTAAATGAAAAATTAAAATATTACAAAATTAATGCTAATTAAATATCGAAAAGGCCTGCCACTCAATTTTTTTTTTTTTTGACATGGACCTAATGCTTGTGTCGCAAAATCGACGTATCAAGCGTAACCGGACTTTTGGGGGAGCGGAAGGCTCTTACCCCTAAGCGTAACCGGACTTTTGGGGGAGCGGAAGGCTCTTACCCCTAACCCCGCCACTCAAGCAATCTATTCCCATGGACATCTGTCCTCTAAGTAATCAGATATCCTATAGTAACCTATTTTATACAATTTCTGTTTTATAATTATTTTAAACTTGTCTAAAGGCAAGTTTTTAATATCAGTAAGGACCTTATTGTAATAGCGTATACAATTGCCTTTAAAAGAATTACTAATTTTATGTAGTCGGCTGACATAAGCAACCAACTTGTCTTTATTTCTAGTATTAAAATTGTGTATATCACTGTGTTTCTGAAAAAATTACTCATATTTCGTTTTACATACACAAGATTGTCATAGATATATTGAGACACAAATGTCAGAATATTGATTTCTTTAAACTTTTCCCTCAGTGACACTCTAGGCCCTAATCTATAAATTGCACGAACAGCCCGTTTCTGCAGAATAAATATACTATTAGCATTCGCAGCGTGACCCCACAATAGAATACCATAGGTCATTAGACTATGAAAGTAACTAAAGTAGACTAGTCTAGCGGTATCTACGTCGGTAAGAGCTCTAATTTTTTTAACTGCGAACGCTGCTGAACTCAGTCTGTTCGACAATTTAGTTATATGAGCATCCAAAGTAATGCCTAAAAAGACTGTCGAATCTACAAGGTCCAATCTCTGTCCTTTAACTAATATATCTGTATTTATTGGTTTAACATTAGGTAATACAAATTTTACACATTTCGTTTTCTTTTCATTTAGTAATAAATTATTAACAGTAAACCAGTTGACTACATTAGACATAGCATTGTTTACGTCGTCATAGTTTGACTGTTGTCTTTTAACTTTGAATATCAAAGAAGTATCATCAGCAAACAATACTAATCCATGTTTTTTTTAACAAGATAAGGCAAATCATTAATATATACTAAAAACAAGAAAGGACCAAGGATTGAACCTTGCGGGACGCCCATACTTATTAAAGATCCAGGTGATCTCTTGCCATTAATATCGACCATCTGAACTCTATTCTTTAGATATGAATCTATAAGGTGAAGTGGCTGATCTTTTACACCGTAGTGGCGTAGCTTCCTGACAAGAGTGTCATGATGGACACAATCAAAAGCCTTGGATAGATCACAGAAGACACCAATAGCATCCATTACATCTTCCCAGGCATCAAAAATATTGTTTATAAGCTCAACACCAGCATCGGCTGTCGAACGATCCTTTGTGAAACCAAACTGGTCGATATGCATCAAGTTATTAAGATAAAAATGGCCCTGTAACTGATTTAGTATTAGTCTTTCAAATATTTTACTAAGAGTCGGTAGTATCGATATAGGTCTAAATTAGTAGGGTCTAATGTGCTACCGGCTTTAAACAAAGGTATGACTTTACTTAGTTTCATTAAGTCAGGAAATACTCTACTATCTATACATTGGTTAAATATACAACATAACTGAGGTGCAATACAATCTATAATAGAACTTATAATTTTCACGGATAGGCCATGGACGTCAGCTGTCTTTTTCATTTCTAAAGATTTAAACGCTTTTACAATATCTTCACTATTTACGTGTCTAAATTTAAAATCAGTTTTACATTCGTTAACGTTTTGCTTAAGTATAGATTCAGCAGCAGTGGGAGACGAGTTTAAAGATTTGGTTGTCGAAACTGGAATGTCCGTAAAAAAGTTTACAAAAGCTTTAGCTACTTCCAAGTCTGTACTTAAAATTTGGTCGTTTACGTTAACCCTGAAGTTATTATTTGTAGCCTTAGCCTTTCCAGTTTCGCTACTTATAATTTGCCAAGTCGTTTTCATTATATTGTTACTTAATTTGATCTTGTTCTTAATACAATTTGATTTAGCTATAACACAAACGCGTTTGAACATTTTTGAATACTTGCGAACATAATCCACAAAGGCAGGACTTGTGTTATACAATCTCTCTTCATAAAGTTCGTATAACCTCCGTCTGCTCCTATGAATGCCCACTGTCGCCCAATCACTAAACAATGCCTTATTGTTTACTTTTATAGTTTTTGGTTTAAATACCCTATCATATTCACTTTTGAGTAAGTTAAATACCGAATTATACAACAGATTTGGGTTTTCAATGTACGGTAATTCCGGTAATTTTTCTAAAATGTTATTTATTTATTTATTATTTTATGTTATTCCTATAGTGCTCGAGCCTAGTGTCACTAATGGGTACACATGTTATATCTTTTTTTGGCTCCATTTCGATTTTAATATTGAATGTACCTATCAGACCAGAATGATCAGAAGGTAATTTGTTTATTACTGATTTATATGTAGGTGTAATGTTAGAAAAAATATTATCAATGCAAGAAGCAGACGTTGCAGTAATTCTTGTAGGCTCCAAAAAAAGATAGTTAAGGTTATGACATAAAAATAAAGATTTAAATCTTGTACAAGTATTATTATCTTTTAAAAGATCAACATTAAAATCTCCACAAATTAAAAAAGTTTTGTTTTTATCGCTGATCTTAGTTAACGCTTCATCCATTACCTTTTCAAATAAGTCATAAGATGAAGCCGGTGGTCTGTATACGCTCATTACAAAAAGTTGCTCAAGTTCTATACAGGCTATTTCAATAGTACGCTCAACAGACAGACTTACTATATCATCTCGGTACGTGGTCTCCGCTCGAGAACATTCCTGGAAGCCGCTGAAAGATCAGATCCGGTCATTGAGAACATGCTCGAGGCCTTTGTTCAGCAGTGCGACGCCATTACGGAGGTTCCGGGTTCGATTCCCGGTGGGGCACTGTCAAGCAAGAATCTCTTTGCAAGACTTTCCCCAGTTTGGTTAAGACATTGCAGGCTGAATCACCTGATTGTCCGAAAGGAAAGATGATTCCGTGCTTCGGAAGGCACGATAAGCCGTTGGTCCCGGCTACTATCAAGTCGTTACACGAGTCAAGTCAGTGGCCTTTGGCGGCTCTATAGCACTGACACCAGGGTTTGTGAGGTCGGTTGTCGACCTTACAACCCACACGATGATGATGATGATGGCGTCTATTTCAATGACGATGACCTTACATGATAAGACCTCCAACGAAGGGCATGATCCCGATGCCTCTCGTGTTCTTCTGCTTGTAAATATCGTAGCAGATGAAGCTACCGCTGAACATCTGTCCTATAGTGACTATGGCCGCTACATTGCCAACCAGCTCCTTGTAGGGCTGCAGCACATTTGATAGGTTTTCCAGTACGCCTATTAGGGCATTCATGTTGAGTGTTTATCTGTAAGGAATCACACTAATATTATAAATATGAAAATATATTTGGATGTTTAGATGTTTGGATGTTTGTTACTCTTTCACGCAAAAACTATTGAACGGATTGGGATAAAATTCGGAATAGAGATAGTTTGTATCCTGGATTAACCGGTGGTGTACCGGGAATAGTCTTATTCCCACGGGAAAATCTTACATATCACGAGCGTAGCCGCGGGCGGACCGCTAGTGATAATAATCAGAAATCAGAAACATTTATTTGTAGGACATCACACAACACAAAACATATACATGAAAAATAGTACATACAAACACAACATACTTACAAAATTGCCCCTGTGTAATAAATCCTTACTAATATTATAAATGCGAAAGTTTGGATGTATGGATGAATATTTGTTACTCTTTCACGCAAAAACTACAGAACGGCTTGGGATGAAATTTGGAATAGATATAGTTTGTACCCTGGATTAACACATAGGATATTTTTACGGGAAAATGTTTTATTCCCACGGGAAAATCCTACACAACGCGAGCGTAGCCGGGCGGACCGGTAGTAATAAATAAATTTATGTGGCGACAACTTCACACACGGCCATCTGATCCCAAACTAAGCAGAACTTAAACTATGGGTACTAGACATCTGATACACATTACATGAATATATAAATACATACGTATATAGATAAACAACAACCAGACACAAGGCAAACGCAAGTGTTCATCACACGAATGTTTACCCGAGACTAATGATGTGCCGTTCCCGGTAAATTACTTTTGTGTGGGAATATTCCGGGGAATATTCCCTTGAGAACTTAAACAATGGGAAAGTTGTCGAAATCTTCTATTTTTTTTATATATTTATATGTCACAGTATTAAGTTTTAGGAGACAAATCACAAGTAATATTTGAATACTTACTAACCTAAGAGATTTTGTATATTCCCTATGTTACCGGGAACAATCACCGGAAATTTCCCACATGCCTGGGAATATTCCCAAAACTCCCAAAAAAATGGGAATATTCCGAGGAATATTCCCAGTGTTTTTAGGAATATTCCCAATGTTTCCGGGAATATTCCCGGGCGGGTTTTAACTGTATTTTAATAAGAGAAAAAAAACACAGACGTTAAATTTTGATAGTTTTTATTCATGTATGTACAAATATGCGCAATCAATATAATCAACAATTTAAACATCAATAAAATTTTAGTATTAACAATTTTAAGTATACTAAAATAATTAACAAATCACAGAACGATCAACATGTTTTTCATAAGTTATAGGTATAAAACAAAGCAACTTTTTTAAAATCCGACCACAAAGATCCAGATTTGTTTTTAAATATCAATAACATTTCAGTATTAACAATTTAAATTATACTAAAATAATTAACAAATCACAGAACGATCAACATGTTTTCATAAGTTATAGGTATAAAGCAAAGCAACTTTTAAAATCCGACCACAAAGATTCAGATTTATTTTTAACAACGAGGTTTGTATGTTTAAATACATGCACCAAATTACAAATTAAATAACAGGTAACTAAAAAGGACGCTTTCATTGTTTGATTACCTTGTTGCCACTCAAATAAAGAGATTCGCAAATAAAGTGTTTTTTAAAGAGGAAGCGAGACAGTTGATCCACATCTTACAGTCAGCAATGAACAGGCAAACATCTACTTGGCTGTATGTAACTAACAAAACGACTAATACCTACAGTACCTATCTGTAATAAAATTACAGTTTTCTATAGTACCAAGCTAAGACGCGAAAAGAAAAAAAAGGCAGACATCAAGGGTCATTTCTCTGTCTGGGTATTGAATATTTGTCTATCTTTGACACCCATACTCGTAGTACAGGCCTTGCCTAGTTTTGGATCAGATGACCGTGAGTGAAATCTCTCACTTAAATAAAATAAAATTGTCCATATCAAAAATAATCAATTTTGCAAATTAAATCATACTAACCAAACCAGCCAGCCAACCAAACTAAATTAAAACACTAGGTAAAGAAAGAATTCAATATATTAAATGTTTCATGTGTAGGGGAATATTCCCGGGAACATTGGAAACTTTTGGTAACTTACCGGGAATATTCCCATAGGGAAAATACTGGGAATGGGAACATTCCCCACGGCACATCTCTACCCGAGACCAAGGATGATCCTTGGTCCCCGTGGATGACTTCACGCGCTTCGTTAGTATGTAGCGGCGTATTTTTTTATACATAAAAAGACGTATTGAGTATTATATTGATTCTGCGACGAGCCATGATTCTGCGGACGTGAGTTCGTTAAAAAACGCCTTAGTGGGTGTGTTTGATGACGCAGTACCGCTAGATCAATTGCTTTGATTGGCCCTCTACGTCAGTTGTAATGGTCGCAGGCGCAAGCGCAGGAAGAGATTGTTTGTCTAGTGATTTGACCTTTGACCCCCCACTGTTCACAACAGCAATTTTTAGCAGCTGTATTATTATTGCGAAGAATTTAAAACAAAGGTTGTTAATCAAATACAATACTAGAAGAGTTAGAGAGGGTAAATTGATACAACCAATAAAAACTAATTATTATGGGGAGAGAGGGGTTAACTTGTTTCGAAGGTATTTAATAAAAAATTGAGTCTAGAGAGAGAGAGTTATTGAGTCTATTTTTATTAATTTTTTAAATATTGCATTGCATGCTGTTTCGTTCAAGTCCAATCGTAGTACACATAAAATATTATCTTAAGGTAGGTATAAGAATGTATAAGACGTGATCTCGCCGTCAAACGTATTAGTTTGGCGAGTTAATAACGTATTAGGTAGGTAACTGATTGATTTTGAGTGACTATACAGAGTGTAAGGAAAAGTCTCATTATCCTTTCTTTATACCACATCAACAACTTTTACTATGGGGCCAACTCTGTAACTCAACAAAAAAATCAGCTCGTTCATATAAATTGTCTAGATAGATATTGGTAACTACGAACTGTCAATTTCAGTGGCTTTTTATTCGTCATGGTGTTAGCAGCCTTCAATTTATTTCATTATAATATTATTTTTAAGTTGTAATCTGTTCAAGTTACTACATTCAATGTGGGAGAATATTTAATAAGGTCGGGTATCATTTTCAAATAACCGCAGATTGCAAACAGTTGGTTAATATTTCTATTTCTAATGCAAAAAGGCTCTTATAAATGCATGGAATCATAAAAATAAAGGCGTTCTTAATCTAACATATTAGCAATGCTATTAAAATAACAATTCTTCCATGCAAACTTCACTTTAATTTCGTATTGTGGGGCCACAGATAAACTAACAAGCACAGCGTAAACCATACAAGATTCAAATAGAGTTTGCACAAGCCACTGGAAATGTTATTTTAATTGCATTGTACGTAAATTATGATTTGTCTGTCTTGTTATAATAGTGATAACAGAAATGTACATGTGAAAAACAGGTTTGCGACAAGTGACCTGAGATCTGTCAGAATTCCACGGAATTAAAAATCAAGGTGTAAACAGGTATAAATAATGGGCGTCACAGACGGTTAAGATACGATATCGTATCTTACGAGGCAGCCAGCTCTCTCGTCTCTTGACTTTGACTTTGAGTGGCCGAATCAATCAGTTACCGGCCATTCTGCTTGACCCCCGCTTTGCGTGAAAGTGAATGGCGACGAGAGAGCTGGCTGCCTCGTGCTATAAGATCCTATCTTAACCGTCAAGAATTCGTGATGTACTTTGTTTATTCGACGCTCTTAAGGTGAAGGAAAACATCGTGAGGAAACCTGCACACTCTTGCAAAGAAATTCAAAGGTTGTGTGTGACGTTGACCAACCCGCACTGGGCCAGCGTAGTTAATTGATGCCTCTCTAATTCAGGGTAGGCTCGAGCCCCGCGGTGAAGACTGTTGACCTTTTGTTGTTATTGTTGAGCTTAAGACTATTTTAGAATTTAAAATCGGCAATTTCATAATAGGGGATCGGAATACTTATTCTTAAAAAAAAAAATATGTGGGGACATCTTCACACACGGCCATCTGATCCCAAACTAAGCAGAGCTTGTACTATGGTTACCAGACAGCTGATATACATTACATAAATAGATAAATACATGCTTATGTAGATAAACAACATCCAGACACAAGGCAAACACAAGTTCTCATCACACGAATGTTTGCCCTGGGCGGGATTCGAACCCGCGACCCTGTGCGTCGGAGGCAGATACACTACCTGGGCTACGGAGCCGTCATTAGTCGTCTTTATTTTATAAACATAAACTTCTTAGTTTCTGCTATCGAACACTAAAATAATTTTCTAAAATCTTTAAAATTGACGGAGTTATAAAGGCTTGAAATTCAAGATTAGACAGAGAGGCACATACCCATTTGTGACGTCATTTGTTAGTAACGCCATATAATCTCCATACAAAAAATCGTTTTTGAAAGAGACAGACATATTGAAACTTTAAAAAATTACTGTAGATTCGTTTTTCAACCGATTTTGTTTTTTTTTTCTTCGCGAATCGTCTGCTACTAATCTATATTTTAAAAATAAAATATGGTAAATTCATAAAATATGGTGAACAGTCCGATCCCCTATTATGTAAGAACAAACTAATAATTGACGTAATCTTGATGTAGCGGTCTAGTCATTAATTACCTACTACAATCAGTTGTTGACCGACTGGATTGTAGAGTGTAGACTACTTGTTATTTGAGTAGCTAGGTGCGTATGCGGCTTTTCAAGGTCGGCTTGAATTACAATAGATGTATGTTAAGATAGGAATTACAGGTGTTAGGATTTCGTAGTAAGCAGATGATATTCAATATGATATTTGGCGACATGGAAACAATAGTGTTAAAAATAAAATTCAATGATAAAATGTTAAAGTCATTAGTATAAAAATTATACTAATCTTATCATCTAAATCATCTAAAAATGTCGTTAAGATAAAACAAGTTTAGTTCAAGTTTTTATTACTTATTCAAGTGTTTTTCTGTGTTAGAAATATCTTAGTCTTAGGCTTAGATCCTTATAACTCTGTTTTTCTGTTTTTTTTTATACCTATTACACATTCTTATACTACTTATAACATTAGGTAATTTTTATTCTGCAATAAGCATCAAGTGGAGATAAATCATAATCTATTTCTATTAGTTTTATTATTAAACTGAGAAGATTAACTAACTGATTATTAAAATGATAAAATGAAACTGTATAAGTAGGTAAGTACCTACTGTAACAAACAGATGGAACTAGTGGTACTTAATCAAAAATATTTTACAATTTATTATTAGCCCTAATCCGCCAGGAGTAATAGTGTTCTGTGCCCTAATCAAATTATTATCAGAACAAAAATAAAGATAATTATTATCATTATTATCAAGGCATCAGAATCGTTTTCTGTGCTTAGTAACTGCAAATTCTAAATGCCACATAAAAGGAATCTATAGGATATAACATAACATTTAGCATACTGGACCAATCAAAATAAATTAATGTTTATGCAAATAAATACCTACTTAAGTGCGTTTTAAGTAACAGAAGAAAAAGATCATTGGTATAAATATAACCATCTAGAGCCATGTAAAATAAAACCATGGATTTATGTTTATTTTGTGCAAGCTAATAAGGCCAGGCCACAAAGAAAATACAGGCTTTGAAGGACCGGTCACATTTTATTGATCACTCCTCAAAAAGACTAATACCTGAAATCATGTTTGGTTAATGAAGTTAGAAATATGTTAATTGCTATAACAGCATAGGTAGTCATTTTATCTCAGCAAAGTAGCTGATTTTGTTTTAGAGATAAGAAAGTTGATTTGTTAGCAAGAACTACTAGAATAGTTGTAGGGGAAGTAAACTTATTCAGCTCTAAAGAAAAAAAAGGGAAAATTATAAAATTGTGAGTTGACTGTGTTTACTTTATTTCAGTGAATCACAAATAACAATTCAAAGGAAATTTTTTTATTTTATTTATTTTGTTATGTGTGATGTAATAAATGCAATTAATTATGATCTCTATAAATTACTATTATAAGTAGTTAGTAGTATAATGTAGTTATGACATCATGTTTAGTCGATCACTTGGGTCAAATAAGAAAAGTACCTAAGTATATGCACTGACAATAGAGGATCGGACTGTTCCTAAACCATATTTTAAAAATATAGATTAGTAGCAGACAATTCGCAAAGAAAAATACAGATTCGGTTGAAAAACAAATTTACAGTGATTTTTTAAAGTTTCAATATGTCTGTCTCTTTCAAAATCGATTTTTTGTATGGAGATTATATGGCGTTACTAACAAATGACGTCACAAGTGGGTATGTGCCTCTCTGTCTAATCTTGAATTTCAAACCTATATAACTCGGTCAATTTTAAAGATAGAGAAAAAATTTTTTTAGTGTTCGATAGCAGAAACTAAGAAGTACGGATTTATATAATAAAAACAAAGTTGTCTGATCCCCTATTTGAAGTTTTGCAACTAAAATAATGCCAGCTGGACATAATACCTACTGTGGTGAGGTGACTTTAGTATTTTCTTTGGTCAATATTATAAGTTAGTCAATATTATAAATAAATTTGTAGCAGCTGGTATCATAATTACAGCCTTCCTTAGTCAGTTCAACAAAAAAAAACCTAACAAATTGAAAAATATGAAAACCATACCACCTACCACAAGCATACCATTTTCTACAACATAGGCATACTGACATTATTATCTAAACATGCTTTAGCTAGTTCATTGGGGATTGTAAAGATGATAAGATGATTTCAGTTAATGATAAAATTTCCGGAAAGCTTATGAAATAAGCGATACTCGAATTAAAACCATAAAAAACATTGAAAAAGTATTATCAATCTATTACCTAGTTTGGATATTGGAGGAGTTACTTACGAATATGGAATCAACGAAGCAGTTAATTTTCTTGTTTTTTACACTTTCCAACTTAAATCTATAGTATTTTTTCTAATAATATCGGCAATATACGTGCACCACGAACTTTGAAACTGTCAACTGAGTGGCGGAAGTGACGTCATGGGGTGAACGTAAAAAAAAGTTTTGTATTTACAAACGGCACGACTTCGCGATTTTTGTGATTGTGACGCGATTCTTTTATCGAAAATCGCTTCGCTTGACCGTCTATAGACAACAAAATATGATGGTGATTGGGTGGTTTTCATTGGTCTTCAAACTCAAGGCCGAAGTAAAAAAAAGTATACAAATTTTGTCTATGGTTACTCCCAGTTGACGTTTTTGTAATTTTTCATGAGATTTTCCGATTTACCGAATTTTCAGCCGTTCTATTTTAGGACGAATGACTGATAAGAGTTCCCTGAGGTTTTCGCGTTGATTCCACATACATCAATCATGTGTTTCCCCAGCGCGGCGCGGGCATCTGTGTATGTTCTATGAATAGTTCTGGATCAATCATCTTGTTTGAGGGACGGGTGGACCTTCCTTAGTAATTAACTAATATGCTATGGAAATGCAAGGGCTGGAAGGGGCGATGGTTGTGGGTGCTGCTGGCCGTGGCTGCAGGGCCCCTGGTGCTCGCTCAGAAGATCGGGGACCCTTATCAGATACTTGGCATTCATCGTAAGGCGACCCTGCCCGAGATACGAAAAGCGTACAGGCAGCTGGCTAAGGAATGGTGAGTCTGTCTTGCGTTTGAGTTATTAGAGCCGCGGAGGCTGACCTTAATTCAAAAAGTAACCTCATTAGTATTGGATCAATATGCAAATCAGCTGAGTTAAAGGAATTCATTAGATCTATGTTTATAGTTATGTAGCATGAGACTGCAATTCAAACCGCTGTGAATAAACCATTATCTTTGGAGGACACTTCTGTCCAGGTTTGGCCACCCTTATGATGATAGGACTTGGACGAATTGATTAGATGAATAAATATTCAATTTTTTTTATTCTACATCTTTTTTTATCTTCTTTTTTTCCTTATATTTAAAATTAAACTTAATCAGGTATTTATCATAATACTATATAGTGTAGTAAGTAGTCATTACACTAAGCATAAGATACCGGATATGTTTTTTTTAGATGTCATTGTGTAAGTAGACTGTTAGTAAGCCAAATAAATAAATAAATATTTAGTGAGAAAGAATATGCATTCTACAAGTAAATATCACACTTATTCATTGACTGCAATAGTTTCTGATCTAATAAAATAGTTACCCTTTCATGAATTTAATAAATATCTAAAATCAGAAGCATAAAGCCAGTAAAATTCACCTCACAAACCCTGAGGTCGGTTGTCGACCTTATAACCACAAGATGAAGGAAAATTCAAGTAGTCCATTGACCTAAATATAGCTCCCCATTTTTCACTGAAATGTTTAAAAACTGGTTACTAAAATTTGTATGATCCTGCAGTATTCTATATTGTGAAAAATGTAAGACTTGAGAAAATGCTATCCATTAATAAGGCTGCTTATTTTCACACATTTTTGTGTCTTTTCAGTTATGTATTGAATTTTTCTGTGTGTGCAGAACTCTTAAACATTGATAAATATAAATAAACACGAATTTATAAATTCACTAGGCACCCAGACAAGAATGAGGATAAGAATGCTGAAAACCGCTTTGTGGAGATCAAACAAGCATATGAGTTACTTTCTGACACGGAGAGACGTCGGGCTTATGACTTGTACGGCATCACAAATGAAGACGAGTATCTGTATAAACAGAGGCATGACTACAGCCAGTATGCTCGATTCAGGTTTGTAATTATTTCTTCTCATTTACTTCTAATTGATGAAGTAAACAATATTCTTAAATTATTTACTTAAAAACAATACTTTGGAAATCTTTTTCTATTTTTATTATTTATTTATTTATAATCTGGCAACTATACCTTTTTTTTTTTTTTTTTTGAATGGCTTCACGTCTAGATTGGACGTAACAACTATACCTTGATTTTTAATTCCGTGGAATTCTGACAGATGGAGTATTGCCAGGCAGAAAACAGGTTTACAGGTATCACATTTTGATGAACAAAAATAACACAGTGAATTATTTTAAAGTCATACTTTATGCAGCCTTCATTATATTTCATTTTTTCAATTGTTGAACAACTATAATATTTTTAAGTTGTAATCTGTTCAAGTTACTACATTATGTGGGAGAATATTTACTTAGGCCGGGTATCATTTTCAAATAACCACAGGTTGCAAACAGTTGGTTAATATTTCTATTTCTAATGCAAAAAGGCTTTTAAAAATGCATGGAACCAAAAAAATAAAGGTGTTCTTAATCTAACATATTAGCAATGCTATTGAAATAACAATTCTTCCATGCAAACTTCACTTTAGTTTCGTATGATAAAAAAGCACAGCATAAACCATACAAGATTCAAATTGAGTTTGCATAAGCCACTGGAATTGTTATTTTTATTGCATTGTATGTAAATTATGATTTGCCTGTCTTGTTATAATAGCGACAAGCGACCTGAGAACTGTCAGAATTCTACGGAATTAAAAATCAAGGTATAGGCCCATAGATACAATTATTTTAAAGTTCTTCTTCTCTTTTTTTTTTATTTATGAATAAAGTTTCTTTCTATTAACAAAATTATTGCTCCATAATTTATTCAATTTATTACAATATTCTTAGGTACTTTCTTTCTTTATACTTTACCATTCTTTTTATGTATGAAATTTAAATTATTCTCATACAATGAAATAATGCAAAACCTCTGAGGTGATAGTTTAGACTGTGAGTTCGCCAAAATTAAAAAAAAAAAATACTTTATACAAACTAATCAGCTGACCGAGTAAATTCTTAGGAATCTTAAAAAAAAATGATTATTTTGTTAATTTTATTTTACTTAACTTGTAGCATAATGGAAGTCTTTCTATTTATAGTATGAACTGCTGTTTATGACTAGCATAACATGTATAGTGTATACATATAATACCTACTGACTATAAAAGTATTTAGTTCTTGAGAAAACAAAAGAAAACTGGCAAATATCCTTAAAAGTCAACACTGTGTGATTCGTTTGATCTTGATCAGCTATAAACATTGTATTGTGAGAAATACTTCAGATTCCTAAGTGATTAATGTTAAGGAAAATTCAATTTACTCCCAAACATTCTTATATTATAATAAACACATTACTCACAAAGAAATGTTACTTTTCAGTGTTTTCAGACTTGTTAAATGCGAAACTATTTGAGTACTGGCTATACCTAGAAGCTATGACTGTATACTTTTTTTCCATGGGAAAAATATTATTCCAGGGGGCTGTTTCACGAAGCTACAAGTTACAAATTACAAGTACAATTCGACGTACATTGCGTAGAAGATTAGAGAAAACGATAAGGGTTTACAGTTTAGGCGAATTGGCTACGCAATGTATATCAAATTGTAACTTGTTGCTTCGTGAAATGGGGCCCAGTTTTGGCGAATTGGCTACGCAATGAATATCAAATTGTAACTTGTTACTAGTAACTTGTTGCTTCGTGAAACGGGGCCCTGCTGTATAAATTAACCTTGTTACTTTTCAGTCTATTAGCTATCTCTATGGCAAACATTGGATCAAGGGGTAAAGAATCTATAAAAATTTTGACATTGGATATTTATTTTCTTCTTTCAGCTTGAGCTCTAGTTAAACAATAGGGTATTTGACTGTTCCATACCATATTTTATGAATTAATTTAAAAATATAGACCAGTAGCAAACGATTCGCGAAGAAAAAAACAGAATCGATTGAAAAACTAATTTACAGTGATTTTTTAAAGTTTCAATATGTCTGTCTCTTTCAAAAACTATTTACTTGCTTGTGACGTCACAAGCAGGTACGTGCCTCTCTGTCTGATCTTGAATTTCAAACCTGTATAACTCGGTAAATTTTAAAGATAGAGCAAAAATTCTTTTAGTTTTCAATACCAAACTAACTAAACTATCAAACTAACAAGTTTGGATTTATAAAATAAAAATAAAAGTAATGCACTATTATATTATTTTTGGTTTCAGCAACGACCCATTCGAGGAGTTCTTTGGAGCCCACTTTAGAACTCAAGATCAGGACATTACACTGTTTCATAAGCTCTCTGTCACTGCTCGGTAAGTTTTTGTAATGTTTCTTAAATAAGGTCTTTAGATGTAGAAAATAATTTCGTTGTTCCCTTATGGGGTAAGTCTGCGACCATGGGACTACACCACTACTGAATAAAAAAAAGAACTTGAAGGGCAAAATAAATAATATGGTTCTATACAAACAAACTAACAGCCTCCGTGGTCGCGTGGTCGTGGTCGAGATTTCGACGCCCATTACGGAGGTTCCGGGTTCAATTCCCGGTGAGGACACTGTCAAGCAAAAATCTCTTTGTGAGACTTTCTTAGTTAGGTTAGGATATTGCAGGCTGAATCACCTGATTGTCCGAAAAAAAGATGATTTCGTGCTTCGGAAGGCACGTTAAGCCGTTGGTCCCGGATACTATCTAGTAGACGTTACACGAGCCAAGTCAGTGGCCTTTGGCGGCTCTATAACACTGACGCCAGGGTTACAAACTTGCTGTATTTAGGTGCAGAATTTTGTTTCAGTGCATTCATAGGTTGAAAAATTGAAAAATTGAAAATTTTATTTGCAATAAATGTGGTGAGATAGAGTTCTTAAATTACTGTTCTTTAGTATCACACATTTAACCAAACATTGGTATGCAAAATTTTTATAAAATATGATTTAAATTATCATAATAATAAATTCAAATTAAATTAACAAATATATCACATGCAATAATACCTACTTAAAGTGCAAACTACATCATAAGGATTTTACAGAATAAATGCATTTGTCACATAAATACTTGTACAAGGCGCTTTTAAATTTTTTAACAGGTAATTCCTTAATTTCATCTGGTATTTTATTGTAGACTTACAGACTTATTGTAGACATTATTGGAGAAACAAGCTGTAGTGCCAGAAAGTGCTACCAACCGATTAGGGTACCTGGCCAAAAACCTGCACGCTTCATGCCTCCTCGTAAACAGTTCTGGATAATTTTTTACAAATATGCACAATTCGAAAATGTACATAGCGGTTGCACTTGTTAACTCAAAGAAAATTAAATTCTATCTATACTCTTTAACGGCTCTAGGTCTTATTTATGCCAGTGTCAAGTTTAAAGCTGCTGCCATTGTTTACTAAGGCAGCTAACCGTCCCGTATTCTGCGGGACCATCCCGTAATGTTAAATTTAATCCCGATTTGTAATAATTAGTAAAATAGTCCCGTATAACGTTGGATGCGTCCCGCATGTCCCGCATGCCAATTTTTCAACCACCGAAAGAGTATTTTCTTTAATGAATGCTCTGTGGACGACCAAAAAATCGACACCAAAAGTGGAAACACTACGAGCTCTGCTTGTACTTAAATTTAATGTGGGCAGTTGCAAAGATTTCATGAAATACTCAATAAAAACTCTGAACTTGTTAAATAGTATACTAGAGTAACAAGTTAAGGGTTTTTATGGATATGGGTTCAGGATAAATATGATTTTAAAAATAAATTACTTCTGTAAATTTTGTGCTTTTATGTTCCTTCATACTTCGCATTCGCCCCAAACCCCTATCCACAAAAAGTCCCGCATTGAATTTTCAGGAAGTTGGCCGCCTTATTGTTTACTGAATTTCTTCCAGCCACTACGAAAATAACATACTAGAGAAAAGCGTACACACGCCCGCACTAGTCCTATTCTACACCGACTGGTGTTTTGAATGCGTGCGATCAGCGGCGGCCTGGCGAAGGCTAGTGGAAGCTCTGCAGCCACTCGGGGTTACCATGGCGACCGTTCACGCGGTTCACGAGGGCGGCTTGGCGAGGAGAGTGGGCGTCCACGGTGTGCCGTGCCTGACTTTAGTGCTGGATAAACATGTGTATATTTATAAGGAGGCACTTAATAATGTGCCTAAGATTTTAGGTGAGTTAAAGCGTGATTCTTTGGGTTTGAAGGATGGATTCGGCTAGATGAGCGCGTGCGTGCATAGAAATCTGAGATTGAGACCTGATTTCTTTGGTTAACTAATGACAATTATTATCTTACTATTCTTAAATGAAGTAGGAAAATGTGTATATTTAGGAATATACACACTTTTCAACAATACAATATACCTATACACATTTTTCTGTTATTCCTTACAAAACTTGCAAGGTGTTTCGATTTTTTTTTATGAGAAGATGTGAAGTGTATATTGTGGAAACCTTGTCATTTACATCCTATATTTGCTTTTTGAACCAATTAATTATATTCCACAACATTTTTAAACTTGCGAAGATAAAATCTTGATATTAATTAAAACTGTCACCATTAGTTTGATGATTTTTTTTACTATAGCATTGCAAGTTTAAAAGTCGTCAGTTTCATGGGCTTATCATGTGTAGATTATTATTGTTACAGATTAAGTCTGTTAACAAAATATCAAATTTTCAGCCATTTTTTTTTATATATTTTTTCCTGCTTTATAATTCTTAACATTTGTATTATTATTATAGTGCTTATTTATATATATTATTAAAAAACAGTCCTTGTTTTATAGACTTCATGCGCTGGAAGTTCCCGTACAAGATGATAACTCCTGTCACAAACGCGAACGTGGACGCGTTCGTATCAGACTTCGAGGATAACAAGGTCAAAGCGCTGATATTCGAGGAGCGACCCACCATCAGAATGCGCTATCTGGTCACTGCATTCCATTATAGAGACAGACTGTCCTTTGGGTGAGTTACATCCATCACATACACACACTTCCACACACACACACACGCACGCACATCCACAACGTGGACGCGTTCGTATCAGACTTTGAGGATAACATGGTCAAAGCGCTGATCTTTGAGGAGCGACCCACCATCAGAATGCGCTATCTGGTCACTGCATTCCATTATAGAGACAGACTGTCCTTTGGGTGAGTTACATCCATCACATACACACACTTCCACACACACACACACGCACGCACATCCACAACGTGGACGCGTTCGTATCAGACTTTGAGGATAACATGGTCAAAGCGCTGATCTTTGAGGAGCGACCCACCATCAGAATGCGCTATCTGGTCACTGCATTCCATTATAGAGACAGACTGTCCTTTGGGTGAGTTACATCCATCACACACACACACACGCACGCACATCCACAACGTGGACGCGTTCGTATCAGACTTTGAGGATAACAAGGTCAAAGCGCTGATTTTTAAGGAGCGACCCACCATCATAGACATAGATAACCTCAGAATCACAAACACACACAAAAAAAATCACAATCACTTCTTATCAGAAAGCGCTATCTGGTCACTGCATTCCATTATAGAGACAGGCTGTCTTTTGGGTGAGTTATATCTTCTTGCTGTGGTCAAGAATTGAACTGATCGTTGAGATATTATTACGTAAGGTCGACCAAGAAAGTGGTTTACCATTTTTCATTCAATAGGGGATCGGACTGTTAACCATATTTTATGAATTATTTTTAAAATATAGATTAGTAGCAGACGATTCGGGAAGAAAAAAACAGAATCGGTCGAAAAACGAATTTACAGTGATTATTTAAAGTTTCAATATGTCTGTCTTTTTCAAAAACGATTTTTTTGTATGGAGATTTTATGGCGTTACTAACAAATGACGTCACAAGTGGGTATGTGCCTCTCTGGCTAATCTTGAATTTCAAACGAATTTATAACTCGGTAAATTTTAAAGATAGAGCAAAAATTATTTTAGTGTTCCATAGCAGAAACTAAGAAGTTTGGATTTATAAAATTAAAAAAAAGTAGTCCGATCCCCTATAACTTCCTAGTTATCGAAAATTTCAATAAGGGTAGATTTACCTAGAGAAGACACCGCAGTGCAAGTTTTTCTGGTACATACTCCCAAGGAAAGCTATTTTTGTATAGTAAAAAAAACTAATAATTTAAAACTAATAAACTAACTAATAATTTTTTTATGCATATTCCCTATTCTTGGACGTCGAAGCCAGCTTCAATGACGATATACATTTTAAGTGTTATTTTACGCGTGTTATATTTTTCTGCAGTTTCGTCGACATGACAGCTCGCGACACGCAAAACGTGTCGTCCCGATATAAGGTGCAGCGGAACATCGACACCATGGTGCTATTGAAGGAGGACAGCATCGAACCCGCGGCCACCGTGAGCACTACCGAGATACCAACGCACACGCTGCGGGAACTCATACAGGCCAACCAGATGCTGACACTACCGAGGTTGTCCTCACAGGTCAGTGTAAATGTATACTTTACTTACTGATTAGAGTAACACGGGTAACTAACCAACAAAAAGAAGAAAAGGAAAATCCTTTTTAAAAGTGTCAACTGATATGTGAACACTAAGACAATATGACAGTTAACTTCATAAATCAGGGATTTTTGACAGCTCTTTAAAAAATAAAAATAATAGTTCTAATTAGACGATAGAAGGCGCCAGGTGTACTTCGTGGATTCTTTTTTTATATCCTTTTATGGCCCTGGGTGACTCGCCGGATTTCTTCGGATCCACGAATCGTCAACGCCATCTTCCGAAGTTTTATGAACTATTTTTATTTTTTAATTGGCTGTCGGAAAATTCCCCATTACAAAAATCCAAAATGGCAACGAACTGCATGGAAGCAGCAAAAAATATGTTTTCGATACATCCCTTTAATTTTTCAAAAAGTTATTAATACCATTTGATAGAGCTCATGGAGCACTTTTAGTATCAGTAATCAGTTTCTCGATATCTTGAATGGTTTAGGATAAATTGAGTAAGTACACTTAACGTTCCACCCTGTATAATTGAAAGTCTTGTCTAGAGTGTGCTAGAAGCCGTATGCCCTGTCGAATGGCGCGCGGCGCGGCGACGCCTCTGCTGCGTGCTAGTCAGCGCGGGAGGCCGGGAGGCGGAGGCTGCGCGCCGGGAGCTGAGGCAACTGGCGAGGGTGGCGCCCGACCGGCTACACTACGCTTACGTGTACACACACACGCAGCCGGCGTTCATACAGGCGCTGGCTAACGGATCTGGTGAGTCTCAGTACAGCTTGTGTTAATAACCATTTCTGGTTTTCACTTACACTCTGTATATTACACATACACCCTGTATATTCCACATACACCCTGTATATTACGCATACACCTTGTATATTACACATACACCTTGTATATTACACATACACCCTGTATATAACACATACATCCTGTATATAACACATACACCCTGTATATAACACATACACCCTGTATATTACACATACACCCTGTATATTACACATACATCCTGTATATTACGCATACACCTTGTGTATTACACATAAACCCTGTATATTACACATATACCTTGTATATTACGCATACACCCTGTATATTACGCATACACCTTGTGTATTACACATACACCCTGTATATTCCACATACACCCTGTATATTACGCATACACCTTGTGTATCTTCTGGCCGTTCTTCTCCACAGAGGGCGTACACTGGTAGTGAACGTGCCATCCATGATAGCTTTGACGTCGAAAAATGATTTGTAAAAATCTTAATTCGAATAAAAAAAATTGACTTTTGACTTTTGTATTACACATACACCCTGTGTATTACACATACACCCTGTATATTACACATACACCCTGTATATAACACATACACCCTGTATATTACAAATACACCCTGTATATAACACATACACCCTGTATATAACACATACACCCTGTATATAACACATACATTCTGTATATAACACATACACCCTGTATATAACACATACACCCTGTATATAACACATACACCTTGTATATTACACATACATTCTGTATATAACACATACATCCTGTATATAACACATACACCTTGTATATTACACATACACCCTGTATATAACACATACACCCTGTATATTACACATACACCTTGTGTATTACGCATACACCTTGTGTATAACACATACACCCTGTGTATTACACATACACCCTGTGTATTACACATACACCCTGTATATAACACATACACCCTGTATATTACACATACACCCTGTATATTACACATACACCTTGTATATTACACATACACCCTGTATATAACACATACATCCTGTATATAACACATACACCTTGTATATTACACATACACCCTGTATATAACACATACATCCTGTATATAACACATACACCCTGTATATAACACATACACCCTGTATATTACATATACACCCTGTGTATTACACATACACCCTGTGTATTACACATACACCCTGTATATAACACATACACCCTGTATATAACACATACACCCTGTATATAACACATACACCCTGTATATAACACATACACCCTGTATATAACACATACATCCTGTATATAACACATACACCCTGTATATTACACATAAACCCTGTATATTACACATACACCTTGTATATTACACATACACCTTGTATATTACGCATACACCTTGTGTATAACACATACACCCTGTATATTATGGCTAGCGTACATTAGGGAGTTGCGCGGCTTAGCAAGGGCCGCGCCCGAAGATTACACTACGCCTACGTGTAACACGTACGCAGCCGGCATGGCTGTATTATTGCGTTTTACTTTTCAGAAGCCAAAGTGTTAACAAAATCTTACCCCTCTTCAGGAAGCGACACCTCCCAAATGGAGCACCGCATCGTCATCATCTGGCGCCGCGAGCCCTCCCGCATCCAATACGAGTGGCTCAATCAGACGTGGCCGAGCTGCGCGCCCCCCTACTGCGATGAGGGTGAAGAGGCCCTGCAGTACCAGGAGCGGCTCAACGAGACCAAGCTGGCGCTTGACCAACTGATCAAGAGGCTGATGAAGCCCACTGAGATTATGGCGTATGAAGCTAGTGTACAGGTAAGGGGCTTATTTCAAATCCTAAAGGGCCCCGGAGACGGTCAAACGGTTTGATTCAAACACTTAAAGTTTGGTTTGATTCAAACCATTTTGATCGTTTTAAAGGTGGTTTGAACGGTTTGTCAAACATTTACGTGTTTGAAGCATGTTTGATGCAATTTCATATTTTTGTTGTGTTTGACGCGTCAGAAGTGTAATTACGACAGCGTACAGAATCAGACTGCGCAGAGCCGTTTGACAAACCATTCAAATTGTCACTAAAATCGATGACATGGCTACTTATTTTATTTCTTTCCAACACATAAGTTTTTAAAATTAAGGATAGGAGTCTAGGAAAAGAAAATATGCATGGATGTACTGGGTCACTTATCACACTATATACAATTTCCCTACAATTTATGTTGAACATTATTTTTAACTAGCTGTTCGCTTTCAGCTACTTTCGCATTGTGTAAGATTTCCCGTGGGAAATTTTTTTCCCGTAAAAAGTTTCTTATGGTTAATCCATGTTACAAACTATCTCCATTTCAAACATCCAAATCCGTGAATTATGCTCTATATGTCGACTGGGTCGTTACGTCGAGCCTCGTGACGGTGCATAATGCATATCGATAAGTCGAGTGTAGTCTGTAAATGCGTCAATTATATAATTTTATTGATAAAATTTATAACTAAGTTGGAAAAGTGTGAGGTATACCAAAATTTTAAGAAGGCCTTGTTCAGTAGTTCAAGAGTGAAAGCGGAACAAACATCAAATTTATAATTTATAATAAATTACCTTTAGATATAAGACGATGTGACCAGTTAATGAAATTTAAACTTAAGTTGACTAATTATTTAATTGAAAAAACATTTTACTCAGTTCATGAATTTTTAAATGACTCTTAATGTAATTAAAATAATTTATTTTGATTTTATTATATACTCACCGGCACATCTAACCCTTGTATTTCGGGTCAATTTTAAACTACGCTTATTGTTGTACATTACAATAGATTTATTGATAATTTTTAGAGTTATAAAGAATCACGAATATTCCCTGAAATGAAGGGTGGGCGGTTAGATGTGCCGGTGAGTGTATAAATTGTGACATTGAACTTTTGATATTATGTACTTTAAGATTTATATATTGTCATAATTTTATTTCCAATTTTTATAAATTCGTATACCGGAAGGTTGCGACATAATAATATTGTACCAACCTTTTTACCAATGTGGACGAATAAAAGAATGGAATTTGTTTTTTTTTTACATTTATAATGTGTGATGTAATTTTTCGCAGGAGCTCCTAGACGAAGCAGCTAAAGGTCCGTTCTGGCACTTCGTCCTCAAGATGTGCGAGTGGGTCGAACGCGGGACCCTCGCGCTTAAAACCCAGCGCGCCATCTCCGCCATCTCAGTCCTTGTTACTGTGGCCTTAGTACTAGCCGCCGGGTACTTCATGGCGTATCTTATGTAAGTTGATTAATAAGATTAGAAACATACTCCTCTTTTATAAGAATAAAGTCGATAAACACTTTTAGATGTGTGCGGTATGTGTGTGTTTTAAGTGTGTGTGGTATGTGTGTGTGTGTGTGTGTGTTTTAGGTGTGTGTGTGTGTGTGTGTGTCTGTTGGGGATATGTGTGTTATAAAGTCGATAGTAGACCTCACGAACCTAAAAAATAAAACCGTAAAATACTGATTAATTAATAGGGGAAAATAACAGAGTGGTCGAGATTTCGACGCCCATTACGGAGGTTCCGGGTTCGACAAATCTCTTTGTGAGACTTTCCCGAGTTTGGTTAGGACATCGCAGGCTGAATCACCTGATTGTCCGAAATGAAAGATGATTCCGTGCTTCGGAAGGTACGTTAAGCCGTGTTTGTCCCGGCTACTATCTAGTCGTTACACGAGCCAAGTCTTAGCCTTTGGCGGCTCTATATCACTGACACCAGGGTTTGTGAGGTCGGTTGTTGACTTTACAATCCACACGATGATGATGATGATGACAGAGATTAATACGGGATTTATAATTTTTTTGGACTTTACTCTTGCTGTAGTATAAAAAGATTAATATTACTTAAATTTAATCTAAGTTTCTCCGATGTTTGTGACGCCACCCTTAAGTCTCTGAAATAACCTTTATCTATCTACTTCCCCAGTCGCGCAGAAGAAGAATCAGTGCAGAGGATGAAGGAGGAGCGACGCAAACAAAACGGAGCCAAACGGAACAACAACGAACCGCAGCCGGAGTTAAGGCTGCACGAACTACGCGCCGAGAAGTTCAACGGACTCGTCAGGTACATCAACATCACACTAATGAGGCTAATTATCACTGTCCTGCTCTAATTCTTAATTTAAGTTAGTCCGTCCTTTTTACCTTTTAAAGATTGAAAAGGGACAGGAGATGGCCATCCCAATATTAGAGCTTGAACCTTATGGCCGTGTCGATTGCACAATTTTAGAAAGCACTTAAAAATCTCTTAAACTGACAGCTATGCCCTTATTTTAGGTTATCATTAAAAATCTTTTTTTTTATGATTAAAAATAGGTATTAGCAGAGTATGTAGTATGGCGTAGTGTGATAGACGCAACGAATTATCTACCTATATAATCTAGAAGAGCAACCGTCTAACAAAGCCCGCTAAAACATGCCACCTAATTAATGTTGACAGACGAGGACAGACAGGCAGATGATGTCGCTGCTGTACATTGAAGCTTACTTTCGACGTGCTTACAAACCGAGTCATATAAAACATCATTGTACCGCGTATTCGAATGTCGTATGGTATAGTTTTGTTTCTTTGGTATTCATTTGGTGGGGTCAAGTTTGAAGCGTAGTTACTCTTCTAGACTATAGATAATAGGAGATCGGACTGTTCACCATATTTTATGAATTTACCATATTTTATAAATTATTTTTAAAATATAGATTAGTAGCAAACGATTCGCGAAGAAAAAAACAGAATCGGTTGAAAAACGAATTTACATTGATTTTTTAAAGTTTCAATATGTCTGTCTCTTTCAAAAACGATTTTTTGTATGAAGACTATATGACGTTACTAACAAATGACGTCACAAGTGGGTATTTGCCTCTCTGTCTAATCTTGAGTTTCAAACCTTTACTCGGCCAATTTTAAAGATAGAGATAAAATTATTTTATTGTTCGATAGCAGAAACTAAGAAGTTTGGATTTATAATATTAAAAAAAGTAGTCCGATCCCCTATTCGTTGGTATTAGCAGAATAAGTAATATGACGTATTGAGACGTGCATTTAGCGTCATTCTTGTTATTTTATATATATTTTTCAGATTATGTAAGCCGGGCTGTCGAACGATTGTTCTCCTCGTCGATATGCAGAGCAGGGTGATGTTACTATCCAAATTCCACAAGATTGTTTGGCCTTATCGCAAGTAAGTACTCCTTCATCAACAGCTCATATACGTCCCCACCGAGGGGCTCGAGCCTACCCTGATTTATAACCTTTAAATTATAATATAACCTTTGAATTTCTTCGCAGGAGTGTGCAGGTTTCATCACGATGTTTTCCTTCACCGTAAGAGCGTCGAATAAACGTACATATGAATTCGATGTTTCGATGTACGTGGTACCAATGTGTTTTAGAATAATACTCCTTATTATCCTGGTCCTTTAATATCCTGGTCCCGGCACTAAAGTGTGAAAAATATACATGAAATTAAAATTTTCACACTTGATAGTATTTCCATCCCAAGTTTCTCTTTTATTGTACATTATGTTTTACTGCATGGTTTTAAACGAACTTCGGTACTTAATATTTATGAAAGATTGAAAATTTGGATCTTAGACAGGGCTCGAACCTGCATCTTCTTGGGAATATTGGCCAGACTCAAGTATTTTTCAAGTATGCTACCAAGATTTTTAAAGGTTGACGAAAGTTATCGTTTTTAATTTGAATGGTCAGAGTACATTATATTAGACATATAAAAAATAAATAAAATAAAAATAAAAATGAACCCCTATTTCTCCTGGTCACGCTATAACTTGAAAACCTTTTCCCGTATGCCACCCCCTAGAGAACGGCTTTACCGATTTCATTCATCTTTTTTTAAAATGTTTTCTAATACTACGTAGAAGATAAAAAATTTAAGAAAGTTGCGCAGGGTAGGTGTAGGGTAGATGTTGGGAAAAATGGCATGACAACGTAATATGGACCCGGGTCTGCTAGTTTTAGATATTTGTAACAGAAGACGTAATCTGAAAATAAATATTAAACGAAAACATTACCCCAACTTCGGATGATACAAACTAAAGTAAGGCCAACGAGACGAGATAAAATACGTAAATAAACGGACCGTTACTGAGTTACACTGCGATAGCGAGCGATTATTATCTCTGTCCTTATCACTCGTACGCAGTAATGGCGTTAGTTGGTCGGCGACAGCTGTCGTTGCGTGTTTCGTGGTACAGGAAAGCAGTCAGCACCGCAGCTATCAACATTTGGTCCGCCATTTTGTGAACAAGTTCATTCCTGTTTGGATTGCGTTCGAAGTGATATGTAATTTACTTAGTTTTTTGTAATTATAATTCCGTTACTGTTAGTTTTTCTTGAAATGCGGTAGTGGTACTGGACAATGCTCCTTACCACTCAAGACGCCAAGAAAAATCTCCCACCACAGCATGGAGAAAAGCAAGTATTCAAGAATGGCTGCATAAAGTAGTAAGCTATGTTGAAAACAACGTAAAGTACGCTGTGGCCACCATCCACAGCGTAACTTTGGTAATTCGCCTTTGGTAAAGTCCTAAGACTGCCACCTTATCATTGCGAGCTCAATCCCATTGAACTCGTATGGGCTGACGTAAAGGGACACGTAGCTCGCAATAATACCACATTTAAATTTGAAGATGTGAAAAAATTGCTACAAGAGGGAATTCAACGTGTATCTGCTGATAAATGGCGAAATTGTGTGAATCACATCATAAAAGTCGAGGACAATTTTTATAACAATATTGACAACATGATTGATTATTATCAATAGATTTTGTCATAAATACGGCTGATTCGGTCTCTTCCGACGTATCATCTTTGTCTAATACAGACGACAGCGATTAGAATAGGGAGTTTAAAATTTGTATATAATTTATTAAAATAAAAATGTTTTGTGCCCCTGAAACTTTGTTTACATTCTTTATCTTGAATCGTTGGCCTTACTTTACCTTTGTTTACTTCAGTAGATTTATCATAATATAACAGCCTCCGTGGCCGAGTGGACGAGATTTCGACGCCCATTACGGAGGTTCCGGGTTCGATTCCCGGTGGGGACACTGTCAAGCAAAAATCTCTTAGTGAGACTTCCCCAGTTTGGTTAGGACATTGCAGGCTGAATCACCTGATTGTCCGAAAAGAAAGATGGTCACGGCTACTATCTAGTCGTTACATGAGCCAAGGCTCTATAACACTGACACCAGGGTCTGTGCGGTCGGTTGTCAACATTACAACCCACACGATGATGATGATGATGATGATCATCATAGCATAATGTTTTTAGGAACAAGACTCTCCTGTTCGCGTACCTGATGGTGGAGCGCAACATCGAGTGGTTCCGGCGAATCTTCCAGCTGTCTCTTGGAGGGTCTTGCGGGGAGCTCAAGGTAAATTAAATAAGCATCTCCTGGCTCCATCACCAGACCCTCGTCACCAACTTCAATGTATTGGACTCATCATAACAAATCAAAAGACTCCAAACCCGTGGGGTTTACTAATAACTATTGAAGAGTTTTCGTTACGGGATAAAATCCGAAACTAAATCATCCGGCAGAGGACCAAGGTAGTTGATATCGTCCAGAAGTGAAGCAAGCTGAAGTGGCAGTGGGCTGGCCACGTCTGTCGCAGAACCGACGAGCGTTGGAGCAGACGGGTTCTCGAATGGAGACCACGTCTCGGGGACCCCCCCTGCCAGGTGGACTGATGACCTGAGGAAGGTCGCTGGTGGTGGCTGGATGAGGAAAGCGGGTGATCGTGCGCTTTGGCGTGCCCGAGGGGAGGCAGCAGTCCAGCAGTGGACTGCAATAGGCTGATTGATTGAACTTAAAGGCGTAGCCGTTAAATAGAGGCGAAAAGGACGGACGAATTTTACTTAAAGATAAGATCCTTCATCAAGCTCATATACGTCCCCACCGAGGGGCTCGAGGGGGCCCCCTTGCTACTAGGGTTTGTGAGGTCGGTTGTCGACCTTACAAACCATACGATGAAGAAGAAGACTTCTTAATACCTGAATAGATTTGTATATATGTGGTATCATTAGAATCCTTACATAACTCCGAGTGACACAGGCTGAAATATTTATGTCACGGTGTTTTATAATTGAATCGCTCCATGTTAAAAAAGCGTGAGTCACAATTTGAGAAGAAATGAGTTGGTAACGCTATCTGCAAGAAAATACCCCAAAAACAAAAAAATGGGTTTTGAATCGGTAATTTCATGTAAAAATGGTGTCAGTCTTCAAGTTTTTTCTGGACTCCCGCCCTTTTAACATGGACGGATTTAATTTTAGATGATTATTTGTTAAATGGATCGGTTTATAGGTGAACGCGCGCAACTGCGTGGGGACCGTGTTGGCTCTCAACCCTCACCGCAAGTACTTCTGCATCTACCACGCCAAGCATCCGGAGTGCACTAAACCACATAAGGTCAGTTGTACTTTATCGCTGAGTTTATAATATGATACTCTGTCCCAGATAGGATTGGAAAGAAGTAAAAACTAGTAAAAAGGTTACTTTATATTCACACTTCGCGTAGTACGTATTTTTAATATTCACGCAAAGTGTGTCCTTAAAAGACAAGACAGCGGTCACAAACATTAGTACTGATATGCACAATTTTTAACAGATTTCGAACGCACCCTTGACGTCATGTCATGAATTGAACTGTCACTGTCAGTGATTGATAAATTTCATCACTTCACTGGCTCTTGTGGTGTTTGATTTGCGTTGCTGAAGTCTGTTCTGCTGTGATCTACTCGTGTTATTTCTTGTTAAAGTTGTTATAATGCTGGTTTGATTAATATCAAAAGGCAACCGTTTCAGAAAACAAGTCAATCTAATAATTCATCAATAAGACCTATCTATCTATCTATCTATCTAGCCCACATCTACCCACTGCTGAGTATAGGCCTCTTCTTTATTGCGCCATTTTTCACGGTCCTGTGCAGTTCTCATCCAGTACTTCCCTTCCACTGTCACTATATCATCTGACCATCGGGCTGGTGGTCTGCCTACCGAGCGTTGTCCAAGTCTGGGCCGCCACTCTGTCACTGCTTTGGTCCACCTTCCGTCATCCCGCCGCGCTATGTGCCCCGCCCACGCCCACTTAAGTTCATTGCAATTCAATAAGACCTACCTGAGCCTATCTACTCTTAATATTTTGAACTTGTGCTAAAATGTTTACTGTCACTGCTTCTTTTTTCCAATGTTATATGAAATGGAGTATAGCTGACCTGGCAGACGTTGTCCTGCCATTTTTCACCTCTACCCTACTCTACACCTACAAATGTTTGACAGTTACGAAACCCAAGTACATTTTGTATGGGAAAATGTTTTTTCTTGTATTGTATTGTAAATTTTCTAATGTTTTTAATAGTTATTCTCCTATTCGGGAAGATAAATAAAAAAAAAAACATGAAAATCGGTCCAGCTGTTCTCGAGTTATAAGTGTTCGAACAAACCCGACTTTGTTTTATTATGATACAAGGTTTTAGCAGGCCAGCCTTTGAAAAAGATCAACTCAAAAATATTTTGGAGATGCAAAGAAATGATCTTGCATAAAAAATATCCTGTTAACTAATCAATTCATCATCATCAACAGCTCATATACGTCCCCACCGAGGGGCTCGAGCTTACCCTGAATTAGGGCGATTAGGCCTTAGTCGACCACGCTGGCCTAGTGCGGGTTGGTCGACTTCACACACAACCTTTGATTTTCTTCGCAGGAGTGTGCAGGTTTCATCACGATGATTTCCTTCACCGTAAGAGCGTCGAATAAACGCACATATGAATTCGAAATTCGAAATCACATTGGTACGTGGTGGGGATCGAACCCGCGTCTCCCGAACGGGAGACAGCGGCCCTAGCCACTAGACCACCGACAATCAATTAGTATGTCTTTTATTTTTGAGATTTTCAG
Source organism: Carpatolechia fugitivella (assembly GCA_951230895.1). Classification (NCBI taxonomy): domain Eukaryota; kingdom Metazoa; phylum Arthropoda; class Insecta; order Lepidoptera; family Gelechiidae; genus Carpatolechia; species Carpatolechia fugitivella. Next base: position 16,412,860 of record OX579650.1, read on the forward strand.
GAACTTTTAGAACAAAAGTTGTCAGTTTCATGGGCAGAGATTCCGTCGCGTGCACTTTTTCAACCGATTCTGTTTATTTTTTCTTCGCAAATCGTCCGCTACTAATGTATGTTCGCTAATTATGGCAAATTCGGGTACAATCAAATACTCCCAATATATATTAATGACCTTCTTTTTGAAGTCTTTATCAAAATTTGATTCATCATCAAATATTGAGTAAATTTACATTCGGCAAGTCCAATGCATCGATTCCATTTTAAAAACTTCTTATTTGAAGTCTCCATTCATTTTCTAATCTCGACAGCGCATTTCCCGTATGTCCCGCTCGCTGGGGGGCGGAGGCGCGGCGGACCCCGAAGCCGGAGCCTTCATCGGGTTCACCACCGACCCCGACTCGTCTTCAGGGGACGAAGCGCCTACAGACAACGAGCCGCTGCTGCAAGGTTAGTGTAGGGTCATTTTAACACCATGGTACTTCTAACACCATGGTCATTTTAACACCAAGGTCATTTTCGAACCATGGTCACTTTAGTATCATGGTTATAATAGCATCGTAGTAATTTCAGCACCACGGTCATTTTAACGTCAACGTCATTTCAGCACTGGTAATTTTAACGCCAAGGTCACTTCAGCACTGTGTCAATTTTAGCACCCTGGTCATTTTAGAACCATAGTAATTTCAGAACCTAGGCCAGTTTAGTTTTAGAGTACTTTGCGTGAAGGGGGAACAAAAATCTAAACATCCAAATATATTTTCACATTTATAATATTAAGCCCAAGTTACACAGAGCGGGAGCGGCGCGGTCCGGGGCCGGGAAAGCGGGACGGTGCTATGGCGCGGCATAGCGCCGTCCCGCTTGTCCCGGCCCCGGACCGCGCCGCTCCCGCTCTGTGTGACTTGGGCTTTAGTGTGATGTGATTGTTTACTTGCAGAGAATCTCCTGGACGGGCTAGAGAACTGGCTGGACCGTTTGTTCGAAGGCAGCACTCTTCGCTACTACATCAACTACTGGCCGGACATGACCACAAAATGAGCCGCGACCCGCCATCTTTGGTTCAGCAAAACTCGCTTCTGATTTGAGTGAGGCCTTTTACTTTTCCGCCCGCCCGACTGGCGAGTGCTTTGTTAAGAAGTATATTTTGACGATCCAGACGGTTATGTTCTCTTTTTAAATGGCGTATTAGACTTGTTATAGCAATATTTTAGATTCATAGAAAACAACCAAAAACGTAAACCTTCCGGCGGGACTTGAACCCACGACCTTCGGCCTATACGCAGCCAACGTGCTTACCAACTACACCACGGAGGGCATAGTGGCAGTCGCCGAAATTCGTTCTTGCTTGTTGGTTGTATGCGAGTTGTAGGTGCCTACATTGTTTTTTTACCTACAAGTTACATCTATACGCATCGCATCTATAAATACCTAAAGCCCTCGCTTTCATGAGATAATACATCTGTATATGTAATGGATAATAGATAATATTCAAGTTAAAAAAAAATAGAATACGATAAAGTTTAAATACATATTCGTGTTTACTTTTAAAACACTGATAAAATAATGATCACCAAATCAAGTCCTTCTTTCCTTGTCTTATTTAAATAGTGCTAATTCAAGCCTATACCTTGATTTTTAATTCCGTGGAATTCTGACAGTTCTCAGGTCGCTTGTCGCAAACCTTTTTTCACATGTACATTTCTGTTATCACTATTATAACAAGACAGACAAATCATAATTTACGTACAATGCAATTAAAATAACAACTCCAGTTGCTTGTGCAAACTCTATTTGAATCTTGTATGGTTTACGCTGTGCTTTTTTATCTGTGGCCATACAATACGAAATTAAAGTGAAGTTTGCATGGAAGAATTGTTATTTAAATAGCATTGCTAATATGTTAGATTAAGAACATCTTTATTTTTTTGTTCCATGCATTTTTAAAAGCCTTTTTGCATTAGAAATAGAAATATTAACCAACTGTTTGCAACCTGCGGTTATTTACCCGGATACCCGGCCTTAGTAAATATTCTCTCACATTGAATGTAGTAACTTGAACAGATTACAACTTAAAAATATTATAGTCATCCAACAATTGAAAAAATTAAATAAAATGAAGGCTGCATAAGGTATGACTATAAAATAATTCACTGTGTTTTTTTATTCATCAAAACGTGATACCAGTAATTTTGGTAACCTGTTTTCTGCCTGGCAATACTCCATCTGTCAGAATTCCACGGAATTAAAAATCAAGGTATAGTTCCTAGATTCAAGCGTCTATAAAGCACATGACATATGTCAACGGCTGTCATTTTTAATTTTTTTTTTTTCGATACAAACTTTATTTTTTATTCGAGTAAAAATGTCAAATACCCTATTAAGTTTTAAGCGATTTTGTGATCTGAAAAATCGTTAGGATTGACGTAAAAGACATTCATGTAGGATTTTTAATGTTCGATGGGATCGCCAAAGTATGATAAAATATTGTGTTGAATTTTAAACCTTGGTATTTGGCAGCTGTGTTATTTTATGAGAATATTAAAATGTTTTGTTGTATGTTATGGTGTTACCATGGTGTTAGACAAATGTACATTTTGTTTTACGTGTTATAAAGTATTTTCAACGACCAGTCTTACTTAGAGAAGTATCAAACATCAAGTAATTTATTGTATATTTAAATTTATTGTATTTGTAAAGTGAATAGCGTTTATTTCTTATCTTAAGCAACTAAACTGCCCAATTATATTAAGGTTTTTGACCACAGATTTATAAGTGTGATTACCTGAATTTTCTCCTTAGTATGCGAGTGAATGGTAAGGTAACTGAGAGTATTTTATTCATGTCTCTTCATTGAATTTCATTATTATCATTTTCACTATGGGCGTGCGCATAGCTCAACTTAAGCTGGATAGTTGAACTTTTTGGTATCAACCAGCGTAAGAAGACCTTACACATCGACACACTTCTAAGCGTGTGCGGTCAACTTACACTGGTTAATACTTACATATTGAACTACCCAGCATAAATTGAGCTGCTCGAAACAAAAATATTTTTTTTAACGCGGCAACTTTATTAAAATTTTTGGAACGATCAAAAACTACTTGTTAAATCTCTAGAGCTAATATTAATTATTACTAGCGGTCCGCCCGCGGCTACGCTCGCGTTGTGTAAGATTTTCCCGTGGGAATAAGACTTTTTCCCGTAAAAAGTATCTTAGAAAAGAAGAATAATAATAATAAATCTTTATTTGTTAACATATAGTAACCCGAATATAGTAAGAATATTTCGATCCCGCACTGTATTGTGTAGCTATAGTTAGGTTACTATAGGATGAGTTCTGACAACTTCAAAGTTCTTCATTCGACGTTAACAACTTTTTTTATAATATTCAGTTCAAAAACCATAATAGCTAATAATTTAAAAAAAATAAGTAACTTTACCTCTTATTTTATCATTAAACAGTATTAGGCCAGTCAATATCAACACAAAAAAGGACAAACATCGCAAACGCGCATGTAACTACGATTTTTTGTATGTTCTTAGGTCCCTTGAGAGTAGTTAAAACCCAAGTTTGCAACCCTGAAAACCCTGTGTTACCCAAAAACCTCGAAAAACCGCGAAAAACGCTGACCCAGGACAAAGTGAAGACCTTGGCATCAGTCACCACCTCTGTGAAAGTATTCAGTAAAAGAGTTGATGATGATCCCTTTACCATATTCCAAAGAGTCTGCGTCACAAAACAATCAGATGAACAATTGAAGCAGCACCAGGACCATTAGTTTAGCCAGTACGTGTCTTTGAATATGACCCAAACACAAAATATACACTTTAAAAAAAAAATAGCTCACCTTTGACAAGCTGTGTGTGTCCCTGCAACTAATGGACCTAGAGTTAAACTCAAATTGTAGAAAATTTATTTAACTTTATTAAATTATATAGCAAACATACTTGAAAAACGCTTCCTTAGGGTAGTTTTTTCGAAAAAACTGAAAGTTTTTCGAGCACCATGGAGGTATCACAGGGTTTTCAGGGTTGCAAACTTGGGTGTAAACTACTCTCAAGGAACCTAACAACATATAAAAATATCGTAGATACATACGCGTTTGCGATGTTTGATGTCGATATTGACTGGCGTATATGTAATTTTACTTAATAAATAAATAAATAAACGAAATAATATTAAATAGTTTTAAAAAGTTTGATCTGTCAGAGCTCATCCTACAGTAACCCAATTATAAAGATTATTTCAATATAGTATTCGTAGTGTTCTACTCTTCCGATGTATTCACCAGGGTAGCCTTTTTCTATAGATAGTTAATCAAAACTTTGCACATGACGAATTAGCATTTGCATAAGTCGCGAATTTGTCGCTTTGTGCAAATAAATGCTAGCGTATTTATTGAGGAGAAAAATTAGAAGTAAACAGCACCTCCCAAATATTCATACAACTAGCGGCACGTATCTCTGGCTCTGAGCGAGTGGTGACTCTTTCTCGCATAGGGTAAGGGTGGGGTGACTGAGAGAGAGGTACCGCTCGCTCAGAGCCAGAGATACGTGCCGCTAGCTGTAATAGGGAACTTACTGCCTTTTTCTCCCGCTAGAGGCGCCATTTAAACGTAACGTAAATGGCAGTATTTTTTTCTTTTTTAATTATGTTTACGGCTCTGGATGCGGAGATTTTTTGACGTAAATGGAAGTTGAAAGCAATATTGCCGGTGCGGGTTGTTTTTACTGCCTAACACTACCGTGTTAGGCAGTAAAAACAACCCGCCATCCACAAGAAGCTTTGAGTATGCAACCCTATTGCATCAAGATGACAAAAAGCATCTAGCATTATCGTTCTAATTTGTCTTTCGAGTTTTTCTCCTCGATCATAATTTGTCGAAGTAGCTTCTAATAAGATATTGTCATTCACCACCAAGCAACGAATTATCTATAGTCTAGAAGAGTAACTACGCTTCAAACTTGACCCCACCAAATGAATAACAAAGAAACAAAACTATACCATACGACATTCGAATACGCGGTACAATGATGTTTTATATGACTCGGTTTGTAAGAACGTCTAAAGTAAGTTTCAATGTACAGCAGCGACATCATCTGCCTGTCTGTCGTCGTCTGTCAAAATTAATTAGGTGCTATATTTTAGCGGGTTTTGTTAGACGGTTACTCTTCTAGACTATAGATAATTCGTTGCCACCTGGCATCAGAAGTGGGATACGTCCCTTTTATGCGAATCTTCTCAAGCCTATAATCTTATCTTTCTATAGCTAACTACGATTTGACATAAAAGTTAGGTCTTAAGTTAGAACTTGAGAACTAAGGCGAAACTTATGACGAAACCCTAGTGCCTACAGATAACAGGCGAACTGAGAATTTTTTTCATAGTCACAGATAAGTATTGAAATAAACTAGTCAAATGTAGTACCTAGACTTTTCTAGATTTAGCGCTTCGATATATGATGCAGTCAAGCAGATGATTTTTAAATATTTGAATAAAAGAGTTAACAGAATTTCGTGGACTATGATTATCTAAAAATTTATAATAAAAATCCAAATTTAAATTTAAAAAATCTTCTCAGGATTACGTGAATTTGTTTTTAATTTACTTTATTGTTTACATCATACGTCGAAAACCCAATAATATAATAATAATTCACACTTTTGTATAAAAAATCTCTGTAAATTATAGCAATTTTCACACAATAACTAGAAGTAAATATACAGTATTACGCACTTCAATATCAAGATACCTATAACGAAGATAATGCTTGTAAGTAAGGTATAGCTTCACATGCTAGCTTTCCCACTAAATTAATAAAATAAAATACACACACACACACACACACACACACAATACTACACATAATTTCACGAATATCTTCACCGTTTTATCAAAACACAAGTGCTAGAAGGTTTAGTACAAAACGATTTATTATCATTTCAACTTTTAAATTTTGAAAAACAGGAAGTATAGGTATTTTCATCTTTTATTAAAATACTAAAAACAGGCCCTTTAATCGTTTACATGGGGCCAAATTATATTTAGTATTCTTCTTGTTACGTAATAGCAAAGTAAAAATAACACTTGATAAATATCGCTACAAACAATGAGTTTAGGCCATCTAGCAGATTTATAAAGAACTAAAATTAATTTAACGGTAACGTTCTGTGCCGAGATCAATTCGTTACTCTTTGATTTGGTTACCCTGCGTTCCGAGACGCGCTGAAATCGATTAAAGCACCCGTAATCGCGTTCCGAATTTAATAATATAACAGGAACAAACTATATCGTGCTAGTCAAATTTTTTACCAAATATTACAAGTATTACATAAGTAACTAGTTAATACAATAATTAAATTGTAAGTCTACCAACCTACATGTTGAATTATGCTTTCTCTAAAAAGTTTACAAGAATTTATTATTCTTTTTTTTTGCAAATCGTGTCTATTTTTTGTACTTTTCAAGAAGTATTTTTGTTTTACTTGGCTATGAAAAGATATCTGTGATGTAAGGATTTTTGGAAATGTACCCATAACTTAAAACGTCTCTGCATGTCATAATACATAATAGGGAATATGCACATTTTTTTAAATTCATCGACATATTTCAAGTTCCAGATAAACAACTAAAAAAATATATTTTTTTCAAATATCTTGCTCAGTAACAAAGTTATAAGGCTTCAAAGTTGATGGTTAGAGAGAGGTCCGACGTGACATGTGACGTCATATGTCACGCGGGCCATACATCCGCCATAGAAAATTTTGTTTTCGTAAGTGGGACAGATATATTTGTTTAATAATGTTGTATCTAGTTTGTTTTTCGATCAATTTCCTTTCTGTTTCTGTGTCAACTGTCAGTATTCTATTTTTGTATACTTTCAGATAAACGAAAAAAAAGTTATATTTTTTTATACATATTCCCTAGAAATAGTTTACCCAAAGAGATTGTATAGGCTTGGGTTTACTACCCCTAAAGTTGAGTGTCATATTGTCTGTCACAAATAAAAAAACGGCTATATGCCGAGCAGATAAAGAATAGATCTGAAAATGGCGGCGGTTACTTATGGTACAGCTGGCAAAACAAGTTCTCAAAAATCAATTTTTATATTTCCTACAGATTTTTTTTTGTTATTAATTATTCTTTTATTATTATTATTTAAAACGGGACGGGACGGGTTTATTATTATTATTAATGAATGATACTAATAATAATGACAAAAAATATTAATAAAACAAATAAGAAGCAAGGGTAAATATAACACTGGATAATTTAATTTGTCTTTATTATTTATTTGTGTTTAAATTGCTTCAGGAGGCGAGAAATGGTTTTATAAACCGCTTGTGTGATAGGAAATTGATATTTTCATTAATTTATTTTCGAAGTCTCCTGAAGGTTAAATCGATGTAGCGGGATTCAGTTAAGCCCTCTGAGCGTCCCCACATGCTCAGTTTCCTCCGATCGATTTCAATTGTTTCTAAATCCAACCCAAATTATTATCATTATTTTTTTGCAGCGCGTACTTCACTGTGTGAGTATAGACAGCGATAGATTGTGAGCGAGTTGGCATGCGAGCGGACGCCATTTTCAGATCTATTCTTTATCTGTTATAACCCAATTATAACTACTTTTTGACTGACTGTACGATGTATCATGTCAAAATTAATTTAAATAGCCAATTATTTGAAGAAGTTACAAGTGCACTAGCTACGGAAATAGTATCCGATGCTAAGCGTCTATTAATAATCGTTACATTCTAGGATTATCAACGGTTACTTGCCCTGCGTTCCGAGACGATTATTTTATATTGATACCAAGAAAAAAATCACAAACTGATTCGAATCAGGGTGTTGATTCGAGTCAAGACGTGATTCGAATCGACATAAAATCTCATTCGAATCGAGTTTGATTTGCCTTCATTCGAATCATTCGATTTAATCGTGATTCGAGTCCCATCACTGGAATGCGCCCTTGACACGCTGAAATCAATTAAAGTACCCGTAATCGCGTTCCGAATCACTGTCAGCCATAATTTTTTTTGCATTTCTGATCGCTGACAGCGCTGAAAGTTGATTCGGAATGCGCCCAAAAAAGGATACGTAACGGCAAGTTCGTCATTTTTTATTTTACGTATAAGTTTGTAATAAGATAATATTCGGGTACAAGTTCCAAACAGCTGTTACAAATACAACTGCATTGTTTATATCCTTTGTCAAGTGTTAGCTAAGTGCAGTGTAGATTATGTAAATATGCGAATATTCGGGTACAAGTTCCAAACAGCTGTTACAAATACAACTGCATTGTTTATATCCTTTGTCAAGTGTTAGCTAAGTGCAGTGTAGATTATGTAAATATGCGATCACTGTTCAATATTGAGATACCAATCGCAAAATGTTATGCATTTCTTCATTTTGCCAGTGTTGCTATTTGTGAATAATTTAATGTTGCCATATTTTATTGTTAAATACCACCATGTTGGGTGTCTGTATATGGGTTGTTTAAGCTTGTCTGTTTGTACTAAAAGTAATTATTTTTTATTGTTAAGAAACACTAAATCTATCCTTTTATCTAAATTCCAGTATCAATTTGTACAATAAACTATGATTATTATTAAAATATTGTTCTTTAATTTATTGACTTTTATTTAATTTCGGGCGGTGGTGGTGTAGCTGATTAAAAAACATACGTTTTTAAATTAAATTAAATAATCCTTTGTACATAAAAACAAATTACAACATTTCTAAATATTTAACATTAGGACTCGGCGAAGTTGTCCTTCTAAATGCCATTCGATGCGCTCTTGATTGTCCTTATCTGAAAATAAATTAAAAATAATCTTATCACACACGGCAGGTATAATATATATTATAGCACGAGGCAGCCAGCTCTCTCGTCGCCATTCACTTTCACGCAAAGCGGGGGTCAAACAAAATGGCGAATCAATCAGTGACCGGCCATTCTGCTTGACCCCCGCTTTGCACACAAAGTGAATGGTGATGAGAGAGCTGGCTGCCTCGTGCTATAATATATATTATAGCTCCGTCTGTGACGGGCTTTATTCATTTGTGTAGACTAATGGCTGGTTTACACGTGTTAAGTTGACAAGTTGTTAACTTAATTTTAGGCCACCTAATGCATGTAAAACAACATATCTTCTTAACTGTATTCCGGCGAAGTGAGAATCCGACCTATTGCGATTGCGACCAAGTGAGAACAAATGAACTAAGTTAAAAATTACCGTGCAAGTAAACAAGTAGATTAGAACTATTTATATTTTTCGAGTAAGTTGGTGGGTGTGTCTTGTCACTTAACACGTTTGAACGGTACGGTTTAGTTAATTTTTAGTTATATGCACAAGTTTGGCGACGGATCTTGGGATAACTAAAGAGCTTAACTAGTAAGTGCACTTGACTTGTAAATACTTACTTAAAATTAAGTCGCTTAAAATTAAGAAAATTTAGTTGCTACTTGACAACTTTGCATAACACATATGGGACATACAAAGAAAACATTATTATAAAATGTGCGCAAAGGCGGCCTCCAAGGGGCCGTTTCACGAAGCTACAAGTTACAAGTACAATTCGACGTACATTGCGTAGACAATTAGATAAAATGATAAGGGCTTAAGGGCCCCGGAGACGGTCAAACGGTTTGACTCAAATCTTACGTGTTTGATCAAACCGTTTGAGGTCGGTTTGGACGGTTTGTCAAACGGCTCTGCGCAGTCTGATTCTGTACGCTGTCGTAATTACACTTCTGACGCGTCAAACACAACAAAATTAATTTATTTATTAAAAACTAATAATTACAAAAGACGTCATCATTACAGGATTGCTCCCAATACGATGATGCCAAATATGGAATTGCATCAAACGAAAAATATTAAATTGCATCAAACATACTTCAAACACGTAAATGTTTGACAAACCGTTCAAACCACCTTTGTAAACGATCAAAATGGTTTGAGTCAAACCAAACTTTACGTGTTTGAATCAAACCGTTTGACCGTCTACGGGGCCCATTACAGTTTAGGCGAAATGGCTACGCAATGAATATCAAATTGTAACTTGCTACTTGTAAATTGTTGCTTCGTGAAACGGGGCCCAGGCGGTATCTACCTATTAAATTTTATAACTACGTAGGCGTATACAGGGCAGTCCAACAGCGCGGCGGCTGTGGACGAAAAGTACTTTAAATATTGTAGATAGAAAACTACACTTCATTTTGATACATAATATACTCCATTGTAAGATTTTTTTTAAATCTAAGGTAGATTTTTGTTTTTTTTTTAATCTGTAAATCCTTTTAGTATAACCCATGCAGAATTTCATCTAAGCATGCAGATAAAGAATAGAATGAAAATGGCGGCGGGTACTTATGGTACGGTTGGCAAAACAAGTTCTCAAAAATCGATTTTTATTTTTCCTACTGACTTTTTTTTGTCATTATGATTTAAAACGGAACGGGACGGGTTTATTATTATTATTAATAAAATAAAATAAAAAAGGAGCAAGGGCATGATAGGAAATTGATATTTTCATTAATTTATTTTCGAAGTCTCCTGAAGGTTAAATCGATGTAGCCGGGATTCAGTTAAGCCCTCTGAACCTCCCCACATGCTCAGTTTCTTCCGATCGATTCCAATTGTTTCTAAATCCAACCCCTGATTATTATCATTATTTTTTGCATCGCGTACTTCACTGTGTGAGTATAGACAGCGATAGATTGTGAGCGAGATAGCATGCGAGTGGACGCCATTTTCATATCTATTCTTTATCTGCATGGGTTATAAAAATTTTCTATCTACAATATTTAAAGTAGGTACTTGCCCTCCAAGTGACATAACCGCGGGACACCCTGTGTATTATTTGTTATTTGTACTTGGTCTGCAACACTGGTACACTAATCTATTTTGTAGTTCTACTGTAAATCAATCTTCATACAAAATAGAATTCCGTTTCAAAAATCAAAGCCAACAATCACCAGAAATATTGAATTTCGCGTCTATTTTTTCTTGGCGTCTTTCTTATTCTTGGCTTCGTTCTTTTTCGCTTCTTCATTTTTCAAGCTTTCTTTCTCTTTCGCGGTTGCGGCAAGCTGGAAGCGGCAATCAGAGATAGCTAGTCCCACGCCCATGCCCGAACCAGCTACGATTGGCCATCTCTTCCTTTTCAAGAACATGGCAGATGCTACAGCGCCCAGTAGTGCACCAAGAGCTGAAATTCAATCTTCTTCATGTAAGGTCGACAACCGACCTCACAAGCCCTAGTGTCAGTGTTATAGAGCCGCCAAAGGCCACTGACATGGCTCGTGTAACGACTAGATAGTAGCCGGAACCAACGGCTTAACGTGCCTTCCGAAGCACGGAATCATCTTTCTTTTCGGACAATCAGGTGATTCAGCCTGCAATGTCCTACCTAACCAAACTGGGAAAGTCTCACAAAGAGATTTTTGCTTCAGTGTCCCCCCCCCCCACCGGGAATCGAATCCGGAACCTCCGTAATGGGCGGTGAAATCTCGACCACTCGGCCACGGAGGCTGTTACAATTCAATAAAACTAGTATACTGTTACAATTATTTGTCGGAGTGAGCGAGCACAGTACTAGTGCAATCGACTACGGCAGCTCCATAGACCAATAGGGGATCGGACTACTTTTTTTTATTTTATAAATCCAAACTTGTTAGTTTCTGCTATCGAACACAAATAATTTTTGCTCTATCTTTAAAATTGACCGAGTTATAAAGGTTTGAAATTAAAGATTAGACAGAGAGGCTCATACCCACTTGTGAAGTCATTTGTTAGTAACGCCATATAATCTCCATACAAAAAATGGTTTTTGAAAGAGACAGACATATTGAAACTTTAAAAAATCAGTGTAAATTCGTTTTTCAACCGATTCTGTATTTTTCTTCGCGAATCGTCTGCTATTAATCTATATTTTAAAAATAATTCATAAAATATGGTGAACAGTCCGATCCCCTATTATTTGTCGGGGTGAGCACAGTACTAGTGTAATCGACTACGGCAGCTCCATAGACCGATTGGTAGTGCGCCTCCTCCTGTCCAACCTGTCACACTAATTAGAATGGTTATATTACCACTCCTGACGATACTGTCGGTTAAACAATAGTCGATGTCATCATAATTGGTCCCCTGCGATTTTTTCTGATCTTTACTCATTTGATCACGAATTTAGATAAAACTACATAATTACTTAGTAAGCCGGTGCTCGAAGGAAAAATAATTTACGACATTTTTTTCGTAATGACTGACTTACGCTGTCATTATCTTTAGTCAATGCCAAAAAGAATTTAATATGAAGTTTTTTATTAGGGTTCTACACACTATGCCACGCGGTGCCATGCCGGTATGACTGTGGAGAAAGTAAGTAAAAACACTTTATTGCACACAAAAGGAATATAAAAACAATAGATAACAAAAATATAGATTGAGTGCCCAAAGGCGGCCTTATCGCTTGTAGCGATCTCATCCAGACAACCTTTTTTTTTAATGATTACAAACAGATTGTGCCAGGAGAAGTTTGTGAACCTTCAATTTGAAAGAAGCTAACGACGAGACGTATTCACAGTGTATTCTACCCGCCGTGTGGTGACTGCAGAGTAGAATATATTTGTCACCAACCCCTACTCTTCCCGTGGCTGTCGTAAGAGGCGACTTAGGGACTACACATTGAACAGGGAACGGGCAGCAGCGCTCTCTGATACAGTAACCTTTTAATCTGCGATCTCCAACCCGCCTGCCAAGCGTGGAGATTATGGCAAAACCCTCCACTTAAGTGGAGGAGGTTCATAGTCCAGCAGTGGACTGTAACGGGCCGTTGATTTGATTTACAGTGTAGTGAGGAAAGCGACGTAGCATCACAAAATAGCGCCGCCGCGCCTACCTACCTACTTTGTGGTAGCATCCATAGAATTTGAACGCGCTTACGAGTAGCTTACTAAAGGGAGGCCATCTATGCAATCTGTTTGCCGAACAGTGTTTGGTAACTACATTCTGGTTCAAAGATTTTACAATAAAAAATTTCTGGTTACAGTATCACTCCGATCCGGATAGCTGAAGAGGAAGCCAAACTCGATAGAGCAAACTCCACAGAATGCCCTTTAGGCTACGAGCCAGGATCCTATGATTATTTTGAATTGCCTTTCGTAAGCAATTAGCAAAGCAACCGCATCCGCCAGCGAGATCGCGAAGATATTTTCGTTCTGCGTAATCTAAAAAGGTCCCCCCATCCGGTCCCCGGTTCCGTTCTCACTAAATCCCTTCCTATCCCTTCTCACTAAATCATAATCATAAACCCTTGCTTTTGAGCTTGGCTTCTGATCTCCCGCAAGCCGGGTTACTCATGAAGGTTCGTCTATTTTGCCCATTAATTATGTGTGATATGTCGTTTGTCGTTATTACGAGATAGGTAATATACAGGTGTAACATTTAGTTGGTCAGTATGGGATGGGAAAGTCTGAAACTATAAGATATACGAAGATCTGTTCTTAGGAACCATGTCATCGATTTTAGTAACAAGAAACATTGCATTCATACATTAAAAAGAAACTTTTACTCAGCTCGCGAATTGAACCCGGGCGTTTTGAAAAATAAAACGATCACTATTTCTATTTAGATATTAATTGTGTAGGTCGTAAGCAGTAAATATTACTATGAAACATGATGTCTAAAATTAATAAAATGCATTTAGTAGCTGTTTGAAATGACTACCATTTTTCTCAATACAACATTCAACTTGTTTAATGGTAGTCATTTCGAACACCTACTATAATAAATTAAAGGATATGAAACAATGCATTGTATTAATTTTAGACATGTTTCATAGGAACATTTACTGCTTACAACTTACACAATCAATATCTAAATAGAAATAGTGTCTATTTATTAGAAACTATTTCTATTTAGAAACTACGTCTATTTATTAGAAACATAAAAAAGTGCAGTTAACAAACACCCTGTATAGTAGTGGCCAGAACATGTAGTTGGATACTTGAGTCTTGAAAGCACCTTTATTCTGTAGTGGTAAGGGCGGTATTTTAATGAGTGTCTGCTCGCCATAAATATGGTAATACTATATTAATTCTGTGACTGAACTCTCGAAAACTTAATGTTGTCATCGCCAGACCATCTTTTATCAAAATAATAAAAACAGATATACCAGTGTTGCAGTTTACTAAATAAGGATATTTAATTCTAAATATTTCTAAATACTTACATGGTTTATGATGAGTAATAAAGAACAGCTTTGATAATCATGTTTGATATTATAAATGCAAAAGTGTTTGTCTGTCATTCTGCAACTTCTTTTAGTATAAAATAAAATCTTATGTGCACAGGAAAAATTTACATTATAACAGGTGGACAGGTAAACTCCTTCATAGTCATGATAATTCTTACAAAATAATGGTATCAATCTTAACGATACAAAATCAGTTTCTGAATTACCCAATATTGTAGACTACTGACACTAGAATTTGTTTTTCTGTGTCTGTGTGTTTAGCTCATGTTCACAGTTAGCCCAAGCGATGCCAATGCCGATTCCCATGCCCGCTATCATTGGCCACCGCCCTCTGATGAACATTAAAGATGTAAGGGCACCGATAATGCCACCAGCACCTAAAAAAAAACAAACGATTTTTTTTTTGTGGCACTAGTTTGACTATGTGCCAGTGTCAAGTTTTTATTGTCAAAGGTAGGGAAGCTTATTTACGCGAAAAAAAGTAAAGGATAGGCAAGAAAAAAAGGAAAGTTAGGTTAATTATCAATAAAGACATATAAAGATACATATTATACATAATATTTTAAAACTTTGCGGTCGAGCACTGCTCCTTAAAATACAGGAGATAATCTTAGTTTAAGGAGCAGGGTCTTTATAGTAATACAATATTTACCTACATTTTGAACTATTTCTTAAAAATTGTATTTGTATGTATAATATGTATTTTTAAAACAATAAACTTTATTCTATTCTATTCTATTAAATTTTTATATTATTGTAAGTAATAAAAGATGATAATATGTTGCAATATAATAAAGGATACATTATAAGGCATGATATTCGGGTAGGAAAAGGAACATGGAGAGATGAAGAACCAAAGTAACAGATTGAAAAAATTAAAATGTTTATGATCTAGGGGTTTTATCATTAGCATAAAATACCAGTGTTCCTATACGAGCAAGCAAGGGTGTTAATACTTCGGCTTCTCTAGACCTTTTATTTAAAACTAAACCAACATCTGCCCTACACCTACCCTGCACATTTTTCTTATTTTTTTTTCTTTCTTTTATATGTAAGAACCTTCTACAAAGTATTAGAAAATATTTTAAAAAAAGATAAATTAAATCAGTAAATAATAAATAAATAAAATATGTTTATTTCAGACATTATAAGTCCATACAATTACCTGTTAGTATAATTTAATAAATTAGTTAGTTAGTAAAGCCTTTCTCAAGTTATAGCGTGACCAGGAGAAATAGGGGTTCATTTTTATTTATTTATTTTATTTATTTAACGATTTATTGTACACAATAATAACAAAAATAGAAATACATTTGAAAAAACGACACAACAGGCCTGCTTATTTCTAGAGAAATATCTTCCAGCAGATCTACGGAAGAGAATTATATAATATAGATTGGTAGCAAATGTAACTTACAGGCCTACCAACTTATATGTGAAATGAAAGGCTGCTGCACTATGATAGTAGTGATATGAAATTGTATTTTCAAACCTAGTAATAAATGTAGTTTCAGCCATTTCACAAATAGGTCTGTAATTAATTCTTGATTAATTTATTATTAGAGGTTATTATTCTGTAATCATTTCAGTTTATTAATGTAATAAGAGCTTAAACTAGAGAATAAGATGGTCAGTAATTTACCGGCTTTGATAGCAGTATCCGTGAGGCACATGTCCAATTTATCAGAAAACACATCTTCAGATAATGGTGCTCTGGTAGGCGACTTGCAGTCTTCTTGCGCTGCCTGTGCGTCAGTCTTCGAAGATTTAGCATCAGGTTTTTTACACTTATCCATTGTTGTTTATGTTGTTTTACACGAACTCAATCGGTTGGAAAACCAAGTAGCCGATTTATACGTTTAATTTAACTTTTTAACCAATTTTTCACACTTTTACATAATTCGTTTGGATTCGACTCGACATTGAGTATTTCTTTTTTAATTTGCAAGTTGTGCAACAAGCCCTAAGACTATCTCTTAAAACGATTACAATCAAATCGCGCAAGAAAAACAGAGCAATACTTAGTAAGATATCGCTTACGCTTTTGTACATAATAGCGTCCACTATTATTTTAATTTGAACAAAAACAGGCTGGCATAAAAATCTTGTAGTTAAGTCATAAATAAAAAATTACATATCCTTAATTCTGTCTCTTTCTACTACTCATGATAGTCGCTTGATAGAAAGAGAAAAAATACGCCCACTCTTGCCCTGCGTTCCGAGACGCGCTGAAATCGATTAAAGTACCCGTAATCGCGTTCCGAATCACTGTCAGCCATACATTTTTTTGCTTTTCTGATCGCTGACAACGCTGCAAGTCTGATTCGGAATGCGCCCTCGGTTTTCGGAGCGATGCGAATCAGCTGATTATTGACAGATTGACAGATGACTAACAGCCAGCCAGTGTTTGGCTCAATGGTTGATTTCCAAAACCGAGAAATATTGATTATTTCCTATAAAACGTGTTATATTTGACGAAATAATGCTGCCAAGTCGAGTAATGAACGGCAGCTGTCGGATATGCATGTTTTCAGTTCGACACACAAGTACAACCTCGGATACGAAGTCGATACAGCCACCTAACCCAAGGAAGATTAGCACAGACATGGTAGGACCCCCAGACCCGGTTTCCAACCTACGGAGAGTGATATACAAGCATCCCGCGGACGAAACTGAATTGGAAAAGAAATACAGAGAGTTTCGAACAGAAGTACAAGAATGGAACCAGAAGTTCTGGACCAAACACAACTCTAGGTTTTTCCAGGTAACCTGACTTTATGTAATCATTTTTGCTTTGTTTGGTATAATATAAGCATTCAAATTTATTATTCGTAATTGGTTTCTTAAAATAAAAACATTTTAATGAAGTAATAAATCTATAAGCTCTTAACCCATAAAATTTTTACTTTTAATTTTTCTACTCAGAAACAAACACTAGGTTAATATTAAAAAAACAAAGCAAGGCAATAATTAGTATTTAACAAATTTCTTAAACAAACACTTTTATTTTATGAGATGAAATAGAACTACCACAACAAAGCAATGACATTAATTTTAACAATTATTTCTTTGTTTGTACGCCAGCAACTTTCTACAGCTGGACACTTGTATTGTGAACTAGCGGTCAACCGCGGCTACGCTCGCGTTGTGTGTGTATTGTGTAGAGTTTCCCATAGAAATAAGACTTTTCCCAATAAAAAGTATCCTATAACTTAATCAAGGGTACAAACTATCTCTATTCCAAATTTCATCCAAATCCGTCCAGAAGTTTAGGTGTGAAAGCAGAACAAACATCCAAATATATTTTCACATTTATAATATTTGTGTGTTACTGCCCTGCTACTGGCCTTGTGGCGACGGCAGAGTAGAATACATTTGTCACCAACCCCTACTCTTCCCGTGGGTGTGGTAAGAGGTGACTTAGGGACTACACATTGAACAGGGAATGGGCAGCAGCGCTCTCTGATACAGTAACCTTTTAATCTGCCATCTCCAACCCGCCTGCCAAGCATGGAGATTATGGCAAAACCCTCCACTTAAGTGGAGGAGGCTCATAGTCCAGCAGTGGACTGTAACGGGCCGTTGATGGATTGATTGATGGCCCTGCTACTGCTACAGAATAGAGGTGCTCTCAAAGTCAAAGAGTTCAGCCGCATGTGCAGGTCTCTGTATTATTTATTTAACTATATTTGTAACCTTGTTTCTCCTTTGTCTTCTGTTTTGTATGAATGGTATGTTTTTATTTACAATTACAGGAGAGGGAAGAATATGTAAAGAAGAATCAACCAGTGGATCGACAAAATTTGACTGCAGATGAGATGAGTGTTTTTTATAAAGCATTCCTGGATAAGAACTGGAAGACACATATTCAATACAATATGGAGTGGTATAAGAAAAATATTATATTGCTAGGATTAGCTGTACAAGTTAAAATTAGAAAATTGTTTAGATTAAAAGGATTGAAATAGTTTAATGATAGTTTCATTACCAACCTTTTGCTAGGAGTTTTATTTATATCATAACTTAAAAGTTAGAATGTTTCAAACTTAAACTTAATTTTATTGATTTGGATTTTATCTTTCGTCCAAGCCACGGACCAAGTAGGAAGAGGACTAGGCGCTATAAACATTTTCATACAGATTGAGTGTGACATCGCGCGGGGTCGAAGTCTGAGACGCGGGGAGGGTGACTCCGCCTTTTTATCTCTTGCCACGTAGTGACGAAAACCAGAATTAACAGTCACGTTCATATTGCGGATAGTTACACTATTCACCACTAGAGGGCGAATCGTGTTAAAAACATACTTATACACGGCCGTACTGAGATTTTATTTTTAAAAATAAGTACGTCCTCTCGCTCAAAGTCTTAGATCAAAGTACCTATATCGTGTACAGTGATGAATTTGGAAAAATTAGCGCGTGGGTCAGATTACAAACACTTTTTTAAAACAATTCTTTCTTTTTTTTCTTCCAAAACTTCGTAAAAAATGGTATTCCGTCGTAAACAGAGTTGATAAAACTCCACCCTCTGCTTAGGCTACAATACAAGACATTTATGTGAAGATCATTTTGATGTAAGTACATATTACTAATTTACTATTTACTAATAATATGCATGTATGTTTGGATGTATGGTTGTTTGGTTGGATGTATGGATGTATATAGACGTTAATAAGCGACTTTTAAAACCTGTACCTAATTCATTTAATCACCCATAAATAGAACAATTTTATTTAACTGCTGTCTTTTCATTTCTCGAATATTCTCACAAATTCATTCTCTAAATGCGGCCCGTTGTCGCAAGTGTTGCCTGTTTAGGGAAGGTTGGGAGATTTTGCACAGATTATAATTATAAATTAATACCTCAATGAAAATGGATATTTCACTTTGAAATAATAATATTGTCTTTTTTACACTTAAAAACAAAAGATATGTAATAATTAAGACGAAAAACTAAGAAGATGAAAGTAAACAATTCCAAATAGGTATGACTGCACGGGTTATTACATAATTAACATGTTTATTTAATAAAAGCGTGCGTCACACTAATATTATAAAATTTATAATAGGATGTTTAGATGTTTGTTCCGCTTTCATGCCTTAACCACTGAACGGATTTGAATGACATTTGGAATGGAGATAGTTGGTACCCTGCATTAACACATAGGATATGGAAAAAAGTCTTATTCCCATGGGAAAATCTTACATAACGCGAGCGTAGCCGCGGGCGGAAAGCTAGTGTAGAATCAAAATCAGTAATACGTAACACCAATAATTGCGATTATTTTGAGAACCTCTTTTATCTTAGCATATCGACATTTTAGGATATTTACTTGGTCCGTGCATAAAATCCTCCCGACAAATCGGGAGAATTTATAACACTACCACATATTTTCCTTACTAGTACATTTTCTGCACGCTAGATGGCGATCTCGCGTCATCTGACCGCGGGGATTTTTTCGACGAATATAATAGTTTAACAGAAAATCTAGTTTATAAATTAATAAGTTTTCTAAATTTCATGATAGAATCTAATGAAATATAAACATTAAAGCTCACATAGTCGCAATTACACTTACTTATTAACCAATCTTTATTAGCCATCTAGTAGCACAAAGCGTAATTTACTCCTCGTATCAATTATTACAGAAAAGTTGGGATGAAAATACTGAAATAAGTTACTTACACGTGAAATGATAACTTTTCAGCTGTTTCTCCTTGCCTCTCAGAACAATTTCGACACATAGGTACACAACACTTCATATTTTTAGCATTATTTACTCAAATTTCAATAATTTTTGACCGCACGACGACAAGTGTTTTAGTCGCAAGTAAATAGCGTTATGGCCGCTAAGCCCCGCCTCCTCCGTGACGTTATGGCCGACAAAATTATCACGCGGCCTAGTTCATAGCATAAAGTGTTCATAGAGCCTAGTCCTCTTCCTACTTGGTCCGTGGTCCAAGCTCTCGCGCCGCGCAAGATAGACGTGTTTTGAATCAATATAGTATAGTATATTCAAAAATATCAGATAAACCATATTTTTAAATAAGATGGCTAATAGCACACTGAAATCGAAAGCTGATTCTTATTAATTCATGATTCTTTAATTTATATTATACTTTTTGTTTACTTATTAATTTTCCCAAATGTTTAAATATTTTTGATGAAAGACTGGATAGTGGCTATGGCTACCCATAGAACAGGGAACCCTTGAGAGCCAGGAATTTTGCACCAACCTATTGGATTTCATCATTATGAATTGTTTGCTTTTTAATCAGCAAGGCGCTGCTGGTTTCTTTAATAAATATTTGATTGATTGATTGATTTTATCATCTTGGAAAATCTACCAAGTATGTTCTGCAAGGAACATATATATTAACTATCAAAACAAATATCATACGTCATGATGTTGACTATAAATTTTACTATACCTTTTATTTGAAAAACGTGGGGCCTGGCGAACCGTCACACAGGTTTCTACCTAGCACGGACACCAGGTTCTCACATTCTTAAATTACATTTAAATTGTTATTAAATTTTGTACTTTATCGCAAACCAACGTGCTTCAGGTCGTCGCCGCGGGCGTCTTCCCGCGCGCTATAATGACTATGCCCTAGAAGTGTGCGGGGAATGACGCTAGATATAGTTGGCAACACTAATTAGAGGGAGAGAGAGCATGGGACCGCGACGCAACTCTGACGGACGCGCGCACGGTTATCGCTTTTAAATTGTGTTCCTCTAGTTTTAACTGTTTTCTAAGGTTTCTTTTAATTGTCTGTCATTGTACTATGTGTGTGATTGATAAATAATATACGGACCACGTTAATTTCACAATCTGACTTTAATTTCGCATCCCACGGCGAAAGATGGCGTCCCAACCCAGTGAAAAAACTGTGAAACGGTTGTGAAATAGTTACTAGTGTGTTGTGTAGTTGACAATCATGCCTAAAACACGTAGAGGAAGACAATCCGCCAGTGGTTTAATCAGCGATGATGATGAGGTGCACTCGGCACCTAACGACAACATCACGATGTCACGTGATGCTCTCTCGTCTCTCATCAACTCGATCCAGCGTTCAAATGCAGAAATATGTGATCGCATGTTCGAACGCCTATCGACAATGTCCCCTACTCGCGTCCAGCAGGCGAGCACGCCGCTGAGTTCCTCAACGGGAGATAGGGCAGGCAACTTCGCGCGCTGCACATCGAGATTCTCTGGAGACCCGAGCGAGAACGTCGACACCTTCATCGATGCCATCGAGGCGTATAAGGAAGCTACAAACATCGCAGAGGACGTCGCCCTCAAGGGCATTTCTATGTTGCTAACCCACGACGCGGCTACTTGGTGGCAGAGTATCCGCTCGGAAGTGAAAACGTGGAACGAAGTAGTATCATACCTACGCGACGCGTACGGCGATCGACGTCCAGAATATCGTATCTATCGAGAGTTGTTTGGATCGGAACAAGGTGAGGAACGAACTGATATTTTTGTTGCTAAGAGCCGAGCCTTGCTATCCAAACTGCCACCTAAAGATCTCTCCATCAAAGTCCAGATTGACATGATTTTCGGCTTATTACATAAAAGAATCCGGAAAAGATTACGGAGAGAAGATATCAACGATTTCTCAGATTTATTGAAGAAAGCCCGAACGATTGAAGATTCAATCAACGAATCAACGAAGCAATCGCAACATTCATCATCCAATACTTCGCGCATGAAGCGCAGCTCTTCGGATATGCCTGCTCAGCCAGCAATGTACAACGCGCACGCTTCTAACTTCGCATCGAGCGCGCGACCGCTCGGGTCAACGACCGCGCCGCCGCCGCCACGGTCCTCGCGCCCCGTTGCGCCGCCGCCGCCGTCGCGCGCATCGCACGCGCAGACCCTCGGTGCCGGGAGCGCCGGCGCCGCCCCCCCGTACCTCGCACGGCCTCTCGCCGCTGCCGCTACACCTCCGTCGGTACCCCGAGAACGAGATGACCGCACGACGACGAAACAGCGACCATTCTGTGTTTATTGTAAACACTACGGACACCAACGGGATCAGTGCCGTAAGTTGGTAGAAAAGGGTGAGTCGTCAGCTGATTATAACTCTAATAACTCTGATAACGCTATAGTGTCGTGTTACAAGTGCGGGTCTAAAAATGTTACGCGCGAAAATTGCAAACGGTGCAACAGAAGTGATCAATGTTTTTATAGTATGGACATGTCGTCTAGTAGAGCACAGAAGTGCGATAGAGTAGAACTGTCATCCGATTTTTGCCCATTTTCCGAAGATTCTTTGTACATTAATAATTTGTATAAGAATGATGACTTGTTCAATGATGATTATTTTAATGATGGTTGTTGTTCTAATCGTGACCTGGGAAATATTTCCTGTGATAATTTGACAAACGATCATCCTATGTACACTCGCGGACAAGATTTGTCGAATGATCACCTGATGTACACTCGCGAACAAGAGTGCGGACGTTTGTCGAACGATCACCCTATGTACAGTCGCGAACAAAAGTGTGCCTATAATAATTTATCTGTTAATGAAAATTTTTTGTGTGATAATTTTCCGCACGATCACTTGGACAACCAAGTGAACAAGTGTAAGAATTTTGACAATATTTTAGTAAATAAAAATTATTCTCGCGAAAAATTGACAAGTGACCGTGTGGATGACCATGAATATTTTTATGATTTTTCTGATACAAATTCTTCTGATGTTGTTGATACATATGTAGACCACGCGCGCGTCGGTGAGAGTTCTGATGGAAAACTGCGTCAAGTTTTAAGGCCGATTTTCGATATTAACATATTAGGGTCGTCCGGGACCGCTTTAGTAGACACCGGGGCCAAACACTGTATCGCGGGTCATACTCTGCACGCACTCCTCCTCCGTAAGGAGCACCCTCTAGAACCGGCGCGAAGACTCATTAAACTGGCCGACGGTCACGTTCGCGACGTTGACGTGCTCATGACTACCCTTGATGTGCACTTAGACGAGAAAGTAATTAGAACTCCCTTTCTTATTCTTCCTGAGGCACAAAACAACGAAACGTTGCTCGGTATGGACTTTTTGCTCAAGGCCGAAGTAGTCATGGATTTTTCTCGCGAATGCTGGTATTTTTCAGATAACCGCCGCGTTCAGTATAAAATGCATTTTGAACCTTCCTCAGTACCGGAGCTTACATGCTCTTTAACGGACGTACTCAGGGAAGACGAGGGTACAGTATTAAATCCACCTGACCGGAACCAGCTAGCACAGGTCCTGGTTGATAATGCGGACATCTTTCAGCCAGGGGGAGACCCAACTCCTTACGCTGAGCACCGAATTGATACAGGTGAGCATCCTCCCATTGCTGTACCCCCGTATCGACTAACCCCTGCGAAGAAGGAACTTATGCGACAAGAGATAGAGAAAATGTTAAATGACGACATCATTGAAGATTGTGAATCCGCTTGGTGTTCTCCGGCTCTTCTGATACCCAAACCCAATGGCAGCATCCGCTTCTGCGTCGATTATCGACGCCTGAACGCCGTAACCAAGACGGATCACTACCCTATGCCTTTGATTGACGAGTTACTTCAGTCAACAAAGAGGAACTGCTACATGAGCACATTGGATCTACGCTCTGGATACTGGCAGGTTGCTGTACATGAGCAAGACAGGGACAAAACAGCGTTTATCAGTCCCCTTGGTACCTTTCGCTTTAAGCGTATGCCGTTCGGCCTTAAAAATGCGCCGGCGACATTTCAGCGGCTCATTGATCGCTTGCGTTCCTGCTCATCACTAGCCAAAGTGACTCTTCTCGCATATTTAGATGACCTGCTTATCATCTCAGAAGGGTTCCAGCAACACCTCCAGGATCTCCAAGCCGTATTCAACCGCCTGCGCGAATTTAACCTACGGGTGAACCGGGAGAAGTGTGTTTTTGCCAGGGAACGTGTCAAGTATTTGGGACACGTTATTACCCAACAAGGCGTCTCTCCTGATCCCGCAAAAGTTCAGGCAGTGTTAGATATGAAGGAGCCCCACAGCTTGAAACACCTGCGGACATTTTTGCAGACATGCTCATGGTTTCGCAAGTTCATACCCAAATTCTCCTCTGTAGCGGAACCTCTCACCCGACTTACGAAGAAAAGTCAAACCTGGACCTGGGGTACAGCTCAGATCAACGCGTTTAACGAGCTGAAGCGACTCTTAACCTCAGCGCCTATTTTAATCCAGGCTGACTTCACACGCCCTTTTGTCCTTCGTACCGACGCAAGTAATTACGCGATCGGGGCGGTTTTACTACAGGGGGAGGACAAAGAAGAACGACCTATAGAATACGCTAGCCGTCTTCTGAGCTCCGCCGAGCGCAACTACTCCACTACGGAACGAGAAGCCCTTGCCGTGGTGTGGGCGGTGGAACGCTTCAGATGTTATCTAGACGGACATCCGGTGATAGTCGGTAGCGACCATCAACCGCTTCGTTGGCTGTTGACGCTAAAGTCCCCTACCGGACGTTTGGTAAGGTGGGCTCTCAAGCTCCAGTCCTTCGATATCCAATATCAATACACCCCGGGAAAAGCCAATGTCGTGGCGGATACCCTGAGTAGACCGATTTGTTCCGAGGAATCTCGAGATGATTGTGGTGTCTGCTCAGTGGTCGTAGATTTACCCACTAAAAGCCCTGCAGAGTTGAGATAGGAACAGCTGGCTGACCCGGAAGTAGAGAAGATCATCCGAGAGGTAGAATGTCCAGACGAAGTTGCTGCCCGAAGGTGGACGGAGCGCGGTTACCTAATGGGACAAGGAGTACTTTACCGCTTGAATCCTGATTCAGAAAGCGAATCTCCTCAACTTGTTATTCCTATTAACCTCCGATCAGAAATCCTGAAAGAATGTCACAATTCGCCGCTAGCAGGACATCCTGGAATCGACCGCACTTACCTGAAGGTAGCACAGTCCTATTACTTTCCAGGAATGCGACGAATCATCACGGAGTATGTGAAGGCATGCGTAGATTGCCAGCGCTATAAGGCTACCAACGATAAGCCTCCTGGCCTCCTTCAAACACCCGTGATGCAACAACGTAATGAAGTCTTAGCAATAGACTTATTTGGCCCCTTACCTGAAGGTGAAAACGGTGAGAGATGGATTCTTCTCGTTGAGGACACCGCCACCCGTTGGGTAGAACTTTACGCCCTTCAGGAAGCGACCGCAGAAGCCTGCGCCCGTACTCTCCTCGAGGAATATTTCCTCAGGTACGGATTACCTCGCAGAGTAACGTCTGATAACGGCGTTCAATTTGTAGGAGCTGTAATGCAACAATGTATGTACATCTTAGGGGTCAAACAGAACTTCGTGCCGCTTTACCATCCGGAGGCAAACCCCGCCGAGCGAAAGAATCGTGACCTTAAGGTCCAGCTCGCCCAACTTGTAGAAAATGATCACACCTCCTGGCCAAAGAAGCTCGCAGTGATTCGCTTCGCTATGAACAGTGCTGTTTGTCGAACAACTGGTGCTTCTCCTGCTTATCTCATGTTTGCCAGAGAAATGAGGACTCCTACTGAGGCTCAATACGATTTGCGAGCAATACTCGACAAAGAGAATTTCCTTCCGCAAATCACGCCTTACCTGAGGTCTTTCATCAGCTCTCTCTCTGCTGTACGGGAACGAGTGGAAACACAGCAAGATCAATCCAAGAGAGTTGCTGATCAAACTCGTCGTCCTAGTCCAGTGTATGAGGTAGGAGATAAGGTGCTGGTCAAATCACATGTGCTCAGTCAGGGTAGTAAAGGCTTGACGGCCAAATTTGTACCCAAACGGGATGGGCCATATGTTATTTCCAAAAAGATAAGTCCCACTACCTATCTTATTTCGCCAGTAGGGAATCCTGAGGAGTCCGTTGGAAAATACCATTCCCAAGATTTGACTCCATTTGTCACGGGTGTTGATGAGAATGGTACCCCACCTAGACCCGTCATTCCCAAGCGACGTCGCGGCCGCCCGAAGCAAAATAATATTGAGCTAGTCCAGGAACGAGGACGACCTCCTAGACTAGAGGGGGAGTCTATCGCAAACCAACGTGCTTCAGGTCGTCGCCGCGGGCGTCTTCCCGCGCGCTATAATGACTATGCCCTAGAAGTGTGCGGGGAATGACGCTAGATATAGTTGGCAACACTAATTAGAGGGAGAGAGAGCATCGGACCGCGACGCAGCTCTGACGGACGCGCGCACGGTTATCGCTTTTAAATTGTGTTCCTCTAGTTTTAACTGTTTTCTAAGGTTTCTTTTAATTGTCTGTCATTGTACTATGTGTGTGATTGATAAATAATATACGGACCACGTTAATTTCACAATCTGACTTTAATTTCGCATCCCACGGCGAAAACTTTTAGTTTAAGTTTGTGGGAACAAATAAAAATCTTTATTATTATTATTAACTTTTTCTTATAGAAATAGAGGGATCAAAGAAACTCAGATATAAAACTCCTTCACTTCACATGAAGCAAGAAATCTTTGTTCTTTGATTGAGGTAAAAAATATTTTACTAGTCAAATGTCAACTTCATTAGAAAATAAAAGATGACAGTTGAAAAAGGAAAATAGCACTGAAAAAATGTTCATGCATGTCATATATTTTAAATTATGTTTTTGATTGATTGTAATAAATTTATATTAAAGTTAATGTGGCACAACGTGTCGTTAAATTTAAATAATTGTAGAGAAAAAAATAAAAGAAAGAAATAAGAGTACCTAAAATTTTCCTAAAATGTATCTTGCGCTTAAGTGGCTCATATTTTTAGGCATAGCCATGTGGGCATTATTGTGTTGCATCGACTATCATGTAAACAAAAATTCCAGTCAAGGTATCGTTAATATCTTATTTTTTTAAGAAATTCTAATAACACTACAAGGGATAATTAGCAACTATTTTAGTATTCCTCCCACTAGATTTACCTATACGTATAAATTTATTAATCACTATTTAATATTTAATAATCATTATTTTACTTATTTTACAAAGGTAAATGGCTACATTTCCGATGATTCTACAAGGTTCTACATCTTTTTCAGGATTAACTGTTCGGTTACCAGTATGGAAGAACAAGCTACCGAAAGAAAATATGCGTATAAGAAATCATCAGCGGCAAAGTTTGGCTTTCATAAACTATCTTACGTTTATAGCTGGCGCTTTGGCTGTATCATTATACAACAAAAAATCTGAAATAATCTACTACGCCAGCCGACAAGTCAAAAGCTTAGATTTTCGCGCCAATTCAGTAAAAGTTGTCTTATATTTGAAAAAAACTGCCGGTCTCTCTAGGGTTACCTTACTAAAAAAAACTATGCTTTTGTGGGAAAAGATAAAAGACAAAGTTTCTTTAATTAAAATTAGTTTTAGTGTGCAAAACGAAGAAAGTAGAAGTCAAAGGAATTTGCTATTACTGAAACGACTTAGAGAAGTTGGCATAGAGCGAAATAAACTTGCTCAACTTTTAGTCGTAGCTGTAGAACAAAATAAAAATATAAAACTGCAATGTTACCTAGAAAATTTAGCGAAGAATAGACTTATACAGCAAATTCAAGATACGCAGGATCAAATCAAAGAAAACCGATCTAAATATATAAAGTTTTACCAACAACATCTTGTAACTAATCAAGAAAATGTATATTTGAAAAACCGTTTAAAAAAATTAACTAATGAAAAACAAGAGGCCGAAGCTAGTCTAATGAAACTGGTAAACAGAATTTATCAATCATTAGATAATAATTTAAAGGCCTATTGTACTTGTTTTATGGTGCAAACTAAAGAAAAATTGTTGAGCAATAATGAGCGCGCCGCCGATGCCTCTAAACAGCAATATCATAGTGCGGAATCTTTTAATACCAAAAAGTCTTGTAATAGAGAAGAAAATGCTAATGTGTATAATACTAATAGTTTACCTAGCACAAGTATGAGTCGAATGCCCCAAGAAGCCGAATATGTGGTTCCTTTTTCATCAGAGGATTCAAAGCCTAGGCTTCGGGGTTTACCAGGAGAATATGTTTGGACTATTAAAGATAAAGATGGAATCATTGAAAAGTTATATGAGTATGATTTTGGGTACAATTACGATAATGGTGACACGGTACGAAGAATAAGAGAGTATTCCGTTTATCATGATTCAGATTGTTTACTGGATATAGGAGGGTGAGATTATCTTTTTATCTTGTCTACACATTGTTGGTTTAAATAATAAATAAATAATAATAAATATGTGGGGACATACTCACACTCGGCTATCTGTATATGTATGGGTATTAGACAGCTGATACATATTGCTAAAATAGATAAATAAAGTTAAATAAATACATGCTTAGATAAACAACATCCGGACAATGAAATTGATAGGCATTTCGGACTACAGACTGCTTTTATCTTTTTATAACTTGTAGGTAGTATGTATGAAATTATTTCATAAAGGTTTTCTTTTCTTTTCAGCTCAAGAGCTTCCACAACTATCATTCGTAACTCTAATCCTTCTGGCACAGTTACCCATAATCGCAATGGTCCCAATGTCTCAACCTCAGAGTCACCAAGATCGTCTACTTTTACCATGCCACATAGAAAATTTCTGACTGGGTCCC
The DNA here is from genome assembly GCA_951230895.1 of Carpatolechia fugitivella. Lineage (NCBI taxonomy): Eukaryota > Metazoa > Arthropoda > Insecta > Lepidoptera > Gelechiidae > Carpatolechia > Carpatolechia fugitivella. Next base: position 16,441,729 of record OX579650.1, read on the forward strand.
CAGTTTTTCAACAATTTTTGAAAACAAACAACAACTTCCCTGCACTTTTTCCTGTAGCGAGAGCACCCTCGCCTCCAATGCTGTGTGGTTAGAGTTTCGTAATATTTTGATGATTTTGGACCTGTTTTATTTCTGAAAATCTTACCTACTTTCTTATTAAATAACTTTCCCTAAGTGCTCTCGTTTATTGAATAGGTCTTTCGTTACGTCCAATCCAATCGAAGACAGATAGAAGTAGACCAGGGTCTAGGTCTACACTTCTATATATCTTTGACTTTTGTAGCGTAAAAAAAGACACTACCGACCTGAGGTCGACGACCTCAGGAAAACTTATAATTTGGAGGCTTATAAAGAAAAAAAAAGGTTTGAATTTATCCAAAGGTATATAGTCAATAAAAACGAATGACATAATACTTTATTAAAAAACGGAAGGCAAACCATAAAATTGCCGAATAACTAAAAAAAGGGTGAAAACTCCAGGTCCAGAGGAATACCGACGCGAAACCGAGAGGTTTGTGGCAAAGGTAATGTCGGGGGTGTTAGGACAGGTGTGAACACAGAGAAATGGTGTGAATGAGTGTATGACTGTTGAGGGACTTCGCGAGGTACCCAGTGGACACACTGCATTAATTGACGTGGGGGTGCCACGGGTCCGAATCCAAGTTCCCGTGACACCCCCTCCGGAATGTAGAAGTTAAGCCAAATTACGTAACGAAAATAAAAATTGGGCCAGCAAAGCAACGTTAAGAAGGTAAAAACAAATTGCCCATTTTTTAATTGAGAAAATAGTAAATTTATATATTACAGTACAACCTACTTCAAATTAATATAAATAAATGAGTTTTAAGCAATACATTCATTTGTATCTACTACCAGTAGTCGTAATACTGATCCGGAGAGGACTACCTACCTACCACCGCTTAACTAAAACTTATTATAGGCCTTATGGCTGGTTTACACGTATTAAGTTGTTTAGTAGTTAACTAAATTTTAACTTAATTTTAAGTAAATTAATGCGTGTAAACAGCGAATTTAGTAGTAAGTTGCAAGTTAAAATTTAGTGTGCAAGTAAACAAGTAGATTAGAACTTTTTCTATTTTTCGGGTAAGTTGGTGGGCGTGGCCTGTCACTTGACACGTTTGGAAAGGCGCGATTTAGTTAATTTTAAGTTAAATGCGACAGAGGCCATAAATATAAATATTGAATTGAAGTGCAAAGTTAAGTGCGAGTGTTTTATGTTTATTTTTTGGAAATATTTTAATATATATTATTATATAGCTATATATAGAAGTATTAATGATTAATATATTATTAATACTAAATATTAATCATTAAAAATAATAATATAATATATAAAAAAAAATATAATATTAATTATATAAAAATAAATATTTTATTATACTTTATTATTTTATTTATTATATTTATTAAATATTTGAATTCGCTGTTTATCGTCCATATTGGGCTAACTAAAGAGCGTAACTACTAAAATGACGTGTAAACACTTACTTAAAATTTAGTAGCTTAAAATTTAGTTAAAATTTAGTTGCTACTTAACAGCTTAATACGTGTAAACCAGCCATTAGTCATTACTACTGGGCATTGAAGTATAATGTACTACGTACTAGAAAAGACGCTGCCTACAAAATCTGTGCAACAAGCGCGGCAGTGCGGGGCGCGCGGGGGCCGGCTAATAAGTGGTCACCGTCATAGACGCGACACTTTGTATATATTCTGCCTATTCAATTGGGTGGGAACATTTAAAGATGTCTGACAAATTTAATTATAATGTTTATTTTAGTTATAAGTACTGAATTTACTCTGCGAAACAAACAATATTCGATGAACTTTATCAATTTTTCCCTATCTTTACGGCCCAGACGTGGAAACCTTGAAGTAATACAATGTTATAAAATATCTCGTAATAAATAAATAATATCTACTTGTACAAACAATCTATCAATGAAAATAATCAATAAAAAAAAAACAATTGTTTTTCATTTTTCTTGATTTACTACTAATTTTATTACTAAATAATGTGTAAGATTATCATTTTCCACTGTAAAAGATATTTATTATGATCTACTCTTGTTACACACCCAAATGTCACATCTTAATTGTTTCATCTATGACAAATGACGCAACATGGCGTCCGCTAAATATTTTGCTCGAATTAAGTTTAAAAATGATTATCTAGTTTTTCACCCATGGAAAGTTGTTCCTTTGCACTTCGCCGTATTACTAGAATTATTAGTGCAACATCATAACACACACGAGGGCATATTTGATGATTTTTCACGTTTTTTCGCTTTAAAACAAACAAGACTGAAGCGCTCAAGAGCTAGTAAGCAACTGAGTGAACTGTGGCTAGCTGGCCACAGTTGAACGGATCGCTTGAGATGGGCGGTGTCTTCTCTATACGCTACTGGGTCGCTTCGCTACCATTCTCGCTACGTCGCGTCGGGAATAGAACCTCTTAGCTTTTTAAAAACACTAAATACCTACATATATTTTTTGTCAGGACTTAAACCAATGATAATATTATACCGAAACCATAGATAAATAAGGCCGAAACTCAAAAATGAATCGTGCGTGGGGTAATTTTTATGAGAAATGACAACATTTTTGCAGCGACTGACTGCATCGGAGTGTGGTGTTTTTACAATAATCGTTTGGATTTTATCCTGTCTGCAGGTATGTATCTTTATCTACATAATTGTCTTTAAAGCTGTATAACAGAGAAACCATTATTGTTTATAACAAAAATGGTTTGAATAATTTATCTATGTTGTGTGTGTAGTAAGCAAAACAAATTCAAGCACATAGTGCTGCCATTTTAGAGGGTCTATTTTGGATCGGATGGCCTGCGAGCGGCGGCAAATCGTTGAAATCGTAGGTAATCGTCGTTGGTGTAATCGTTGATGGTCTAAGGTGAAATGAATAAATTGAAAGAAATAAGCGGAATCTCTACGGAATGGAAATCTATTAAAGAAGACGGATTGGATTTGGATTATGCAGTACCCATACCAAAATCAGTGGCTAGTAACTTATTTCAAGAATTGGAGGAGACTTTGGAGTACTTTTCTGGCGATCTATCAATGATCAAGTAAGTGACTGCTTTTTTTTTCAAATCAAATATACTCACCGGCACATCTAACCGCCCACCCTTGTATTTCGGGTTAATTTTACACTACGCTTATTGTTGTAAATTACGATTGATTTATTGATAATTTTACGTTAAATTAAACACACATAAATAAACGTTAAATTAACTACTTTTTAACTAACATCAGCTGTAATGTAACTAATAGAATTAAAAAGAATCACGAGTATTCCCTGAAATGAAGGGTGGGCGGTAGTTGTGCCGGTAAGTATATATTTATTCGTAACCATATAATATATGATGTCCTTAATAAAATATGTACAAACTACGATTAGCCACTTTCGGCATACGAAAATTATGAACTAAAATTATTACATACAAATTAAAGTAAAGCTTACCTACCCTTGCGTGTAATTTTACACCCTGCCTTCCGAGACGCGCTGAAATCGATTAAAGCCACCGCCACCGGTAATCGCGTTCCGAATTACTGTCAGCTGTCAAAACTCATACGTTTCTTTGCTTTTGTGATCGCTGACAGCGCTGAAAGTCTGATTCGGAATGCGGCCAATGTCAGGTTCCAGAAATGTTGTCATCTTCAAAAAATCTACAAGGCTGTAGTAACACTTCTCTGTTACGATACGAGTTAAAACTATTTTTATCTACTCTCATATCGTAGAATTCGAATTACAAAATCCAAATCGGTTTTATATTGGCACACTTTATAAACGCATGTAAAGTCGACCAATAAATTGGTTTACCCTAAGGTTGAATGAATGTCAGTTGCAAATTATAGAACAACAAAGATTATTTTCGTTTGCAGATCTATCTGTCAGATACCGAGTATAAACCTTATTGAAATTTTCGATAGCTAGGAAATTGAATGAAAAATGGTTAACTACTTTCTTGGTTGACCTTACATAAAATTAAAAATAAAACTCATTATAGTACTGCTATCTTTTGTTATTCATTAAACTAGTCTATGGTTTTAAGGGCTGAATACGAAAAAAAGGCGCACGCATGCATTCTGAGACGCGCTGAAATCTATTAAAGCACCCGTAATTGCGTTCCGAATCACTGTCAGCCATACATTTTTTTGCTTTTCTGATCGCTGACAGCAGCGCTGAAAGCCTGATTCGGAATGCGCCCAAAATGTTGTCTGTGGAGCGCCCGCTTTAGCGCATGCGTAGTGATATGCTGGCTGGCCAAATGGCTGGCTTTTGGTTGGTTTTATGGTTTTGGCGCCATTCTTGTTTTCTTTTACTGAATTTGGTAGAAATATTGTTATTTTTGCGTAAAAATGTCCGATAGCAGTGTTTGTGAAGAGAATTTGACTCCGCCCGATATTTTAAATGCGGCGACGGAAATGCCTCATAATCTTTTACTCGAGAAAAATATATGATAAATGCTATGAAGATTGGAATGGAAAATGCAAAAAAAGGTACTTCGTTTTTGTTCAACACCAATGTATGAGAGTAGATAAAGTAGTGTATGAAACTGCACATAACTAGGTATTAAAACACTCGTGTGCATCTAATTTCCAGCGACAAAAAAATTTTTGGTCTCCATACAAAGTGAGACTCCCGACCCTCCCTCCCGACCCATTTTGTATGGAGACCAAAAATTTTTTTGTCACAGGAATTTTTCTTTCGTGAAAAGTTGTTCAGTTTGACGGGTACTATCGGGGACGGCTACACGGCGCCGGGAACAAAACGATGTAAATTTCATGCTGTATAATAAAGCTCTCGCATTATTCGAACATCAATGGAAATCTATATTACGACTTAGCTTACCTTTCTTTCCATTTATAAGTTGCGATTGCTAACTTAGATGGACCTTGGGGTTGCAGCGGAGGGTCGATTGTAACTAATTTGAATGTTTTCCAAAATGTTAGCAATGTTAACAAACAGACAGACAAGAAAGCGATAGTACCTACAATTTTTTATTGCAGAGTTTTTGGAAAGATTTATCCTCTGCCTCGGCAGCAAGTTGCATACGGCGAACCAGGCATCACTTACACATATTCCGGAGTAACTGTACCTGCTTTGCCCTGGCCTCCTCCAGTACTTGCGTTGAGAGATTTCCTCGTGTCTCTAAAAGGCATCAAGTACGACTTTGTGTTAGTCAACAAGTAAGTTCATTGCATACTTATTGCGTATTCACTTGAGATAATATTATAAGATAGAGAAGGAAATTATATAACCCATTATCTCGTCTTATTTAGATACAGAAATGGCAATGATCACATGGGTGAACACAGAGATAATGAACCAGAGCTAGATCTTAATTTCCCCATAGCTTCAATATCGTTAGGACAGGAACGAACATTCGTTCTAAAACATAAAGACGCTAGAAAACCCGGAAAAAATAAAAAACCAATTCCTCCTGGTAAGTTTATTTTAAATCTTCATACTTATTAATAGTCACAGAATCGTCAATATTTCTTAGCCTATAGAACATGTAGCGTAGCAAACGAGCTTCATAAGTTACGGTTTGTTTGGCTTTTGAGTTTGCATCGTCTTCTTGAAAAGGATTTTCGATGACAGTGCTGACTCGTCTGCCGTAAGTCTCACACCCTTCAAGGAAAGCCAAACAATCCTTAATTGTATTATCTTTTACGACAATCAAGTGCTTGGCAAGATTCTCGAGGAAAGATAAGAAACACCGTTTTGCGTAAAACCAAGTATCAGTACCCAGACGCTTGTTGAAAGGCTCCAGTGACTTTATTACTCTGGAGACGCCAAACTCATAGTTCCCTTTAGCACAATATAACGTGCCAATCACTAAATTTACAATACACAAATGGTAGCATTTTCTGTGGGGATCTTCAAATATCTGTTGCTCTTCTTCTTTCTCTATTTTGCGCATTATGTCTTCAGCTTCTTCATTCTGAGACGTCATTATGTAAGAAACGCATAAATTAGCCAAAACAACTGCACTTATGTCTAAAATATTATCATACTGTTTTTTCACTATGGGTTCGTAAAAGCTAGCAGCTTCTTTATACTTATTTTCTTGCATAAATAGAACGTGGGCTACGTTGAGGCGCCAAACATCAGACTCATTGCAAAATTCTACAGACTTACGGAATATCTTTTCGACCTGTCCGTAGTTTTCTTGTTCCCAGTAAATTTTGGCCTGTGCCATTACTACTGGGATGTATCTTTCCAGTGCTTCCTCGTATTCTACTACTGCTTTCTTGACTTGATCATTGTCACCTTGAGACCTGCTTTCTTGAACGACTTTAGTTAGTTTCCTTAATTGTTCTGCATGTTTAGATGCAATGTCTTCATACTTATGAAAGGCCTCTTCCGGTGACGTTTGACTTGTTATGATTGCATCTAAGAAATCGTATAGGTATGGGGTTAGGTATTTGTAAGTAAATTGTGCATTTTCCGCGAGCACATCGGCAGCGAGATCAAAGTATTCAAACTTGCAATACAGAAGTAACAGATTAGCAAACGTCTCAGGAGGGAAAGGATCTTGTTGTAAAAGAAAATGTAACTTCTCAAATCCATCTGTTGGTTTGATGTCAATTGAAGTAAGAGCTAGATTATGTAGTGTAATAGCATCCAATTCATGTTCATGTCTTGGGGGCATATCATTCAATGCTTCTCTTGCAGCTTCGATATTCTTTAACTGATACTCGATAGCTGCTTTAAGATTAAAAACTTCAGTAAGTGCAGTCTCGTGAAGAGTCAAAGTATTACCAACTGATTTGACTTCAGATGTATCGGACTGCATACCCACAGCTAGTTCCGGATGATCACGAATGCCTCTTTCTATAACCAAAGTAATATGTTTCAAAGCTTGAGGATACTCCTTCATTCTAAAGTAGCAAAGCGCTACATTGTAATGAAGGTGGGCGTTAAAACCCAACACGTTTAAGCTTCTAGAAAACTTTTGCAGCGCCTCCTCATACTGATTATCTTTATAAAGTAAACAACCCAGATTTATGTCCTTGTCCATGTCATCTGCAGGGTATTCATCTACTAAACTTTTAGCGGTTATAGTGTCTTCTTCACCATATTTGATTGCAGACTGCAACTTCGTAAGTTTCCTTTCTAATTCTGGAGCAGTTATCTGCATAGTAACTTTATACGATTCCTCAAACATAGAAGCTTCATACAAAGACTGAGCAAAGTAAAGTTTGTATTCAGGTACGTCCGGATGCATAGCTGAAAGTTGTTCATAGCAGTTAGCTGCTTCAACAAATGCTTGAGTTCGGTAGTAACAAAATCCAAGTAGGGATAATCCCGCACGATTTGGATTAAAATTCATGGCATCAGTTAACGCTTTTATAGCGTCTTCATATCTTGCTTCTCTTATCTGAAACAAGTTCAAAGATCATGGCTTTTTAAAAATAAAACGATCCGATTAATTATTCAATTAGGTATGAAGTCAACACGATAATAATCTAATCTGAATATTTAAATAGGTTTGCTGAAGTAAACTACTTGACGTGTGTGAGGCCGCTACATGCGGTTAAAGGATGTTTCCCCTCTATTACAATAGATAATAAAATCGATAGTCTCTATGTCTATACTGATAGGTAGATAAGCTTACACATGCATTCTTATGTTAAATATAAGACTTTTTACTCGTGCCAACTATGAAACGTTTGTGCAATACCGGTTTGCACTACGCAAAAATAATTGTTTGCGAATATAAAAATTACAACGTAAAACAAATATTATCTTCTGGGTTTTCGAACTTTTCACTTTTAACATTTTAGAGGATACCTGTAGAAATCATTGAACGATATATACCTAAATATTTAAGAAGGGACTTAGCTATTCGTTAATCTAATCTTGGCCCCGTTTAACGAGTCCGATCGAGTATCGTGGCCGTGTCGTATATCAAAGATAATTACCTATTCGATTGTTTATCATTTCATGAAAATTCTGCAGATTATTTTATGATTGAACTCTAGGGTTGGGCTCTTACTTAACCATTTATCATTGTTATGCAATGCGATTTACGAATAACAAAGGTGTGCCACGAATTATTTATGTAATTTTAATCTTTTATCTGTGTAGGAAGCAAATGTTTTGCACGTACTCTCTAAGATTGTATCAAAAATATAAAATATAGATATAGGTAAGTAGTTTGTTATTTTCCTACCATGGTATATATGGTTTTGGTATATTGTCCGTCTTTGATTTGTAAATAATCCATTTCAATGAAATAACACAGAGATCTTTGCCAAAATCCACCTTTTCTCTTGAATGCATAGACGAAATTTTTTTAACACTTTCTTGAATGTGAATATTTGTATTAGTTGTTACCATAGCAACGTCAACGACACACACACACACACACACACACTTATAAAACAATGTCTGACAGATACCCACACCTCCACACACACAGAATGTCACCTTCTATATATGCATGGGCAGACTACACACTATTCTACCTTGCTATTTATACATCATCATTAAACTAAGTTTTATTCATTGTAATCTTATGTAACTAAGGAAGAGCGGTGCCTCCTGACACAGGCTTCGGCTTAAAAGGAGGCTCCTGCCACTATGTTAAGAAACAACTTTAAGAAATAAAGATTATTGTATTGTATTGTATAGTTTTGGAGAAAGCCACAGTGAGTGTAGAGGTACATTATTTATTCATCTGTGGTGTAGAGAAAGAAAGTAGTACGCTTATTGCATAGAACGAAAAAAGATTAATTAATTAATTAATTAGTCCACAAGATATTAAACTGGCATACTTACCTACCTAATTATTTATTTTCTTATCATTGAATCTTATTATAACTTTTACAGTTAAAGTGGAGCTGGAGCATGGAAGTGTTCTGTTCATGAATCCACCAACGAATGAAATCTGGTTCCATTCTTCCATTCTTTGCCTGTGAGAAAAAAGTTACTTGGGGCAAGAATAAACCTAACTTTCAGAAAGATGAGAAATAATAAGAAACACTAAAACATTAGTGACAGAATCATCATTAAGATTTGAATAAATAAACGTTTAAAACTACGAATAATAAAATTAATAATGAATGGCAGATTCTCACTTGTTTGTGTGTGCATTACTTTGTGCACCCCTGTTTGTTTTTCTATTGTGCGGCTGTATGGTGCATGTTCCTTGCCGACAATCCAAAAGATGAATGACATTTAAAAAAAATAGTGTCAGACTTTGTTATTGTGTGCGTTGATGAGTTCTGTTCGGTTTTTCTCATTTTCTTGTTAATAATTATAAAAATTGAAGCGATTGGCGTCCTTTCTCAAAGGTAAGACTGTTTACTTATATCTCTCAAACAAAGTATTTAAGCGGCGATGTCTGGCTGGAACATTTTATTTGCGTTATAGACTTCATTTGGTTATCTCCGATACTCAAGTACATATTTGTGATAAGCGTAGCCTATATAACGACGGAAATCGTTGTCCTGGCATCGTTAAAGACTCGACTTGAAATGAATGCTACTTTCTGTACTAAAAACCGTTCAAAATTCGGTGTGATTCCGGAGAAATGGGCTGAGGGTTGTGGGTCAATTTTTGGGCGACTCTTTGAGTGCAGAGTGTTAAAATTCGCCTAGTTAGCTTTGGGATTGAAACAGGGCTTTTGTTATAATGTGGTACGGTCCGAATTTGAAGAGATCATATAAATATATGATGGTTTCGAAGATGCCGTCGCTGCGGATGGACCAGAGCGATCTGAAGTGCAAGAATGGCTGCGACTACTTCGGAAACCCTCAGTGGCAGGGGTACTGCTCCAAGTGTCACCGGGAGCATATGCAGAACAAGCGGAGAGCAGGTGAGGGTTTATTTGTTTCTGTACTATCTCCATCATTAGCTAAAAGACATTAATTTTCAAATAATTTCTGTCCCCAAAGACCATACTGACTTATCCTTTATTGCTCATTATAAAAAAATAAAATAAGCTCCAGTTGCAGAGGCCAGCTTTTCAAAATTTTAGGTTGATGTTAGGAATATTGGTATAATTAAATATGTTAAAAAATGATGTCAGGTGTTGACTTTACAACTCACAAACAAAAGGAAGAAGGGCAAACAAGTATATTAATATCGCAAAATGACTAAATACTGATAGATCATCATTTAATTTGAATAGAATGGCATTGAATCTCTATTTGCAGTAAATGTGGTAATGTGGCTACACTTAACACAATATAAAAAATCTTAGAATATTATAGTAGAACATTGTTTAATATCTTGTTTTATCATTAGATACAATTAGATCTATACATAATTTATATTAAAAGATTTATACATCAATATTGCAGAACTAGGTAACCCAAAGAATACTTTAGATAAACTCTATTACTATACAATTTTTTTATTTTAATATATTTCATTCATTCATTCATTTATTTTTTATAACCTCATCTTACAAAATCCTTCTTCAAAAATTCTGAAAAATCCCATCATATCTACCACTAAAAACTTAGTCATAGATTTTTTATATTCTCTTTGCCACGAATTGATTGTGTCAAAATTACATCAAATATTGCAAATTATTTTAAATAATATTTAATTCCTAAAAATTCACTTGCGTGATCCAAAAATGTATTGTCCTTCGGTTAAATTTATAAAGAAATGTTATGTGCATTGATCACAAATTATGTCCAATATTGCACAGGTAAGATATTACTCAAAACAAGTTGAGTAGGTAAGTAGTTATCTACAAAATCTAATATCAAAAATATTGCCAAATGTGTTTTTAATGTGTGCTCCTTGGTAGTAAAAAACCTTTGCTCACTCCTTTGAGGATATGAGCGTGATCTTACCAGAAGTAAAGGCATTTGCACACTGCGTCAACTCCATCATCATCTTGTGTTAGTTGTAGTTGTAGGGACTAAGAGTCTGGTTGTTGTTTATCTATATAAGTATGTATTTATCTATTTAAGTAATGTATATCAGCTGTCTGTTACCCATAGTACAAGCTCTGCTTAGTTTGGGATCAGATGGCCGTGTGTGAAGATGTCCCCACATATTTATTTACTTATATTATTATTCAGCCAACCATCCATCAGAGGATAATGTGGCGTCCACTTGTGGACGACGTATCGTCAGCAAGGGTTCTGTGCCAATGAGTGGGCTATGCTATCTCAACGTAACCTGTACGCCTGTGCTATGATAGGGTGTGTGAAGTCGACTAACCCTTACAGGGCTGGCATGGTCGAGTTAGGCCCGATCGCCGTAATTCAGACTAGGCTTCAGCCCTTCGGTGGGGATGTTTATGGCTGAGCGGGTCTAATCGCGATATATTTTTAGGTAAACACAAAACTCAATAATATTTTTAGCCGACCTGACTGTCCGAAAATAAATACCTATGTTAGATAATTCCGTGCTTCAGAATAACTTCTATCCGCTGATACATTTGCCGTTACACAAGCCATGCCAGCGACCTCTATAACACTGATGAAGAAGAAAAGAAGACCTAGTTTTAACTTGCCTTCTTCTCCACCAGAAAAAGCCTCCCAGTCCCAGCACAGCTCGGCGACGCTTCCGAAGCCCGAGCAGAAAAGGCCGGAGCGAGGGCCGAAGGTGGCCTCCCATTCCTCCTTCTCCAAGTTCGAGGAAAAACGGCAGCGGCAGAGCGAGACCCTGAAGAAGGCCAACTTACTCAAGTTCAGCGTTTTTAAGAAGAGCAGTGCAGGTTAGTATCTACATTTTTACAAAACTCCCCAAAAAAAGGAGTATAATGTGTTCAGGGTTCATGCATATGTATGTGAGTTTCTTCATTCCACCATATCTTCGAAATGCCTGCACAGATTTGGATGTATGGGATATTTTTAGATTTATTACATTTCATTACATTTGACGGCTCCGTAGCCCAGGTGGTAGTGTATCTGCCTCCGACGCACAGGGTCGCGATTTCGAATCTCGCCCAGGGCAAACATTCGTGTGATGAGCACTTGGGTTTGCCTTGTGTCTGGTTGTTGTTTATCTATATATGTATGTATTTATATAAATATAAACTTCACACACGGCCATCTGATTCCAAACTAAGCAGAACTTGTACTAGACCATCTACATTTTATATGGGAATGCGATTTTTTTAAATCGTTTTTCGACCTATGTTCTTTGGGGAAAGTTGTTCAGTTTTACGAGCAGATTCACACCCTTTCGGCTTTATTTGTAGTTTTGTAACACCTGGTATATAATATTTTATATATTAGCCCGAGAGACACTGGCTATATTTTTTTTTGGCAGGGCCGTCGTGTTTTTAAATTTTTAAATGATTACATGGATTCACTATTTTGTAAACACTAACTAAAGGTTTGTGTTTATTTATTTATTTATTTATTATTAGTGACACTTCACAGCACATAAACATATCTTAAATAAGTGACATTAAAATTGTACATAGCCAATAACGAAGATCACATAGGGAGAAAGATTTTTATTTACGTAATGAGAACAGTTCTTACGCAGTGCGAGCTTGCGTCAGGGTAAACTGTGTTACTCTCAGCATATCTGCCACAAGTAGGTTCAGGAAATGAGATGCGAAGCAAAAAAAAGGAGAAAGAGAAAAAAACCCTAATAAATAAACAAATCGACACCTCAATCCTCACCTCAACGTAACTCAATTTTAGCAACTAATCAGTACAGCAGTTTAAAGAGAAAAAAAATAATATGTTTTACCTATAGTTAGGTTTTTGACTAATGCTAACTTCAGTTCTATTGTACTTAGAGACTGCTTGGACAGAAAATTAAGAATAAATAAAATTATGATAAGGAATAATATTAACTAAAGTAATTTTGTATCTCAAGTCACGTATCTCAAGTTACGTTGTAGTTCATAGGAGGTGTCGAAATATAAATTTTGGTTTATAAATTTATAAACCAAAATTTTCAAATCATGTACAATCGAAATAAATTAACTGAACACCTGTTTTTTACTGTCGGGCCACGATATTGATTAAGTTCTATACCTAACAGTACAAGTAGGTAGAACAGCAAAGAAACTACCTATTTTCATTATTAAACCAAATTTTTACGATCTCTGTCACCTGCGTGTAGGTTAAACTGGTAGAACTAATAAAATACTCACAAAAATATAATAAAACTCACTAATTCAATACCCTTGCGCTGTGTATTTCATTAATTTATTATTTTTATGAAACTTGACTTATGCTTAATTTATTTCAAACATTTTGTTTGCTTGTGCGCTGTAAATAAGAAAACTAAAAGCCATTGACCTTTACCTTTATTAACATTTACAAAATTATAACAATTTGAGAAGCATTTTTTATAAAAATGTTGATGGATAATAAGAAAAAAACAAACAAAAACAAAACCTTGTAAAAAACGTGCACAGAGAACACCATATTTTCGTACACTAAAGAATGTTTAGGGTTTCGTCGCCAAAGCGGCAAAAAGCGGAACCCATAGGTACTCAGAATCCTAGTCATATCCAACTGTGCTAATAACAAATCTACATAAAACCCACTTCCTCCAGACGACCATGACTCCCAAGGGAAGAAAGCCCCGGAATTCAAAATCCCGGACATGGTGAACGAGGGTATGAAGCGCGACTTCCGTATCCGCTTTCCGTCGCTGGCCGCGCACGTGGACCGCAGCTGCCGCGTGTTCGCGCACTCCTTCATCATGGACGTCATCAAGTGCGCCAACGCCATGACCGTGGACGAGTTGTCCGAAAGAGTGCAGAGGCAGTATCAGGTAGGCTTCCTTTTTAAAAGACATCACTGCATTAAATTACGTGTTTTTATAAAGATGTTCTAATAGGGGATCGGACTGTTCACCATATTTTATGAATTTACCATATTTTATGAATTATTTTTAAAATATAGATTAATAGCAAACGATTCGTGAAAAAAAAAACAGAATCGGTTGAAAAACGAATTTACAGTGATTTTTTAAAGTTTCAATAATAATATGTCTGTCTCTTTCAAAAACGATTTTTTGTATGGAGATTATATGGCGTTACTAACAAATGACGTCACAAGTGGGTATGTGCCTCTCTGTCTAATCTTGAATTTCAAACCTTTATAATTCGGTAAATTTTAAAGATAGGGCAAAAATTCTTTTAGTTTTCGATATCAGAAACTAACAAGTTTGGGTTTATAAAATAAAATAAAAGTAGTCCGATCCCCTATTGGTGGCGCTACTGTAGCTGATGTTTAACCTTAAGACCTGATTTCCTAAGGTCTTGTGCCCCTCGCTGCGGACATTGTGAGCTCATATCGAAGTATTTGTTACAGCGCTTCATGAAACACATGGACACTTCCCCCCACTTCACCGCCGTCGACTCCGACACCAAAGAACTGCTGATAGACTTCGTTGAGAAACACGCCATGACGTATTTACACGAGTAAGTTCATTATCATAGACTAGTAGACTAGTGGCTAAAGTAGGGAATACGCACATTTTTTTTTAATTCATCGTAATATTTCAAGTTCTAGATAAACACGTAAAATTATTTTTCAAATATCTTGCTCAGAAACAAAGTTTTAAGGCTTCAAATTTGAAGGTTAGACAGAGAGGTCCGACGTGACATGTGACGTCATTTGTCACGCGGGCCATACATCGGGCCATACATCCGCCATAGAAAAAATAGTTTTCGTAAGAGGGACAGATATATTTGTTTAATAATGTTGTATCTAGTTTGTTTGTTTTTTTGTTCAAACCGTCTAACTGCAAACCTCTAAACTTTAATTGAGCCAAGTCAGTGGCCTTTGCCGGCTTTATAACACTGACACCAGGGTTTGTGAGGTCGGTTGTCGAACTTACATCCCACACGATGATGACCTTTAGTTAATAATATCAGCAATCAATCAATCAGCCAATTGCAGTCCACTGCTGGACTGCTGCCTCCCCTCGGGCACGCCAAAGCGCACGATCACCCGCTTTCCTCATCCAGCCTCCACCAGCAATACTTATCATTTCCCTCCCCCCACCAGATTACCGTCAGTACTATTCTCCCCCCTCGGCACAGACGACGAACGTCTAGACAGAGTGATGTCGGATCGCATCCAGCAGTTGAGTTGGGTCGGTGAGAGACATCTAGAGTGCAAGCTGGATAAGGGTGATGCCAACTGCCGCCAGCTGCTGTACAAGGCTATCAGTGGTGAGTTTAGTTAGACTTATACATACAGGGTTACTTCGGAGACAGTGCGCATATTTTTTCTATGCTATCAGTATCGTTAATAGATCACGAAAAAAATCATATGTTCTTTTTTTGCAAACTACTAGTTTATCTCCTGCAAAAAACAAATATCATGGTCACTCTACGCACGGGCTGTGGCGCGGGAGTGCAAGGGGGTGAGGGCGCGCGGGCGTGCGCTCTTATCTCGCTGTCGTAACTACGTAGAGTGACCATGATACTGGTTTTGATGTGGATATTTTCATACGATGTTTTTTTTATATTTTTGTTCGAAACATGTTAAAACAAAAAAAATACTTCTTTTATTTTTTTTAATTATTCTGTATGTAAAATTTTCGCACTGTCTCCGAAGTAACCCTATATACAGTCAAATAATAAGTGTTTCGTATTGTTTACATATTTAACACTTGAATATGTTAAAGCAGACGCAATTAATTAATTAATAAAGCTATTCCTGAGTTGTAGCTAAAAGCATTTCATAATATATTTTCTCATCGAGGGGGATGAAAAGTAGAATGTATAACTCGGTCGCAATTTTTTTTCCGTGGGCGATGTACTTTGAATCCCTCACTGCATTCAGGATTCTACTTAAGAATCCCTCGTCGTAAAAATATTCCTTTGCGCCCTTGTAATAAAATCTACTGTTTTGGCCCGGGTGAACCGATCACAGCGCAGATTTTTTCTGACACAGAGTTACTCGGGATGGACAGCGCGATGTCTCCCGGAGGCAAGCTGGCGCGCGTGCGGCGCTGCTGCCGACACGTGCTGGCTCTGTGCGGCACTGCGCCCGCCTCCGCCGACGACTTGCTCCCGGCGCTCATATTCACGGTCAGTTTTGCTAGAAACTACTGTATAATAATGTATTCTACTCTGCCGTGTGGTGACGGCAGAGTAGAATACATTAGTCACCAACCCCTACTCTTCCCGTGGGTGTCGTAAGAGGCGACTTAGGGACTACACATTGACCAGGGAACGGGCAGCAGCGCTCTCTGATACAGTAACCTTTTAATCTGCGATCTCCAACCCGCCTGCCAAGCGTGGAGATTATGGCAAAACCAAACACTCAAGTGGAGGAGGCTCATAGTCCAGCAGTGGACTGTAACGGGCCGTTGATTTATTGCTAGAAAATGCAATACATGCATTCCGCATACGTGTTTTCGAATTTCGAATTCATATGTACGTTTATTTGAAGCTCTTACGGTGAAGAAAAACATCGTGATGAAACCTGCACACTCCTGCGAAGAAATTCAAAGGTTGTGTGTGAAGTCGACCAACCCGCACTGGGCCAGCGCGGTCGACTAAGGCCTAATCGCCCTAATTCAGAATAGGCTCGAGCCCCTAGGTGGCGACGTATATGAACTGTTGATGATAGGGTTTCTCATCGAGAAGTCTCGAAGTGGGAATTCCCGGAAAATTTGGCCTTAGTAGAGACGGGAAAAAAAGGGTTAAGTACCCGGGAAGTCGAGAAATTAAAAAAAAAAACTAAAAAATAGCAATTTGACGTTAATTCCTGTGTTACTTATTACAAAAATTATATCCTCTATCTCCTCTCCCCTTTTACTATCCAATAAGGCAATTTCACTTATAAATTACCTCCATAATCCTTCTGCGTACAACAGTGACCGAAACAGGCAGCAAAAAAGTTTTGATAAAATTTACAAAAGAACTCTATAACCGACTGTTTCCAAGCATTTGCTAACCCTGACGATGACGAGAATGTCCAAAAAGTCCAAGTTGACTCTTCTATCCATTTTGAGATGCAATTAAGAATGGCTATTGAAACCGTGTCTACGGGTACAAATACTACTGAAGCCCAGTTAACCAAAAGACTGATAAAAAAACAATTTCATTTATTTGAATCTACCGGAAAACGAATGCCAAATCTAGAAAATTTATATATATATAATGCCGTTATGACTGTAAAGCCTACGTCAACTGAAAATGAACGAGTATTCTCTTTATCTGGTTAAGACTGATTAAAATGAACATATTGTTGATTACGAAAATGTGTATTTTATTTTAAAACCTTTTTCATACATTTTTATTGAGGTTAATCAAATTCCCGACTTCTCGGGAATTCCCGGGAAATGGTGCTCGAGAAGTCTCGGTATCCGGGAAAAAAAAAAGTCGGCAAAAGAGAAACCCTAGTTGATGATGGTGATAATTGCTAGAAAAACGGAAGAAAGACGCATCATCAACAGCTCATATACGTCCCCACCGAGGGGCTCGAGCCTACTCTGAATTAGGGCGATTAGGCCTTATTCGACCACGCTGGCCCAGTGCGGGTTGGTCGACTTTACACATAACCTTTGAATTTCTTCGCAGGAGTGTGCAGGTTTCATCACGATGTTTTCCTTCACCGTAAGAGCGTCGAATAAACGTACATATGAATTCGAAGTTCGAAAACACATTGGTACGTGGTGGGGATCGAACCCGCTTCTCCCGGCAGGAGGCAGTGGCCCTAGCCACTAGACCACCGACGCTCAAATATTTCAATTACCTATTATTATTTGGACAATCAAACTGAGTGCAATATAATGTCGTAACAGGTGCTGAAAGCGAATCCTCCCCGTCTGGTGAGCAACATCAATTTCGTGACGCGGTTCTGCAACGCGCAGCGACTCATGACCGGCGAGGGGGGATACTATTTCACTAATCTGGTAAGTTTCTACTAATAGGGAATATGCATTTTGTTTTAAATTCATTAATCGAAATATTTTAAGTCCAGATAAACACATAAAAAATAATTTTTCAAACATCTTGCTCAGAAACAAAGTTATAAGGCTTCAAAGTTGATGGTTAGAGAGAGGTCCGACGTGACATGTGACGTCATATGTCACGCGGGCCATACATCCGCCATAGAAAATTTTGTTTTCGTAAGAGGGACAGATATATTTGTTTAATAATGGTGTATCTGTCTAAGGTATAGTTTGTTTTTCTATCATTTTCGATTCTGTTTTGACTGTCAGTATTCTATTTTTGTATACTTTTAGATGATCTATGAAAAAAACTAATATTTTTTATGCATATGCCCTATTAACTAGCTGACCCGGCAGACGTTGTCCTGCCATTTTTCTCAACACCTACCCTGCACCCACCCTACACCTACCCTGCACCTACCCTACACCTACCCTTGACCATTTTGTATTGGAAAACTAAATTGTCGTTTTTTTTCTGTTACTTATTATTTATGTTTCTCACCGTTTAAACCTTCCCTTAACTTCCACAAATATATTATATTTCAGGATCAAAATTAGTCAAATCGGTCCAGCCATTCTCGAGTTTAAAGATAGAGCAAAAACTCTTTTTTTTTTAGTGCCATAAAGAAAAAAATATTTTAGTGTTCGATAGCAGAAACTAAGAAGTTTGGATTTATAAAATAAAAAAAAAGTAGTCTGATCCCCTATAATGGTTCATGCAACGTCTACCTACCTACGTAACAACTCATTGATTTATTGTTTGCAGTGTTGCGCTGTGTCTTTTATCGAGAATCTGACGGCGGATTCCCTCAACATGGACAAGAAGGAGTTCGACTGCTACATGGCGATGCCGGCTACCATCGGCGGCAGCTCTTGGGTAATAACCTTGTTTATTAGCTTTCGTACCCATTGCATTGTTTGGTAAGGTAATTATCGAAGATTGAATGGGGGATTTTTGGACAGCTCTTTAAAAAAAGAATAGTTCTAATTAAGATGATAGATGGCGCCAGATGTACTCCGTGGATTCTTTTTTTTATCCTTTTATGGCCCTGGGTGACTCGCCGGATTTCTTCGGATAAACGAATCGTCAACGCCATCTATCGAAGTTTTATGAACAAATTTTTTAAATTGGCTGTTGGAAAATCCTCAATTATTTGTCTTAGTCTTATTAGTACAATACTACAATATTTATTACTCACTGCCTCCCAAGACACAAGTTAAATCTTAGTTTGGGAGACAGGGATTGAAAATTTGTGATTTACACTAAACTTAACTGTATGTCCTTTTTACTTAATAAACTTATTATTATTATTATTATGTTTTATCCAGGCGTGCGCATTATCTCTATGCGGCGCGGCGCGTGAGGCCGACGAACAACGTGCGCTTGCGCAGAAACTTCTGCAGGAAGCGAGCGAAGTGCGCGCGCATGCTGACAAGCTGGCCAATGATGCCATTATTTTTGAGGTTAGTTCTTCACTATATCAATATGTTTCGAGCAGGCGTCAATATTTTTCAAGCAAGCGTTAATATACCTAACGTTTTACCCACCCAACCCGCTAAACCAGTTTCAAAAGGCGTGCGCCGACTGACAAGCTGGCCAATGACGCCATTGTTTTTGAGGTTAGTTCTTCACTATATCGATATGTTTCATGCAAGCGTCAATATGTTTTGAACAGGCGTCAATGTGTTTTAACGAGCGTCAATGTGTTTTAACGAGCGTCAATATATTTTGAGCAGGGGTCGATATACTTTGAGCAGGGGTCGATATACTTTGAGCAGGGGTCGATATGTTTCGAGCAGGCGTCAATATGTTTCAAGCAAGCGTTAATATACCTAACGTTTTACCCACCCAACCCGCTAAACCAGTTTCAAAAGGCGTGCGCCGACTGACAAGCTGGCCAATGACGCCATTGTTTTTGAGGTTAGTTCTTCACTATATCGATATGTTTCATGCAAGCGTCAATATGTTTTGAACAGGCGTCAATGTGTTTTAACGAGCGTCAATATATTTTGAGCAGGGGTCGATATACTTTGAGCAGGGGTCGATATACTTTGAGCAGGGGTCGATATGTTTCGAGCAGGCGTCAATATGTTTCAAGCAAGCGTTAATATACCTAACGTTTTACCCACCCAACCCGCTAAACCAGTTTCAAAAGGCGTGCGCCGACTGACAAGCTGGCCAATGACGCCATTGTTTTTGAGGTTAGTTCTTCACTATATCGATATGTTTCATGCAAGCGTCAATATGTTTTGAACAGGCGTCAATGTGTTTTAACGAGCGTCAATATATTTTGAGCAGGGGTCGATATACTTTGAGCAGGGGTCGATATGTTTTGAGCAGGCGTCAATACGTTTCAAGCAGGCGTCAATATGTTTCGAGCAGGCGTATTTTTTTTTCAAGCAGACGTTATATTGTTTCAAACAGATGTCCCTACATATTTATTTAATTAATTACTTGACAACAGTCTGTTTACTGCAGTCATGAGATTTGAAGAGATAGTGAAAAAGGCTATCACTCCGACTCCGAGTAATATTAGCACGTTTTGAAACCCACTCCAAGAACTTAATTGTTACCACCGACTAACGAGATAAATGACCTTTCCAAAAAACGCATGTTATATATGTTATAATCATAATCCGAAACATTAATTTGATAAACGAGTACCTACTTAATAAGATTAGAGTTGACCAATTTAGCATAAATCGTTATGTAGTATCTAAAATTCGTCTACTTACTTTCGCGGCAGTAACAAGTGATAATTTTTATTATTTTTCCCCCAGTAACATTATAATAATAATGTCTTGCGAAATATGGTACTCGTACTTCGAAATCGGTACTAATATCCTTAGACCTTGTACCAGCCAGTTAGTCTTTTCTCAAACGTGAGCATACACTCGTAGTGAACGCGCCAACCAGGGACAAAGTTCTTTTGTCCTTAATATTATTAACTAACTTTGACGGAGAAAAAATATTTTGTTAAATCTTAGGGCGTTTGCGCACCACACGTATTCGGTTCTTATTCGTTTCTGATCCGGTTTGGCCGTCCTAGCAATTGTATGGAAGCTTACGCACTCACACGTATCCGGTTCGTATTTGATCCGTGAATTCTCACTCCGGATCGTTTTTCACGGATCAAAACCGAGTCGAAGTGTCTGCCATACAAATTGTACGTACGCTTGTGCACTACACTCGATCCGTATTGGGTTTCACGAATGAAGAGTGAGATGCGTGGAGGGGAAATCTTGCGCTGCCAACGAAATCTGGTGGTGCAATATCGTCTCGAATACGAATGAAAAACGGATCAGTGCGCAAACGCTAGACGTGAATTTCCCGGACGTCTTTTTCACGTATCGAACAAGAATCGAATAAGAATCGGATACGGATAAGTGCGCAAACGCTCTTACTTCGAATAAAGACATTTTTATCTTTGATTTAATTTGTGATCCTTATGATCTGTGTCAATAATGGTTGGTTTTTTCCAATATTGATCATTGTACAATTTTTGTCTACAGGAGCAAATAACGAAGAAAGTCAAAGATGTCCTCGCGAAAACACCACTGGAAATTACGCCGCGGCTAGAACTGCCATCTTTCGGCCAATTCAAGAACTCGCCTCTTATTGATCTGGATTTACCTGAAGAACAGAAACCAGTTGAAATCACAGTAGAACCAGAACTCTCAGAGACAAGGATCCAAGTTGTCGAAGAAGAAACAGAAATCCAAATAAACGAAGAAGAAAAACCAGATGAGAAATTGACGATCCTCGGCTTTGAAGAGATCGAAAAGCCTCCTTCTTCTAAATCACCCCAAAACTTGGAGCAATCCTGGGACTTGAAGCAAACTAGTTCTCTAGAATTACTTACTCCTTCACCTCTAGGGTTTACGCCGTTCGACTCGAGATCCATCGACGAACTGATGACTCCAGACGATTTTGCAAGCGATCACTTAGCGCCAGGTCTAAGCAATATAAACTACGATATAGACCTCTCAGATTTTAGCGGAGATAACAGCATAGCCGAAGACGCTCCAAAGGAACCCAAAGATCCATTCAGCCCTGAAGGTTTGAAGAAAAATGTTGATCCATTCGCTCCTAAGTTACAAGACATTAATTCTATTTTGGAGTCATTTGATGAATTCAGTCTAATCGATACAAAGCATCGAGAATCGGCTCCTTTTGAAGTTATACACAGAGACCCGTTTAGTGTCAAAACAGAAAAGAAAAGCGATCCATTCCTTCCCATAGGATCCAATAATGATCCATTTGCACCAGTACCGCAAACAAGTGGGGTCAAAGTGTCCATCCAAGGTAAAGGTCCTTTTAGTCCAGAGCAGGACCCATTTTCAGGGTTCAAAGTGAGTGTTGGGCCAGGTCAGAGTGATCCATTCAGTCCAAAGCCTGGGAACTCCTCCATTCTAGACGATAATGAGTCACCAACTGCTGCATGTCTTCTACCTTCGCCGTTACAGCCGCAGAGCAGCCAACCTTGATGAATAGTAATAGTTTTGAGTAGTCAATCAAAGTATTTTTTGGTATGTGCAGTCAGCGGCTAAACAAAAAAAAATTAATATGTTTTGTTATTATAAACCACTCAGTGGCCTTTGGCGGCTCACTGACACCAGGGTTTGTGAGGTCGGTTGTCGACCTTACAACCCACACGATGAAGAAGAAGATAAACCACTATGATTTGGTCTGTTGGGTGTTGATGAACATGGATTTCTTACCCTCCAAAAGGTTGTTTTTGGTTGCTGGCTGTACTTACTTTAGTAAATATTGTTTTATGGAGAATGTGTCAAGAATCTTAGAATCGTTGGCTGTGTGTTTGTAAATAAATAAAATGTTTTCTGTTATTATTATTTAAATAATATATTTTTTCTTTGTCTAAGATCCGAATTCCTTATTTAGAATGTTGTGAAATAGTAAAAAAAATCGCTAGTTGAAAAAGTATTTTTTTGGTGCTACTAATGTTCTCAATTATTTTTCTTGTTAATAAATTTTCATTATGTTGACATTTCCATTGCAACTTTGAATACATTTTGATGTTAAAATATTGTATGTAGCTGTTAATCTATAAAACTGCACCTATTGTACAATTCTATGTATTTATCGAAAATAAAGTATGGTAAAAAAAGAAATGTTTCAATAAATAAACTCAAATATTACATTACAAAAATTTATTCAACTAGAATCTTTCATAAACTTTATACCAGTTTCATCTTACAATTATTAAATCCATATCAGTATTTTTAGTTTCAAATGTAAGTTGGCAGAACTAATGCCAGATTGAATGACACACATTTGACTCTAACTAAATATATTGATATGGACTTGTTTTAAATAAAAGATGCTACCAAGAGCTAGGCAGCATAATTTTCAGTGAGCCATGCTGTTATACATAAATCCCCAGTATATCAGACATCAAATTGTCACATTTTCTTTACTTTTAGAATACCTACCAGTAAAATATCTTAATTTTGTAACTAAGGAACTTAATTCAACAGAAAAGGCCCAAACTCATGCAGTGATGATTTCTACATAAAAGGTTACAACAATAATTAAGTAACGTGTTGGTTTAAATAAGAATAAAAACACTATTAAAACTAATTTCTCACCATGAAATACAAAATGCAACTGCTTTTGTATCGGCTAAATGTTGAAAAAACTAAAAAGGCAAAGGAGACTTTACATAAAGCCAAAACAATTCAATTGATTTAAAACAAAAAGAAATGAAATGACCTGCATTCATACAATGCATTTCAAAATTGTTCAGCCTAAAGTAAGTCTTAAAATTAGATTGCTTTTTAACCATGAGCACAAATTAATGAAGAGTATATAAGGTAATAAGGTAGACCTTCACTTTTATACAAATAAAATGCAAAGACTTTCCTTTACAAGTGAAATTTTGAAAAGTAATCTTCATTCTTATCTAATTTCTAACCAGTAAGTTGCTTAAAAACTTCAAGATTCTTAGTATTGAAGCGAAGGTGTAAGAAATGTCTTGGTCAATGCCAGTACACTAAGGCAAAAAGCAACATATCAATTGCTTAAACTCCATACAATCTAACTTCATATATACATTTAAATATTTAAAAATGTTAGGTAGTTACATCATTTGTTCATTGTTTGGAATAAAATAATCACTAACTCTCAAAAGACTACATTCTGAAGGCATCCAAAGTGATTCACTTGCATAATTTAAATTTTTCACTACTTAAATCTAATGATGAACACGCATTTACAATCATAATTAAAAAGTAAACAATTTTTGGCTTACTTGAAGATTAAATTGATTAAAATTAAATACAAAACACATGTCAAAGCCTAACGTGAAACATACTGTAACAAAATTATTTAAAAAGGTAAAACGTTCCACTCATCAAGGTACTTATTTTGTCTTATAATTCCATGTTTGGTATCATTTCATTGACAATAAATATAATTAGATTAATTTTTTGTCGTCAATGAAATAAGTCTTTCAGTAGTGACTATAAATAGTGACTGGCAATGATTAAGCGATAGAGATTGTGACATTGATTCCCAGATTTCCATTGTCAGCAAACAGCTGAGCTAGGGACGTATCAAACACCAGACAGTCTGAGTTCATGATGGCAGATGAGACACCTTCATGTATGGACCGCGGCATCGCTTCCCAAGTGAGTCTACGGCGATGCCCATTCAATTCCAACCGGTATGCAAAATTCTCTGCCTCCTTGCGAGAACCTATAAGCTGCACAATTGCAAAGAACTGTTGATGGCCATCAAACTTTTCTTGTTTCTCAAGAACCAGCATAAAATGGTGGTTGAAACAAGACTGCATCATCACCCAATCAACAGCTCCGGGCAGATTGATATCTGTTGCCAAAAACACTATATCCTCACCTTGGAGAGTAGTGATGCTTTTGTGAGACATCATGAGATGTGGCATTACTTGATCTAAGCCTCCTTGCCATTTACACGATGCGCCTGGACAAGGACAGGAGTACGGTCTGAATTCGCAGGCTTCTTCGTGCTCCGCTTTTTCAGTGTGGACGAGAGTTACTGTACAGCCAGTATTGGAGTGTTTGCACGGGAACATTACGTTACTCGCGACTTTCTCCATGGCGAGGTTACGGATGTTGCCAAGGGGGCCTCGGCAGGTCGGGCAGCAGGATAGCTTTGGACGGCAGCTCGAGCAGACCAGGTGGCCGCTCTGGCACTGCAGGATCGGCGGCAAAACATAGTCGAAACAGACAGGACACTCGAACAGCGACGCGAGGTCGGCAGACATGGCTGTGGGCACGTTCACGAGCGCAGGCACTCCTGGCACAGTACAACTGGACCCGCTTGCTCCACGCCTTTTGTTGTTTGTGCTCATGTCACTGTCACGCGCACATAAAACCCCACGATCGGCGGCCAACTACGTCCCTTTCACGATATTTCGACTTGAACACTTTTATGGTAAATATTAACTGCTATTTCATTTGTAACCGTCCACATCGGATCTTTTCCGTCTCGCTGTGGTGCTGAAGTCTTCCATCACAACTTTGGGGGGCGATGTTTTGCACAATCGTGATCTATTTTTTGTCTTCGACTTGGGGACTAGGTGAAAGCTGATATTTATCAGCTGGTTTGTACTTCACGAAGCGAACTTAACTGATGGCCAGTTTTTTGTAGAAAATCAATTTATTTGCGAATGTTCTAGTTCAATAAATACAAAAGGAGCAGATTCGTCGCACAGCACACACTAATTTCTTTCAATGACGAGTGAAGTGACGAGACGACCAATCGAAAACCATCCATGACTGACAGCATCCATGATGTCATAGACAAACAAACAAGTTGTGCCGGCCGTAGACAAACTGGGCTGCCAGCGCTGCCAGGCATTTTTCATATAAATAGGTATTTTTCCGTTAGTTGTCCATAGTTCCGCTATGTGACGATGTGTTTCTTCGCAATCGCAAACGAAACCTTAATTTTATTAATACTGTGCCTGTACCTAAAATTGTTTTAGAAAATATGTATTGAAGTAAATATGTATATGTATTAAAAGGTAAATTTTTTAACTTTAGTTCTATTAAACATACATTACGTATTAAAAGTAAAACTTGTATATAGTATCCACAACCGTTTATAAAAACGTGAGCTACGAACGAAGGGAGTGGGGGAAAGATATAAAAAAAAAATGAGGTTTGGCTTGAGAATGAAAACGGCTTACAGATGATACCACATTGGCCATGTTACGCTGCCACCTGTAAGATCTTTGTATTACATTGGCTTTATAAAAAAAATGTAACAACATTCTATGAGAAAAAAAAAATACTTAGAAAGTTTGAAATAAAACATTGATTTTATGGACCCAGATAAATTATTTTTTCTGTAACTTTCACTCACATCTACACTAACTGGCAACTTATTTTTTTGTGGTTGTGGAACAATGGAGAATATTGATTAGTGCAAAAGAGAGAAGCAAACCAAGTATAGAGCTTTGTCTCCTTTTAGCACTTTAACTGCGCAATAAAACAATGATTTAATGCCAACATTACAAAACAAATTATGACGTTGTTTGATGTGTCAATTCGTTCAGAAATAATGTACCTGAGTAATGTACCTACATCTGTGTCATACTTTTATACCTAAAGGGGTGAGCAGAGCTTTAGTTGACTTCCAGCTTCAGGGAGAACTCACTATTTTGTTTACAACATGTTGGTTAAATAAGTAATGCAAAATCTCTCGAGTGGTATATCTCAGCCCATGATACTGAATAACTTTTAAAAAATCGTAATAGTTTTCGAATGTTTACCCAGTAGTACCTATTTGAATTTTTTCAACCACCTTATACAACGTGTAGCCAAATACGCAAAACCTCTCGGGTCATGAAACTGAACAACATTTTGAACTTTCCTACAAATTGATTCGATCAGTCTTTATGAAAGTTCCAAATTAATTTTTCGAGAGATTTTAGGTCAGAAGGTCGCCTTCAGGGCGGGGTGTGCGAGTTGGAGTATAGGTTTTGGGGCAGGTAAACTAGTAGTGAAGGTAGCCGTGCGTGAAAGCCAAACGGACAAACTATTTTCTGTGATTTCATTCAGCATCATCGGAGGCCTCAACGCTGCTGCACTAGACGGCCCTTTAACGGGGCCCTTCGGTAAGGGGTCATTTTAGACTAGGCACGGACCCTGGAACTATGTTGTTACGATACGGCACGACTGCCGCACAGATAAAAGCAGTCATGCAAGTAATACTCATGCTAATGTATAGAGCTAGGCAATGACACATCGGTGGCCAAATCTTCCGACCTTTACAAACCCCCCGTTTTGTTATCCTCTTTGCTTGTACAAAGGCTTTAGTTCCACACCTTGCCTTTGAAACTTTATGAAACAAAAAAACTTTATGACTTTGAAACTTAATGTTTCCTTTTTAGTTTCATGGGCATGAGCCCAACCGAACCTCATGAGGTTTTGCTGGTGACAAAATTAGTGGCTCTATCATCGGGAGATTTAAGCTATATTAATTCTGTGGATAAGCTTAAAGCAAGTTGATCACATTCAAATAAAAATGTGCTCGTAGAACTTCTAGGTAGTCCAAAAACCAAAAGAGCGAATCACGTTTAGCGCGTCGATTCAATTATTATTTATAGGAAATAATGACGTCAATGCGCAAACAAAATAGGTAATAAATTTTACAAAAATTAAAGCCTGAAAATTCTTTGTGAAACTCTGCTAGTCGAATAAAGAACAAGGATTTTATTTTTATTTAGTATAGCACTGTCGTCATATTAAGCGGCTGACATTTTGACCTCGTTGCAGTAGGGGCAGTTTTCATATGGGATTGTCTCGCTGCACGTGCTGCTACTGTACCTTAGTTTTATAATATATTATAATACATTGGGGACATTTTCACACACGGCCATGTAGCAGAGCTTGTACTATGGGTATCAGACAGCTGATATACATAACATAAATACCTTAGATAAATACATACTTATGTAGATAAACAACATCCAGATACAAGCCAAATAAGTGCTCATCATCACACGAATGTTTGCCCATGGGCGTGATTCGAATCCGCGACTCTGTGCTTCGAAGGGTGTACCACCAACTAGGCTACGGAGCCATTGTTATATGTAGGTATCTTGTAAGAGAACAAGACTCGTTTATTGAAGCACCTACTCAGAATTTTACGAAGTATGAACCTTCATAGATACAGATAAGTAGGTAAAATACATTTTAGCACTGTTAGCACAGCTCTGAAACATGACGCGTGTAGGAAACAAAGTGTATTATTTCGCAATCATCTGTTGACTTGTAATACGAGTATGGGGTTTACGCCACAAAAACTACTCTCAGATTTAACATATTTTATCTTCTTCTTCGTCGTCGTATCCTCATGACTGAGGGTCGTGACCACCAAAAGACGCGTTGCGGGACAGGGCTCTCCAGGTGCATCTATCTTGGGCAAGGTGGATTGCGGCCTGAGTGTTGCAATTAATGGACTCGAGAATGGCATCTGTCCACCGAGGGCGCTCTTCCTCTGCTCCTTTTCCCCTCAACGTGGCCCACTAGTATAAGTCTCAAGGTCATGAGGCTCCCGGCGGAGGACGTGACCGAAGAAAGAGAGAGACCTTTGGAGACAGATTAAAGACAGGCGTGTTTTTATATTGAGCTTTTGAAGAATAGAGACGTTAGTCCTATGTGCTGTCCAACATATTTTATACATCATTATTATTCGCAGCTCAGCCTACTACTCTACTCATCTTATCTACTCATGTTATATACTCATGTTATATACTCATCTTATCTACTCTACTCTATTCTACTTATCTACTCACTGCTGGGTACTGTGACGATAGTGGAGCCGTGTCCCTACGAGGAATGATACAACGGAATTATAAGTTAACTTCGAGATTATAGCTAGTGGTGGTAGAGAACCAGAGTGCAAGGTGGCTTGTGTTAAAACATAATTCGTCTATGGAGGCGGCTCGCGCATGACTCTGTTTTTTTTTTGGAAGTTTTATGGTCCGGTTCACATCTCTTACAAATTCGGATACCGACGAATATTGTGTCATAATGGCACGTCAAAAGTATTACTGGCCATAGCCAGTAACGCCGCCGGACAGGAAAGCAGCGGATGGGCCAAGGAGGCCGCAATAGGCGTCTAGTAGTTCATCATCAATTAGCTCATATATGTCCCCACCGAGGGGCTCGAGCCTCCCCTGAATTAGGGAGAGTATTTAGTTAAGTCTCCTAAATTTTTTGAGTTATTTATTTAAGAAACTTAACTTCTATTAGGGATTCCTATGTTGTTTTACTAGAACGTGTTAGATTGTTTTGAAACAATTGATTCTCTAACTTCATTGTTGAAGTAACTTCTAATCCTCTAGGTCGGGTTGGCTCACTTAGTAGACTAAGTCCATGCATGCCGCAAAAATATGAAAAAAATAATAAAGTAACGGTTTACTCTGTGACACGACAAAATGTGACGAAAACTTTGAATGCTTCTACTGAAAATTACGAAAAAAGCCTCACTGTGTTTATGATTTGTGTGGCGCGGCAGTGCAGCGCCGCAATTTTTTTTTACTGTTGTCAGTTCATAACTTACGTCCCCACCAAGGGGAAGGACGATCAGTCAACCACCACGCTGACCCAGTACGGGCTGGTCAACTTCACCACAACAGGATTCCGTAATTTAAATCACATTGATACATGGTCTCTCGCAGAAACGATGAGCGTTGGAGCAGACGGGTTCTCGACCGCACGTCTTGGGAAACGGCAGGGGGGCGTGCCAGGTGGACTGATGACCTGAGGAAGGTCGCTGGTGGTGGCTGGATGAGGAAAGCGAGTGATCGTGCGCTTTGGCGTGCCCTTGGGGAGGCAGCAGTCCAGCAGTAGACTGCAATAGGCTGATTGATTGATTGATACGTGGTAAGTTTTGAACCTGCACCTCTCAGTCGGAACGGCCACTGCACCACCGACTTTCTAACACACATTTCGAAGTATATGTCGAATCCGGTGATGCACTCAACTTTATCAGATTTATCACAATTTTGAAATCCACCGTCTTGATGTTCTTATCAATGGTCTGTCACACTTCTTCATTATTATCAGCTCGCGTTTCCCATCTGACATTCTTGGAACTGTAGTTATCATGTCAATATCAAAGATAATACGGAGAATACCGTAAATACCTAGTTAGTTCGTCTGTGTACATAATTTCTAAAAATAACAGGCTCGCCGGTTGGCGGCGGCGCCTTGTCGCAATACGTCGTCCTAGCTATTAAATACAATATGAAATTAATCTATTTTCATGAAAACGCAAATAAAACTGTATTTGATGTTTGTATTTTTTTATTATTATTATTTATTTATTTATGATACAAAAAATACATACAATTTAAATAAAAGCATCATTAAACCATTGTAGGTTTGTCTCAGATTCGCTTGACGTTGTCAAACTATACAATAACGTTAATTAGTAATGTGATAAAATATACATTTCAAATTAAGATCGCGCACTATTCTTTGTCGCAGAAAGAAAAAGACACTATAGCTAAGACACTTACGGTTTCGTTTCGATAAAAAGAGACGTCGCACTGTTTATGCTAAAGGAGTACTTCCCTAGAATTTTCCATTAAAAATACATTTATTTTTATTATTAACGGATGCTAGTTTCACTTACTGCTTGATAAAAACTAGGTTGGTAGTACTAGTATTCGTTATTCTAAGATAAAAGTGCGAGTGCGTGTGTAAAAGAAAGAAGAAAGAAAGAAAGAAAAAACGTTTATTTGCTTACAATACTAAGGGCGACTTTTACGAAACCCCTAATTGAGATTAAAATGGTATTTAAATAGAAAATTTTGTTTAACGTATTGCACCATACATAATCACAATTAGGTGAGCTGTCAAAATTAATTACAGAAAAATTGCAAATTAACTAAGCTAATAGCGATTAACAAAAGTGTCATTTTGATGTTGTTTGCTGCAGTCGTCAAGACAACGGTTTTTAGCTGCCATGCACACGTTTCAAACCAAGCAAACAATTTTCGAAGTACGGTATGGAACCTGTCAAATAATTTAAATTTCTATAGTCAAAAATGTTACTGACGTAAAATGGAACGTAGGTTGGTAGTCATAGACATTATTTTTTAGTTTATTTTCTACAAAAATTGTCACAGAAGAGACTCTAATTACAATTTCATAATTAATGACAAAATCTATTTGGTGCAAGACATTACTAATTTTAATTAATTTAAATTGCAATTAGGGGTTAATTATTATTAGTTAATTCAAATTTAGCTAATTTTAAACACTATTTGGTAAAAGCCACCCTAAAGAAAACAAAAATAAAATTATATTTGTTGCGATTTGGCAAGCAAAGAGGTCCCAGCTCAGCATGGTGCTATGGAGGACTCATAAAGTGCCCTCCATAATGCTGGTCTTCCGCGGAACCTTTACTAAAATAAAAATAATTATTAAATTTAATAAACATACAAAACATAATAAAATAGATATAAATGGACACAAGTATAAGTATACGTAGGGGCGTAAATAAACAAATAAAAAACTAAATATAATGTACTTAATAAACAAATACGGTCAACTCACGCGTCTGAAATATAATAAAGTAAAACTATTGAAAGTGAATTATCGAAAAAAAATGAAGTATAAACAGCGTTATTAACGGTCAGGGGCCTATAACGTAAGTACGTGTAGGTCCTCAAATACGTTGTGTTACGTAGTCCGTACCTAGTACTATTATAATGATCTGTGGTCCGTACTGCGGACATCATCTGAATAGTCGAAGTAAATCACCGCTTTTACTCGCGTTTTTCAGATTGTCCCGTTGAAATATAGTACATTTTGTAAAGTGTTTTTTTTTAATGTGGGGTCATTTTACACACGGCCATCTGATCTCAAACTAAGCAAAGCTTGCACTATGGGAGTCAGACAACTGATATAGGTACATTACTTAAATAGAAAAATACATACTTGTGTGTGTGTGGCCTAGTAGCCGCCACGGAGCTGCAGAGCACTACACGAGGAGTGTTGTAGAGGGTTACGTGGCTATAACCAGGGCACAGTCCAAGGAAAAAAGGTATTTATATATTTTTATATTATATTAACTGACAAATAGTAGAGAATAGTAAAAAAGCATAAGGTATGTACTATCGAAGATCAGGACATGAAGTGAAGAATTTGGCAGAAAAAAGACAAAATTGAAACGTAAGAAATCTAAATTTGAAAATGAATTTGAAATGAAAGATAAAACTGCCAGCAAGAAAGGTTGCCAGTCATAAAACAGGAAAGAGGACGAATGCCTCGTTACACTTGTATAGATAAACAACATCCAGACACAAGGATAACACAAGTGCTCATCACACGAATGTTTGCCCTGGACGGGATTCGAACCCGCGACCCTGTGCTTCGCAGGCAGGCATACTACCGACTAGGATAGGGGGCCGTCGACTATGTCTTTCTCCAACTTCTTAGCAGATAGTGATCTGCTAGCCGCTGAGTAGTAAAAGGGCAAAGAAATATTTCTCACATTTTGTTTAAATTAAAAAAATGTAGCTATCTGTTCGATACCATAGTACAAGCTTTGCTTAGTTTGGGATCCGACGGCCGTGTGTGAGATGTCCCCATATTTATTATTATAATTACTTATAACAAGAAGAAAGTTTGATTGCCTGTTTTAAAAATTGAAACTTCCATCACAGAATAATCAAAATGATCTCGGCAACGACGAACGCCTTTTTAAAAATAATTTATATTTGAATCGTCGTAAACAAAATGTCGTATTATCAAATATTTCTCTCATCTTTTATGCCAGGATGTTGTAAAGTTTTTAAAACGCTTGTTATTAATAATGGTGTTTTGTACGTTACATTAGAGGTATATTACAAAGGAAGGTTCTTAAAATAGTATAAGTGTGAGTTATAAACCTAATACATATATAATATATTAACTATAGTTAATAAGTTATTTTCCTTGATAAATAAAATATTGATTTAAATAGATTTTCATATTTATTTACATAACCATACATAGTACTACATAAATATTGGGTAGGATAGTAGGAAGTACGTTGTTAGGCTGGGATCACTCAATGCAAAATGAAACATAGGTAAAACTGCGTCACTGCTATCGTTTGCGTATTTTAAAGATGTTTAGTAGGAAAAAAAATATTGTGTACTTAGTAGGTATAATTTAGTATGTAAGGATTTATGTAAGTCACTCACTTACTTTTGGTAACTGTCGATTGGACTGCCGCGTCACAGGTTATCCTAGTGCGGAGTCTAAAAGTAATTTTGTACTGTTCCGTGAAATTTTCTTATTGGCAAATAAACAATTTTTATTTTATTTTAATTTTTAATTTTAATTTTACGTAATTACGTAAATTTATTATTAGTTATGTAAAATTTTAGGTAGGAATATTGATTACAGTCAAAATGTATTTGTTCCATATATAATTCATTTATTCTGTAGGATTTATATAATATACTAAAAGCGGTTTCAATCCTACCTTTCAATTAGTAAAAAAATCTTTCAATCTTCATTGTTTCTAAACGTACGCAAACAATTTTGTTTTCGCCAATGTCTCACGCTACGGAAAAGCGAATCATGCGCGAAGGCGAATTTATAAATTACAATCTAGTTGAAGGAAAGCGTCGTACTTGTGCGCACGTCTTTGCGCAACGCGGGTGCCGCCAAAAAAGTTACAGAGTTTCGTTCGGAAATAAAGTCAGTTAGTTACTTTTAAAACAACATTTCATTTAGTGCTTCATTTGTGAAATTTTAGAGTTTGTGTGTTTTGTTTTGCGAACTTTGGATTTCTTGGGTCAGTTGGAAATTATTATCAGGTGAGAATATTATAAATTTAATTTGTCGTGAAATTGGTTTCTTGTATTTCCGGTTGGTCTTCAGCTTTTTATGTACTAACTTGTATATAAAAAGAAAAGGTAAGTAATTAATTGAGTCTGTGTAATTAGGTAAGTACTTTATATATAGGTACCTAAGTACTTTCCTAGGCTAAATACCCAATTTGTTTAAATTGATTGAACTATTAAAACAAGTCAATGTTTTTGTTTTAATGTCATACAAAAAGTGTATAATATTTCTTTAACAAAAGGCCTAGGAAACTAAACACTAAGCACGGACATTGGAATTTTAAACAAACTTATTTTATTATACTCATTAAAATAATTAATAAAAGCCCGCCATTTCAATCGATATATCCTTTCGGGAAATACACGACGTTTCTTAACATACGTGTTAGCCAGCACTCCTCTTTTTCGTCAGAATATAAGTAAATAAAAAGAAGTGTGCCTCCCGGCATTCTAATAGGACCACGGGTATCATAAAAGGCGACTAGGGAAGGGCCGCATTGCCGCCGTGTGGTTCCCGGCATTAGAAGGAAAGAAAAAAAGAAAAAAAATATACTTTTATTTGCTTACAATATTAAAGAAGATCTTTTGTCAGCATCTGACAATGGCGGACGTGTCTTAGTTTAAATTCTTTAATTTTAGTTTATTGAAGTGTTTAGTGTATAATTTCGATAGTCCAGTGAATGTTTTGGGACTATAAACTTTAATAGAACAATTGAATCGCTTACACTTTGCTGACATTTTTAGATGCCAAGATGTGGTGGCTTCTGTAATTGTACTTTCACATTACTGAGCCCAATTCACCGAATAATCATCCAAGGATATAATATCAAACCTACAAATATCACTCGACACTGGCGAAATACGTCTACATAAGATGTGTCGCCATTAGTTAGGAAGTAGAAAAAAAATAATTTAAGAAAACAAAAATAATAAAAAAAAAAGTCCGACATTAATAAAAAATCTTTATTTTCTCCACAGTAGTAAATTACAGAGCAATTAAAATTATGCTACAAAATAGGTTTTGTGGGAGACTGGAGCCTGAGCTAGGTGAAACCTGTATTACAAGTCTCCAGGACCCACCCTGCCGACATTGGTGCTTAAAATAAAAGTACAAAAATATATTTTAATAAAAACTGTTATATATGTTGCGATTTGGCTAGCAAAGAGGTCCCAGCTCAGCATGGTGCTATGGAGGACACATAAAGTGCCTTCCGTAACGCTGGTCGTTCGCGGAACCTTTACTAAAATAATTAAATTTAATATACGTACAAAACATAATAAAATAGATGTAAATAGACATATAATTAATATATAAGTAGGGGCGTAAATAAACAAATAAAAAACTAAATTAAAAAATATGGTCAGTTACTCACGCGTCTGAAATATAGTTATGTATTAGTAAAACTATTGAATCATCAAAAAATTAAAGTATAAACAGCATTTGAGTATTAACGGTCAGGGGCAATTATAATATAATCAAGCAATGAATCGGACCAACCCATGTCTTACCGTGGGTGTCGTAGAAGGCGACTAATTTGGGTTTAATATCAGATAGGCGACAGGGTGTAACCTGTCACTTGGTGCACTAATGGCTGGTTTACACGTGCCAAGTTGTTAACAAAATTTTAGGCCACTTAATGCGTGTAAACAACGAATTATCATCATATCAACGCTTATCATTATACAAAGCGCAAGTCCGATCTTGCATGGAGTACTTCAGTCACCTGTGGGATGGCTCAGCAAAATATCAAGTTGCTGCACTTGATTCGGTGGAACGCAGAGCCAAGAGAATTATCGGTGATGAGAATCCAGTGGTAACCAAGCTTCACAGTTTGGCTCATCGCCGGAAGATTGCATGTCTGTCAGTGTTTTACAGGCTGTATTTCGGGGAGTGTGCACGTGGGCTGCATGAGCTCATTCCGCCATCACCTTTTTACTATAGGGAGTCCAGACGAACTGCAGCATACCATCCGCACTTGGTCGACCTGCACGAAGCGCTTTCAATCATCTTTTATTATGCGCACGGCCAAGGAATGGAATTCTTTGCCTGCTTCTGTTTTTCCGAGTGCTTATAACCCAAGCATTTTCAAAGCTAGAGTGAACAGGCACCTTCTGGGCGAACTCGTTCCATCATCGACCGCATCTCGTCCCTCGCGTACCTGATTGTGGTCAAGAGTAAGCCCATCAACTAATAATAAAAAAAAAGAATTAAGTATTGGCGGCGGATCTTGGGATAACTAAAGAGCTTAGCTAGTATTAAGTGCACTTGACGTGTAAACACTTAGGTACTTAAAATTAAGTTAAAACTTATTTACTACTTGACAACTTAATACGTGTAAAACAGCCTTAAGAAACATATATATCGGTGTATAGTGCCGAATTTTAACCTAAAAATATTGCTAAATGTGGTTTTAGTGTATGTCTCTTGGAAGCCCACTAAAGCTCTGCTCTTCGGGATTTGAGTGTGATGTTATGTATGTAAAAAAGGAAAAAACAAAGGTTCAGGCAACAGTCCTCAGTTTCGGGTTCGAACTTCACCGTTTCGAATATACGTTAATTCGATGCTAAACACGCTAGCACCATTCATCAACGGCCCGTTACAGTCCACAACTGGACTATGAGCCTCCTTCACTTAAGTGGAGGGTTTTGCCATAATCTCCACGCTTGGCAGGCGGGTTGGAGATCGCAGATTAAAAGGTTACTGTATCAGAGAGCGCTGCTGTCCGTTCCCTGTTCAATGTGTAGTCCCTAAGTCGCCTCTTACGACACCCACGGGAAGAGTAGGGGTTGATGACAAATGTATTCTACTCTGCCGTCACCGCACGGCAACTAGCACCATTATAATAATTTTATTATTAAATAGCTGACCCGGCAGACGTCCTGCCATTTTTCCTACCTCTACCCTAACTCTACACCTACCCTACATCTACTCTTGACCATTTTGTATTGGAAAACTTTTGTCGTTTTTTTTTCTGTAACTTATTATTTATCTTTTTCACCGTTTAAACCTTCCCTGAACTTCCACAAATATTTCAAGATAAAAATTAGTCAAATCGGTCCAGCCATTCTTGAGTTTTAGCGAGACAAACGAACAGCAATTGATTTATATATACCTTATTATTTAGATTATGTTCTGTGGTTAGATGAAGGATAACATCGCGAAAAAAATCAAAAGTCCGTGAGGATCTTAGGCTTGATCGCTCTATTCCAGGGTAGGCTCGAGCCACTCTTCGGCGTATGTTAGCCGGCATACAAGAACAGCAGGACCGATTTGTATATAAGTATTTTTGTAAATTGAAAGACTTGGAAAAATCGGGAATATCTGAAAATAAGTCAGTACTTTGTAGCCCAGCAGCCGCCACGGAGCTGCTGGGCACTACACGAAGAGTGTTGTAGAGGGTTATGTGGCAATAACCAGGGCTCAGTCCGAAGAAAAGGAATTTATATATTATATTATTTATTATATAACTGTCATGGTAAACGGTAGAAAATAGTAGATAAGCTGTTTACTATCGGAGAACAGGACATGAAGTGAAGAATTTGGCAGAAAAAAGGCAAAATCGAAAAGTAATAAATCTAAATTTGAAAATGAATTTAAAATGAAAGATAAAATTGCCAGCAAGAAAGGTTGCCAGTCATAAAACAGGAAAGAGGACGAATGCCTCGTTACAATTTTTTTATAAAGGATTTTTGTATGAACTCAAGACAGGATATAGTCGAGTCAGCTTGTACTCACATAAAATAATAAAAAAAATATGAAAATAATATACAGGTACATTTTTGGTCCTTCGAACCGGGCAAATAATTCAACTGAAGTGGCTACTTATCTCGGTTGAGTGTGTACTTTGTAACAATAATTATTGGAATTATAATTATGAATATAGGATCTTTTAAGGTACCTTTTTATTTTTAAATGTCATCGACATTAGATGCGATGTTTACATTTTATACTTATTGTTATCATTAGGGCACTTATAATCAGCTTATTTAAAACTTTTTGTAATAAAAATCCTAAAATCATTTATTTCTAACACCTCGCCCCATTTCGAAGAAAACTAAAAAACAATAGAACTAATTTCCGAATTAAAATTATTAATAATTTAATGCAGCTATTTATATTCCTATTAAATTCATACACACACGATTTTCCCATAAATTTTTAAATATATATTTAACGAAACAATTATTTTGTTTTGAAGACGTACAAAATCTTAAATAATAATTTAATTAAATTGACACAGTTCCATAATCATAATACAAAAATAATAAATTAAAATGGATAATGCAAATAGTACCTAAAATAAAATATTTTTCAATTGTTTCCGACGCCCGCCATAAGGAAACAAACAGAGACTGTGAATTTGTGGTTCCCCATAAATATTTATGGGAACACAAAAACCTACTATACAGAAGGTTTTACCTATATAGGTAATAATAATAATAATAATAATAATAATAATTTATTGAACCAATTATAACAGTACAACAAGAGGTAACAACAAGGATGTACATTTAAAAGTTGAACATTATCATATTCCCTGCCTCCCAAACTAGGTAAAAACCTGTGACTTGGGAGACAGTGATCCGACAATAAAATAACTTTATTTTCCTCTTAATCTTAAATTGTCTTAGGCGCAGTGGTCAGGGCCGCTGGCTTTCGTTCCGGAGACTCAGTTTCGAACACTACTACGTGTGCAATACTACTCAATATGTCATAAACTTTACTTTTCTCAGAAGGTTTAATTATTGCGTATTTTGAAAATTT
Source organism: Carpatolechia fugitivella (assembly GCA_951230895.1). Lineage (NCBI taxonomy): Eukaryota > Metazoa > Arthropoda > Insecta > Lepidoptera > Gelechiidae > Carpatolechia > Carpatolechia fugitivella. The sequence goes on from OX579650.1 coordinate 16,480,258, forward strand.
GTCAATTACTATTAGGTGCCATTGTCTTTCTAGAGACATAAAATTGTATGTTTTCGAATTCATGTGTAGTGCGTTTATTTGACGCTTTTTGGTAAAAGAAAACATTAGCTCAGCAAAAAAAAGCAATAACAATGACGAAACAAAAACTTCTTTGGGAGACTTTCCCCAGTTTGCTTAGAGGACCGATAGCCATGGGCCTATATTATGATCTAAGGCCATGGGAATAGATGTCTTGAACGACATGCTATTTCATGCGTGAATTTTGTTTAAGACTATATTATAATATGTCAAAAAAGAAACGCAAAAGATGTGACGCATGTGGAGTTTCTTTGGTGAGTTCTTCTCCACAGAGTCCGCACATTGTGTAGTGACTCACCAAAAAAAAAATGTTATGACGAAACTAAAAGAGATAAGTAACATCCATAAGTTAATAAATTATTAATTTCATGTATTAATTTCATTGGTTTCGATGGATTCGAAGGCTTTCTCGTAGTCCACAAATGCTAGACACAGCGGCTTCTGTATAACCTGTCTCACTGTGTGGATGTGGTCTACGGTACTGAAACCTTTTCAGAAACCCAGCCTGTTCCGGCCAGGTGGATTGATGACCTGAGGAAGGTCGCTGGTGGTGGCTGGATGAGGAAAGCGGGTGATCGTGCGCTTTGGCGTGCTTTGAGGAGGCCTACGTCCAGCAGTGGACTGCAATAGGCTGATTGATTGATTCATTTAATTTAATTTTGGTTAGGACATTGCAGACTGAATCACCTGATAGTCTGAAAGACAGATGATTCCGCTTCGGATGGCTGCTAAGCCCTTGGTCCCGGCTACAAACTAATAATCGTTACACGAGCCACGTCCTTTGGCGGCTCTATAACACTGACACCAGGGTTTGTGAGGTCGGTTGTCAACCTTACAACCCACACGATGAAGAAAAAGTACGGGACGTATATACATCAACATCAACGGCCCGTTACAGTCCACTGCTGGACTATGAGCCTCCTCCACTTAAGTGGAGGGTTTTACCATAATCTCCACGCTTGGCAGGCGGGTTGGAGATCGCAGATTAAAAGGTTACTGTATTAGAGAGCGCTGCTGCCCGTTCCCTGTTCAATGTGTGGTCCCTAAGTCGTCTCTTACGACACCCACATATACATATAGGCTGAAAACATTCTAAAATTAAGATTTAACTATGAAATGGTCGTCGAGTTAGAGGCAAACACTCGCATATAAGTAACAAGATTCGTACTGATAAGCGTTGTGATAACGTTTATTGCTTGGAAAGTACTGACGCACCTATTATGTTTTCGTTGACGTGTGTACACAGAGCCTAGAGGTTTATAATAATGTGTATTATATATTATATGATGTAACTTCAGAAAGAAACATACACGAAGAGGCCCTAAATACTGAGATAATAATGCAGCAACATGTTCACTGGAATTTTATTGTACGCAATTCTAAACGACCATATAAAATTAATTGACAGTGACTATGTTCGTTTGGGATACCAATCTACATGAAACTGTGATAGTAGCCGGAACCTACTTAACATGCCTTTCAAAGCACAGAAGGCGCGTAGACTACTTTTTTTACTTTATAAATTTCAATCTTTGAAATTCAAGATTAGACAGACACATACTTGCTTGTGATGTCACAAAAGTTGTCTATGTCTAGATGTCAATAGTTGATACAAGGTGGGTATCGAACTAGTGTCTCTCGGACGAAATGCAACGACCCTAGCCACTATACCGACGACGCGACGCTCTCAAATAGAACACCGTTCAAGAAGTTACCAAGCTCTATTAAATATCTGTATATAATATACATGAGGGAGCACGTTTCAAATAACAATGAAAATGAAAATGCCATAAAATGTAAACCACTATAACTGCAGTTACAGCCGAATTCCCACGAAGGTCAAATCCACAGACCGGCTAACGAGATTGACTCTACATACGAAACAAAATAATGAATAGGCCACCCTATTTCATTAAAGGTCGCTAAAACTGTAAACTGAAACAATAAAATCGAATAAAATATATCTTGCGTATAAAAAAATCTACATTATTAGGAAAAACTCGTCTTCACTTTAGTGGAATGGAAACACTCTCCTAAAACAATACTTGTTGTCATACTTTTGTTTTTAATACTATGTATCCATGTTCTCCTAATCCGTTAGTAAAACTTTTACTCTATAAAACCACTGATTAAACTGAGATGATAAATGTTTCAAGTCCCGATGTCGACTGTCGTACTGTCACAAATGTAATATTTACTTTACTTTACATTTACTTTAATTAATATTTACCGGCGGCGTCTATCGGTTATTACTGTTGCATTACTGATTTACTTTCAAAAGCGTGTCTTGAATACAGCAATGTAATTCGAACTAGGTGCTAGATAAGGCTTATGATCTTATGTATGCAATAAAGGGGCACACATCCATCATCATCAACATCATCACCGGCATCATCTTATGTATACATTCATGTCATACGTCGTCCCCATCCATTCCATGGGGCAAAAGATAAGTATTAGATGGCTAACGGCAAAAGATAGTTTGCCTATTTCGTAATAATTTTCTTATAGTTCCTGAGTAGTATTCCTCAACAATGTTTTGGTATGCAAACACGTCGCAGTATATTTGTATTGCATTGTATACCGCGTCGTCGTCGCCTCGACTGCGATTACGAGCAACCTGCAACAATTAGCTTAATTATACTGCAAGGTCTTTATATTTACTTGTCTGTGGTGTTTCTAAAGGTCATTAAACCAACAATAATTAACCAGGGCAATTGTTTAAGTTCACATGCGCGTGAGCACCGCTACGCTACAAATTAGCTTCATAATGCTGGATCATAGAATTTAAAGTACTTTTAACGTGGTCATGTGGTTCACGCTCATGTGCCTCTATGTGTTCACCCCATAGGGTGAGCAGAACTTGGAGCCGGGGCCCCGGGAGCGGGGTCACAAGATTTAACTCTTAGCTAATTGAAAAATATGTGGAGTAAATTGATAAAACGGGTAAGTTGAAGAAAAACAAAAGTTGTAATATACACTTTTTTTTTAAATATGTTCTTACGGTGAAAGAAAACATCATGATGAAACCTGCACACTCCTGCGAAGAAATGTAAAGGTTGTTAGTGGAGTCAACCAACCCGCACTGGGCCAGCGTGGTAGGCTAAGGTCTAATCGCCCTAATTTAGGGTAGGCTCGAGCCCCTCGGTGGGGACGTATATGATAATCAGAATCACGAGTGTATTGTGAGTTAATGCTACTGCGCACGTTTTACGTAGGCAGTATTTCGTCACGTCCGTGTCGGCTTTTACGATCCCCACTAGTGTCGTAAATAGCGACTGCAATGAAAGGAATTTGTCTATTAATACGTATAATGTTAGGAAGATTAAAAAAAAACTTCAGTTTTTTATCGATATCAGTTTCCATCAGCTCGACTCGACAAGGGCTTAACGCGCCTTCCGAAGCACGGAATCACATTACTTTTTTTTTTCTTCTTCCTAACTAATAGCGACACATCTTATTATAGACGTATTTCGTGAGTGTCGAGTGATATTTGTAGGTCCAAGATATATCCTTGGATGATTGTTTGGTTAATTGGGCTCAGTAATGTGATAGTACAATTACTGAAGCCACCACAAGGCCTCTTGGCATCATCTAAAAATGTCAGCAAAGTGTAAGCGATTCAATTGTTTTATTAAAGTTTATAGTCCCGAAATATTCACTGGATAATGCACTATCGAAATTATACACTAAACACTTCAATAAACTAAAATAAAAAAATTAAAACGGAGACACGTCCGCCATTGTCAGATGCTGACAAAAGACCCCACATTACTTTTCCGGACAATGATATTGCCTGCAAATTATAAAACTGGGGGAGAGTTTTTTTTGTCTGTGGGAGATTGTGGGAGAAAAAAACTTGACTGAATTAGAGCGATCAGGCTTTAGTCGACGACGCTGGCCCAGTGCGAGTTAGTCCAAGATGCGAACGTTTTAGATATTAACTATGGTCAAACAAAAAATACTTAGTATATACCTACCTACCTACTACCTTAGTATAATATATATGAGCTGCTCATGACATGAAGTGGTTTGGATCCGTTGTAAATGTCGCCGTAAGATAGTAATAGCCGTAATATGATCATATCACTAGGCCTTCGCCATACCCTTCGGGGCTAGGTTATCTTGTGACCACCCATGCCTGCTTGCAGGCATGCAATTTGGGTAAATTTGATTTGTTTATTTTTATAAAGCCTGTAGTCTGTTGCTAGCAGAATTTTGGGCATAGCAAATTAGCAATCCACGTGTCAGCCACTTAAATACTTAAAATGTAAGTAGTGTGCACTGTTGGCATTTGTGATTCATGGATTCATATCACCGTCGTCATTCGCGCGTTGAATTTTGGCGTCGCGCCTTTCGGGGGCTTTCTTATTGCGAAATCGTATTGTATTCTTGATAAACGAGGTTTTGCTTAAGCCGCGATTCCATTATGCAAGTAGCCTGCATGCAAGTTGCAAGTTGCATGCAGCTTGAGTAATGGAAACGTAAACTTGCATGCAGGCTGCAAATTGCATGCAGGTAGTTTTGAATTTGTAAATATAATGCGCAAATGACGCTTGTCTGCGCAAGTGATATGCAAGTTGCGCGCGCAAATGCCACAGCACGTCTCCGCTTGTCCTGGTTCGGACACTTGCATGACAATAAAACTTGCATGCGAGGTTCAAGTTCTATAAATAATAATAATAATAGTTTATTTAGCAAAAAATACATTCTGTTAAGTTTACAATATGATTTAGTGCTTAAAATATATCATAAGTTTTTCAATCCCTGTCTCCCAAACTAAGATTAAACTTGTATCTTGGGAGGCAGTGAGTCTGAGTCATATCCAGTAAGCAATATAGCTTGATTTGGTTAATTAAGTATAAGGTAAACATATAAAAACATGCACAGGTGTGGGTGTGTATGTGTGTGTATAGTATGTAGTGAAGATATGTGTGTGTGTGTATGTGTGTAAGTGTAAGTATATTCAGAGAGAAAGAGAAAGAGAGGGGGCAAGCCCTACGCAAGGAAAAGAAAAAAAACCATGGGCCTCTCTCTCCTTCCAAGTTTTGTAGTGCAGAAGGAGGCAAGTATACAAAAAAGCAGCAGTTAACTTACTTGCTAAAGGTAAGTAGTTGTTCTGTACTGTCATACCCCTGTGGCATTAGCCAGTTCGATAATTGCTCTTTAGGTCATATCTATTATATTTAGAAATTAAAGTTAACAATTCAAGTAACTTGTACGCAAGTGTGACGTCATACTTGCATGCAAGCACTTGCACAATGGAAACGCGCCTTTATAGCTAACCTTTGTGGAAATCGAATTAATGATAATGAGAAAATAATGTGTGTAATGCTCAATTTCTTTCGGATTCTACGACAAGGCTAAGTGTAGTTACCTGTACTATTTATTTATTCTTTAAAATAAAATAAGTCTTTAGTCGAATATATAGGTAAGTTTCATGTTTATCATAGAAAGAGTGGAACCTTCTAACACAGGCCGCAAAAGCTTACAAGTTGGTACCAACCACTACCAAGCAACATTATTTTAAACAATAATTTATATTTTATTTTTATAAATCGTTTTGTAAATTGTTTTGCTATAATTGCTATGATTTATATAAAGTTATTGTGCACGTCTTATCTGCATATCTTTATATATCTTGTCTCTTCCGTTAGGTCAGCTGGAAGATATTTCTTATATTTCTTTCCTGTTGTGTCGTCTTTCTTCATGTTTTATGTACAAAAATCGTAATCAATCGTAATAAAATAAAATAAATAAATAAAAACACAAAATAAAATTTGTGGTGCAGGGTTCGATTCTTCCTCTTCTTCATCGTGTGTTGTAAGTTCGAAAACCATCCTCACGAACCCTGATGATTCAGTCAGTGTTAAAGCCGCCAAAAGTCACTGACATGGCTCACGGATACTTCTGTAAATATTAACCGGGACCCATAGCGTAACGTGTCTTCCGAAGCAATGAACCATCTTTCTTTTTAGACAATCATATCATGTGATTAAGCTCGCAATGTCCTAACCAAACTGGGCAAAGTCTCATAAAGAGATTTTTGTTCGACAGTTGGTTCCGTATATGAGCTGTTGATGATGATGAAGTGTTTCTACCACGATTTGAACCTGGAACCCCCTTAATGACAGTCAAACGCACGACCACTCGTCCACATAGGCTGTAATGTCACAAAATTCTTGAATTAATGATAATATGAAAATAATGTGCTATACTTAAATTCGGAATGTGTTCAGAAACCTTACAAATACGAATTTACTTAAATCCACAGAATAATTAAACTAACCGACTTACTGAATATTAACAATAATTAAATCGATACACAGTTCAGTACCTGTAAAGTTATAAAAAACTTTTATGATACTTAAAGATACTTAAATATGATTATTGCTAAAAGCAAAATAGTGGTTACTGGTAAGTAATTTTTAGTATTTTTTTTACCAAATTAACAACTATTATTACAATTTGATGCACCTTTTCACTTACCATTAAAGCAACATTAACGCAACTGCTGTTGAATTTTTAATATAAAGATAATAATTGCAGAAATAACTTGTTGATTAAAAAAAATGTGCAGTTTCCCATGAGCAGAACTTTAAAGAGTCTTAGAACGACATCCGTTTAATTAATGCAGCACTTTAGTTAACCATTGATTACACTTTTATAAAAATATTGGATGAAGCCGTGTGGTGACGGCAGAGTAGAATACATTTGTCACCAACCCCTACTCTTCCCTTGGGTGTCGTAAGAGGCGATTTAGGGACTACACATTGAACAGGGAACGGGCAGCAGCGCTCTCTGATACAGTTCCCTTTTAATCTGCGATCTCCAACCCGCCTGCCAAGCGTGGAGATTATGGCAAAACCTTCTACTTAAGTGGAGGAGGCTCTTAGTCCAACAGTGAACTGTAACGGGCCGTTGATGATGATTGGATGCTAGTTACTGCAGTATATTTTCTTTCGTCCCAAGTGCGATCCAAATGCAGCAATGTACCTTTAATTTAAATTAGTCACTAGACGTTACGTCTCTATTTACCAATAGGTCGAAATACATTGCTTGTTTTGGGTTGCTCTTGGAACCTTCTACGAGTAAGAGTTCTGCAATAACAATAGCCGCTAATGAGCGACCGATATTAAGACATATACATCATCATCATTGACTTCCTGTCTGATGATGTAGATATTACTAAAGCTGTTTTTAAGCTTTTTTTATGTATACTCTGTTGGTAACCTAATAAATAAAATAAATAATAAGTTAAAAGAAATGTTGTTAAATGGCTAACTATTACTATGTGTATCTAGGGAGAGCTCCGATGTATTTATATTTCTTTGTCTCAACTATAAAATGCTACGTAATAAAAACTTACTGTTACTATGTGCCTACAAGATGTAATAAGGAATAACTAAATGTGCGCAGCGACAACAAACAGTTCCTTTGCAGTTTGGCGCGTAAAATGTGCTGTAAATCTTGTTATTGTACAATAGATTAAATAAATAACTAAACAAATAATTATAATATTAATAATAATAATCAACAGCTCATATACGTCCCCACCGAGGAGTGATTACTGTCATCTTCCTGAAGTCCTTCTTATACTATATATAAATGTATATATATATTATATATTGGTGGTGGGAAATGATTTAAAGAAACCACAAAAAAGTTTTTGTGAATGTTTTATGGGTTTGTGATTGAAGTCGGTTTCACATTATTAAAAGGTCATGGGCATCCCTATCTAGGGGCTCGAACCTACCCAGAATAAAGGCGGAATATCGTAATTATGAAGGACCTTATTTGACCATGCTGGCCGAGTGCGGGTTGGTCAACTTTCTTCAGGGGAAAATATTTGCAACAAAACGATCAATTATTGTCAATTTATTGTACAAAGCCAGTTAAAGTCACTTTCCTCGATCGAGTTATGAAAATGTCGCGTTTTTGTCGCTACCTGCGCATGACTGCTTCAACGGTGCGCGGGCGCATACAGCGATCTAATCATCAGATTGCATTAATTACTGTACTTTCATATCAGCGGATGAATGGATCGTGTAGGTATTGGCAGTCAAAGGATCATTTCGTACTCTACTCTAAAACCAACGAGCTCGCCTTGTTTCGGAGGGTACGTTAAGCTGTAGTCCCGGCTATCCAGTCGTTACATGAGCTGAGTTCTCAATAACTCTGACTCCAGGGTTTGTAAGATCAGTCGTCAAACAAACCACAAGATGTGACTCACACAATAAACTATCACTACTAAGGTAATAGCTACTAAAGATGCCTGGAATGAATTGCTACCTTAGCAGTAAGCCGCCCACCTGTGCACTATACTTCTTGTCTGCTTTTCTGTTGTATATTTCTTTTGTACAATAAAGTATATATATTCAATTCTATTTCCATTAACGTGCCGTTCGAAGCGCGGTGGAAGATGCTGCTGTTTATCTTTGTAATCGCTGAGAATAAGAACTGTCAAAATATGAAACAAGTAGAAGTAAAATTAGCCATTTGCTCCATTAACTCTGTTTGAATTTGAATCAAATGGAGTAACGGTTTTAGCAACATCAATTAAAGCAATATCAACTTGTTGTCGTGTTGGCACAATGACGTTTGCGAATAGGTAGGTCGCGGGTTCTATTTCTGTACGTACATCATACAAATCACCTAATTACAACGTGCTGGTAACAAAATGTCTAGGATAGAGGCTCACATCAACACATCAACAGCATATACGTCCCCTCTGAGAGGCTCGAGCCTACCCTGAATTAGGGTGATTGGGCCTTAGTCGACCACGCTGTCCCAGCAGTGCGGGTTGGTCGACTCACACACATCCTTTGAATTTCTTCGCAGGAGTGTGCGGGTTTCATCACGATGTTTTCCTTCACCGTAAGAGCGTCGAATAAACGTACATATTACTCTTTGGAAATGGTACGTAATCGTTTTGTGAATAATTTCTCATACTTATCTCAAACTCACTGAATTTCGAATTTGTTACACTTTTGAACTGAATTCGAAATTCGAAAAAGCATTGTTACGTGGAGGACGGGAGCCAGTGGCCCTAGCCACTAGACCACCGACGCTCTAGTCTAGAACACCGACGCTCTAGTCTAGAACACCGACGCTCTAGTCTAGAACACCGACGCTCTAGTCTAGAACACCGACGCTCTAGTCTAGACCACCGACGCTCTAGTCTAGAACACCGACGCTCTAGTCTAGACCACCGACGCTCTAGTCTAGACCACCGACGCTCTAGTCTAGAACACCGACGCTCTAGTCTAGACCACCGACGCTCTAGTCTAGAACACCGACGCTCTAGTCTAGACCACCGACGCTCTAGTCTAGACCACCGACGCTCTAGTCTAGAACACCGACGCTCTAGTCTAGACCACCGACGCTCTAGTCTAGACCACCGACGCTCTAGTCTAGAACACCGACGCTCTAGTCTAGACCACCGACGCTCTAGTCTAGACCACCGACGCTCTCGATAGAGGCTCATCTTATACTAAAAAACTTTTGTTGCACTACTTTTTTAAAGGCTTATTTTTTTCATACAAATTGACTTTATTTCGTAAAATATAGAATGAGCTCAATCACTTGATTAGTTTGGTAGGAATAGTTAAGTTTTTTTTTATTTAGAAAAAAGTTCTAGATTTAAAAGTTGTAGGATTGAAGAACTAATTACCTGAGAGATATTCCTAGGGAATATGCATAAAAAAATATTATTATTGAAAGTATTCAATAATACATAGAATACCGACAGTGAAAACAGAATCGAAATTGATCGAAAAACAAACTAGATGCAACATTATTAAATAAATATATCTGTCCCTCTTTTCATCATCAACGAAAACAAAATTTTCTATGGCGGATGTATGGCCTGCGTGACCAATGACGTCAATGGTCATGTCGGACCTCTTTGTCTAACCATCAACTTATAACTATAAGCCTTATAACTTTGTTTCTGAGCAAGATATTTGAAAAAATATTTTTATGTGTTTATCTGGAACTTGAAATATTTCGATTAATGAATTAAAAAAAAATGTGCATATTCCCTGCTGAAGATATGCCTCCCTTGAACGGTCATGCGTTACTTGCATCAACCGGCGCCCAGCAACATTCACCAAGTCATTTGTTCACCTTGAGGGAGGCCGTCCAACACTACGCCTTTCGGTCTGTGGACGCCATTTGGGAACCTATCTTTCCCAGCGGTTATGTTATGTCGAGCCATAATGGCTTGCCAATTGCCACTTCAACTTGCTTATCCTGAAAACTTATAGATTATTTATCACTAGATTTTCGCCCGCGGTTACGCTCGCGTTATGTAAGATTTCCCTTAAAAAGTATTTTATATGTTAATCCAGGGTACAAACTATCTCCATTCCAAATTTCATCCAAATCCGTCAGTAGTTAAGGCGTGAAAGCGGAACAAACATCTAAACATCCAAATATATTTTCACATTTATAATATTTTAGAATCAAAACACTCCACCATCTAGGTATTATTAAAATCCCGTGGGAAAATTATTAAACCCGTGAAAAAAAGTTGCCTAAGTCTCTATAGCTGTTTTGTACCAAAAAACAAAATCGGTTTAGTAGATTACAGCTACGTAAAAGCCGAACAGACCGACTTACTCATTTGTATACTTATAGATTTGGGTTCGTTCTCTAAACGACCTTATGTTGTGGTGCAGTACTAACAAACTGATCAATCAAAGGTGGTTTAGTTATAAAAGTCAACTGAAAATGTACCAAAGTAAGATTCAAGGCTGGCTCATGTTTTGATTTAGCGTTTGCCGTCTGTTTTATTGAAAATCGGCTATAAAACCAACCGATTTTTACATGGGACCTGTCTTCGTAAACGCGATGTTGTTTCAGTAACGATTCAATAATTTGTAGTACACTACGTGCTTTTGTTTTGTTGATATTAAATACATATTTTAATGGTTTATGATTTAGGTAGAAGGGATCGGGCAAATTATGTCCCAATGACCACTGCGACCCGAGATGGATCTATTGTAGTTCAGCCCTTCGGTGTTAATTAATAGTCTCCTCTAGACAAACAGTTCTGAAGAAGCTGACGGTCGATAAGGGGCTTAAAGCCTGGGCTTCCTGGATGGCAATTTTAGGTCCTCCCAGTACCCGGCTTCTCTTATTGACAAGGGCGTCGCACTCACATATTTTAATGGTTACGTTACGACTATATTCCTTGCGGGGAAGACAGAGAGAATTGCGGGCACAAAAAAAATATAGGTATACCTAGCCTCAACCATTTTGTTTTTTTACTTGACACCAGGTTGTCGACCTTACAATAGAATCCACATTATATTGATGATCACTAGAAATACAAATTCATACTACACACAGCTTTTTCTTTCCCCAAGTGGAGTTTTTAAGACTTTCCAAAGCGGTTTGTTTTGTGTAAATGCAAAACTAATAAACAGTTATCAGTCTGCTTCGGAGGTGCTACAGGGTTGCTACGAGGTTGCTACGAGGTTGCTACGAAGCTACGAACGATGCTACAGACATTTATAAATCTAGGGACTTTGTCGTGGTATGGATACATTTTAGCACAACGAATTGCATAAAACAACAAGTATATGTCACCACAACCAAACCCCCTTCCTACCTACCCTATACCTTCATCATCAAACAGTTCATATACGTCCCCACCGAGGGGCTCGAGCCTACCCTATACCTTACTGTATTCAAAATAAAAATAATCAATCAATTAGCCTATTGCAGTCCACTGCTGGACCTTCCCTAGGGCACGCCAAAGCGCACGATCACCCGCTTTCTTCATCCAGCCAACACCAGCGACCTTCCTCAGGTCATCAGTCCACCTGGCAGGGGGGCGTTCCACACTACGTTTCCCGAGACGTGGTCTCCATTCGAGATCCCGTCTGCTCCAACGCTCGTCAGTTCTGCGACAGACGACGTGGCCAGCCCACTGCCACTTCAGCTTGCTACACTTCGAATTACAACTGAATTTTAGCACAAAGAATTGCATAAAGTGACAAGTCTGTATTCAAAATAAATATCTCTTATAATATTGCCTCGTTGCAACCTCGTAGCGAACTCGTAGCAACCTCGTAGCAACCTCGTGCAATACAAGTAAGAATAGACCTTTCTAAAATTACTCATCGGTAGTCTAGTGACTACGGCCACTGCCTCTCGTCCGGGAGACGCGGGTTCGATCCCCACCGCGTACCAAAGTATTTTCGAATTTCGAATATGAATGTACGTTTATTCGACGCTCTTACGGTGAAGGAAAACATCGTGATGAAGCCTGCACACTCCTGCGAAGAAACTTAAAGGTTGTGTGTGAAGTCGACTAACCCGCACTGGGCCAGCGTGGTCGACTAAGGCCTAATCGCCTTAATTCACAGTAGGCTCGAGCCCCTCGGTGGGGACGTATATGAGCTGTTGATGATGTTACAAATCTGACTAAAAAAAGATAATTAACATAGATTTAGTATTAGACTTACAAACTCTTTGATAAATAATAATAGCATGGCGTGACGTCATAATTTGATTTTCCGTAAAGATGTATGTTTTTAATTTATGAATTACCTGTAAATTGCAGCTATGATTTTGTCGTAGATAGATAGAGAATAAAAATTTAAAAATATACTTATAAAGATTTTGCGACTATGATCAATGGAAAACTAACAATATGACGCAAAAAAAAAGCAATGTATCACACGAGACGTCCACAAACGCGCACGCGCACGTGTCAGTTAATAGCGCGGTACAGATTGAGAACCACCGATTTCTCATTATTTATGGCTTTTTTAAAGGATTGTTTCCGTTGTCATAAAACTTGTTGCGTTTGTTTTAAAAATAAACTAAACGAACGCGGAATCCATTAGTACCAATATTAATGATTTATTTATATATTTACTAATTATTCTTCTTCGCCGTGTGGGTTGTAAGGTTGACAATTATCCTACCTTAACCTGCAGCCTATTTACTTATATCAGTTACAATGTATATTGTATAGGTGGTGGATATTGTCCAAAAATGTAGCAAGCTGAAGTGTTTGTGGGCTGGCGTAGAACCGATGAGCGTTGGAGCAGACGGGTTCTCGAATGGAGACCGCGTCTCGGGAAACGTAGCGTGGGACGCCGCCCTGCCAGGTGGACTGATGACCTGAGGAAGGTCGCTGGTGGTGGCTGGATGAGGAAAGTGGGTGATCTTGCGCTTTGGCGTACCCTTGGAGAGGCCTACGTCCAGCAGTGGACTGCAATAGGCTGATTGATTGATTGAGTTTTCTGTACAACTTTTTAAAATCCTTCTTTTTTCTTATTTCCCAGCCAACCAGCCAGACCATACACACAAAAAAAATTGTAGATCACTTAAAAAAAGTCAAATGCGAGTATTACTTGCAACGATATCGTCATTTCGGAGACGGCTCCGTAGCCTAGGTGGTAGTGTATCTGCCACCAACGCACATGGTCGCGGGTTCGATTCCCGCCCAAGGCAAACATTCGTGCGATGAGCACTTGTGTTTGCCTTGTGTCTGGTTGGGTTGTTGTTTATCTATATAAGTATGTATTTATATTATATTTACGTAATGTATATCAGCTGTCTGGTACCCATAGTACAAGTGACTCAGGCTGGCTGGACAATTCTTCCAAATGAGCCGGGTTTAAGTAGGTCAATACAATTGTTCGAAAACGTTTTCGTTGTCGAGATTCAGAGGTGCCAGCCAGAAGTTTAATACGTAAGTTCAGGCTGGCTGGCCACGCTTTTCGTTGTTTTTTAGCTAAATAGCTATACGTATCTCAAAAATTCAAACTGGATGCCTGTCACAATTTTAGGTGACGCAGTATTAATAAGTAAGAAATAGTTAGAATCCCTTCTGTTCGGAGATTGAGAGACCATGCGAAAAGCTGTTTTCAAGTTGGCTGGACACGTTTGCGTTCGTTTATCTCGGGTTCTCTAGCGTCACATAAACTGAAATAAGCGTGATTAGCCGTAACCTAAAATTGTGTATTGACCTAATTAAACGCCAACGCCTAATTATAACATTGTTCTAGTTCCTTAGCCATAATCTGAAATTACGTAAAAAACAATCCATCATGAAAGCAAAATAGTAATTTTAAAAATACATACCAACAAGCAGCCCAACAGATCCAGCACGTAAGAAAACTCACTTACTTACATACACTGACTTATATTATTTTTATCATATTTTATTATTTAATATACGAGTACTGTTACGCGTTATTTATTTTTGGTTACACTAAACGCGTTTTTTTTTTATATATTTTTATTTTTACTGCATTTTTCGAACCGCACTCTTTTCTTTTATAAACAAAATAAAACACAAAGAAACCCGCATTCACTGATCACTTCACTGGCCGGATAACGCTTTTGTTTCTTCTTCTAAAATGTTCAAACCGCTCAAACCTTTAGGCCTCGTCGTGTCAAACCTGGGACCTTGAAGTTCCTCTCTGCGTACTTGATCTCGCCATCCAAACGATCTACGGAAAAACGCTACTCTGCTGATCTCCTGTCTTATCATTTTCTTTTGGCATCGTCGATAAAAGTATACTACGCCAACTACTGCTGTTATGCCGATCGCCACGACTATGATGATCAATAAAATGTTAACATTGCCGATAGCACTACGCAGTTGCTCTACATTCGCTCCATTATTTCCGCCCGCTGCGTTTTGGCTTATAAAAACGTCTTCCTTTTCAACTCGTGATTGGCACATTTTTACTGCTTTTTAATGACAACCGGTGACAAAAATGCGAGAAGATGTGTTCACACGAACAAATTTTACAAAGAAAAGAACCCATCATGATTTATCAACCGCGAACATATAGCACTCTGTCTCTATAAGGAAACGCGCCGGGGCGTCGCCAACACCTGAAACGCGCGCTCCCTACATGGCAGGGTCGCCAGGAGGAGGGGTTCGGAGACAAGGAAACAACCGACTTAGTTGAGAGCCGATATATTACTGAACTGATTTGGTACAGTAGGTTAGATTATAGGTATATACTTAAGAGTACTATAATAGCATACACAGTTCAAAACGCGGCTCATTTGGAAGAATTGTCCAGCCAGCCTGAGTCACATCATAGTACAAGCTCTGCTTAGTTCGGGATCAGATGGCCGTGTGTGAAGATGTCCCCACATATTTATTTTTATTTATTTATTTGTCGAGACGAGAAGATCAAAATTTTTACTTTTTTTTTAACTTTTATTGCGTGTGCCCCCCCCCCCCTCTATGGATACAACAAGAATAGTTATTTTTGTGCCTTGATAGCAAAGTACTCTTTACTATAGTTCATTAACACTGCACTTCTCAAGGAAGCGTTCTCAGCCACGCGTCGCTGAGTCGGCACAATGCGTGTAATAATGGTATTGTTCACACAAAATAAGCAAAGCAGTTTTTTCCTATCCTTTGTCAATTGTCAACAATAACTTTTGATCTGATAGTACCGACGAAAGGCGCGCGTTCACGTTGATTTGTATAAATACATTTTATTTTATTACAATGGGAAACAGACAGCATCAACAACACAAAATATTAAAACTAAATAATAAATATATAAGCCAATAAAGTTTCCACTAAAAATTACAAAATTAGTCGATTACGACAACGCACTGAAAACCACTCAGAAATAAAAGCAAATAGCAAGTCAACATAAAATAAAAAAAGATAATTAAACTAACAACAACAGTACCTATTTATTTTTGATTGCATTTACATAAACATTATATTTATTACAAAATATACGCGCTCAAATGAAGATATTACGAAAGATAACAATATTACAGAGCTTTATACAGTTTACGTTTTACTAACAATAAGACAAAAGGTAGGCAAACAATTGAAATCAACAACCATTATTAATTAGACTACTCTCTGAGTAAGTAATATTTGGTAATTTCTCATCTCAACTGTCTGGGGAAATTGGGTATGCCAAAAATATTTTAAAGGTATTTTTATATATGGAGTTTATGAGGCTTGCTCCCAGGAGTGTAGAGTACCAGGAGTGCATGACGGCGGAGGCTTTGGTCGATATTCAATAAGATTCCAAAAAGTATTAAGACCCTGCGTCTACCTCTGTTTAAGAAAAAATGATTTTGACTTTGACTTAATGGCTGTATAATAGCAAATTTTATAGTGTTAAGGAATTTATGGAATTTTAGTGTATAAAGAAAATGTGACATTTATTATCTTACTATTTATTATAATTCACTTATGCATGATAATTATGTCATTTTTTTAATTAGTACGAATTTCTTTGTTTTAAATCGATGCTAATCTTAATATTTTTGCATGCCGAGTGTTGTCGGCAGAATGCATTGATTCTGTAATTGTTACGATAAGACCGTTGTAAAATAACATGTATTCTCTAGCAAATAAACTATTACTATTACAGGCTTATATAAGTAGCCTTCGTTTAGTGACTTCACTTAACGCACCAAACCATTTTTAGGGTTCCATAGTCAAAAGGAATAGTTTCGCCATGTCCGTCTGTCGTCTGTCTGTCTGTCTGTCTGTCCATTCGCGGCTTAGCAGAGACTCTTAGTACTAGAAGCTTAGAGTATACATTAATGTGACTAGAAGTCTGTAATTTGACATGGATTAATCCGTTACTGGATCCGTTCATGGATCTTGCTAACAAAGCTGAATAAAAATAATAATAAAATAGGGTTCCTCTGGAACACGAAAACGGGGGGTTTAATTTCTTTTTCACGACTACTTTATAGTGTGAGGTATCATTAGGTCTTTTAAAATAATGGGGGTTTGCTAAACCAAACGATGCTAGTGTAAATTTCAGAAATATTTCGTTTTAAAGTGCTTATTTTTGTTAGAGTCAAGTTACCAGCGAAACGGTTGTACTTGAAAATGTGAAAAAAAACATGGTAGTATCATGAATTTAAAAGGAAAACTATCAACATCAAGTAAGCTTTACAGGTTAATGAGTATAAAATTAACTGTATTAGTAAGAAATTCGATACAAAATTTATCGTAGAGTCAGGGGTCCTTAGAAATATGTAAAAATCATAGCAGTAGTGCAAACAATGAATTTAAAAGAATAATAATATCAAAATCAAGTAGGCTTTACAGGTTAAATAGACCAACTCATAAAATGTATGCATGTGTGTGTGTGTGTGTGTGTGTGTGTGTGTGTGTGTGTGTGTGTGTGTGTGTGTGTGTGTGTGTGTGTGTGTGTGTCTGTGTGTGTGTGTGTGTGTGTGTGTGCGTGCGTGCGTGCGTGTGTGTATGTGTGTGCACCTATCCTTTGCGACGTAAGCCTCGTAGAGAAGTATTTGCTTTGCCTGCAGTTAGAACAAATATTTTAAAGTTTTCACCAATTCTCACGGCTCTACGGATAATTAATGACATGGAAAGCGTAGATGTATTTCATTGCTCATTGGCGCAATTCGCAGGGGCGTTGATAAGGAAATTTTCTTATGGATAGAGTTTATGATTATTGTTAAGTTTTTGTGTCTATGTTTGACTTTGTTATTATTTTATTCTATCTTGACATTTATTTTACTTGACATTTAGATTTTTATTGTTCTTTATAATGTTTATTAGTTTTGATTCTGTTATAATGTATTTAAATTTTATTTTTTATTCTGAAATGTTATTTTATCTGACATTTTAAAGTATTATTATGTTCGTTTGATTATGCATGTTAACATAGTGTTATGTATGATGGCGTCATCGCATTGGGAGCAATCCTGTAATGATGACGTCTTTTGTAATTATTAGTTTTTTAATAAATAAATAAATACGTTCCTGAAAAAAAAAACCTGAATCCTTTTTTATTAAAGTATACAAAAAAAAGGATAGGTATCATCATCAACAGCTCATTGTACGTTTTGTCTATGTCTATACGTTCCCACCGAGGGGCTCGAGCCTACCCTGAATTCAGGCGATTAGGCCTTAGTCGACCACGCTGGCCCAGTGCGGGTTGGTCGACTTCACACACAACCTTTGAATTCCTTCGCAGGAGTGTGCAGGTTTCATCACGATGTTTTCCTTCACCGTAAGAGCGACGAATAAACGTACATAATGGCCTCGATTCGGGAAGTCATCTTCTAATTCTAAGTTTAAAATCCAGCTATCCTTTTCGTTTTTATGACCAATGAAAGAGAGGTGATGAACTCAGACGAACGAATGATGTTATTTTGAATGAATGATAACTTAAAATAAGGGCATAGCTGTCAGATTAAGAGATTTTTACGTGTTCTCTAAAATTGTGCAATCAACGCGTCTATAAGGTTCAAATTCGATATTTGACAGCTCTAATATTAGGATGGCCATCTCTTGTCCCTTTTAAAAGATGAAAAGGACTGACGAACTTAAATTAAGGATACGTGACATGGATGCGTGACTGTGTGTGTGATACGTAGATGCGTGACTGTGTGAATCGTGACCAATATGTTGTGGTGGTGCGGTTGTGTAAAGTCGACCAATAAATTGGTTTACCACCCTAAGGTTGAATGTCAGTTGCAAATTATAGAACAACAAAGATTATTTTCGTTTGCAGAACGATCTGTCAGGTACCGAGTATAAACCTTATTGAAATTTTCGATAACTAGGAAATTGAATGAAAAATGATAAACCACTTTCTTAGTCGACCTTACAATAAATACGATTATTTAGGGAGATATTACATTCATTTATTTATGATATATTTTTGTATTATATAAGATAATGTCTCTCAAGGGCTTTTATTATTATACATTACATATTCATCTGTGTATTAGACTGAGTCAAAACGACCTTCAAAACCGACATGTTTCGAAGACGTTTGAAAATACGTGTGCATTTATCACATGCCAGCATTTTCAAATAGCAGAGTAAGATCCTATTCCTTTTTTCGTGATATTTATAGTTTCCCTACCTTTATTTCTTAGTAAATTAAAAACTCGACACTGGCACAAAGATTACTAGTGCCATAAGAAAAAAAAAAAAGGTATTGCTATACCTAACACAATATGAATTAGAAATTATCTATTTTTTTTTATATATGAACTCGTTATGTAAAGGATGAGTACTCCCGTGTAACTTGAAGTGTAAACATTGTTTTTCACAAGCTGCATTTTTGTTCTCACATCTATTTCCTTATTATAATTGTTATGTCTTTATAAAGCTTCGTTTCAACAACAAATACGGTCATAACAGTCGCTCTTCCATTTATAAAATCATCAATTACAACGACATTTTTCTATCTATTGCTCAGCTCCGGTTCTAGTTTCTTTTTTCAACTCAAATTTCATTCAAATCACTCTTTTTAAGATGTTCGAAAGGCGTATTTTTTATGAAAAGTTAATTTCTAAGGTATTATAGCCTCTGGTGTGGCGGAGGACGACGGGACGACTCCTGTGGTAGAGCTTTCAACAAATGATTACAGCTTGCCTTGTCTTCTAAATATCGTTTTATTTCCATTTTTCCAAACTTATCCACAACCACGTAGACTGAAGATCATTTTCTGACTTCCGAAAACTCATACTAGGTTTTTCACCTTTTCTTTCTTCTTTTCGCGTAAATAAGTTTCCCTACCTTTAACAATAAAACTTGACACTGGCACAAAGTCATACTAGTGCCATAAAAAAAAAGCTACTCTCAAGTGCCAGTAATAACTAAAAAGCTCAGAGGAACTAAAAGACGATCGCTTCGGGCGACGCGCGTCAGAAATCTTTGCTAAAAAGTATCAATGCAAAAAATGAAAACATCGCGGAGTTTGCACACAGAGCATACAAACTCCACACACTCCAAACTCTACACTGGGACATCATGTCGTTTTTTACGGAGTGTAACCAACAGTAGACAATTTTTTTATTCTTCTTCTTTTCGAGTCGATTTTTTTATTGATAATGCTCAATAATTCCTACAATCGAATTTACCGATTTGGCGCCCCTGGATCCGGGGCTGTTGCTACAAGGTTGGACGCCATTTTGAACATTGCAGCGTTCCATTTGTGTATTCTATAGCATAGAATAATTTTACGTTGAGTTCTCAACAGCTTCCTACATTATACATTAAGCTTGGTATAAACGAAATAATTACTTCAGTAATCTGTGGATAACGTTTTTGATTGTAATTACTTTTAAAATTTAATTTTACCTATTTATGTTTTCTAGTAAGTATTATCTAAATGTATCTATTGTATAAGCCGTGTGGTGACGGCAGAGTAGAACACATTTGTCACCAACCCCTACTCTTCCCGTGGGTGTAGTAAGAGGCGACTTAGGGACTACACATTCAACAGGGAACGGGCAGCAGCGCTCTCTGATACAGTAACCTTTTAATCTGCGATCTCCAACCCGCCTGCCAAGCGTGGAGATTATGGCAAAATGGAGGAGGCTCATAGTCCAGCAGTGGACTGTAACGGGCCGTTGATGATGTTGATGATGATAGATTTTGGTTCTCCCAAATAAAAATATAACAAAAAAAGTTAAGTGGTCGAGCGTTTGACTATCATTACGGAGGTTATGTCACACACACACAACCTTTGAATTTCATTGCAGGAGTGTGCAGTTAGTCGTGAAGTCAAAGACAAAAACAAAACCGATGATCTTCGGTCTCTTTTCAATTAAAAATTATAGAAAGTGACAAGACTAATTTTAGTTTAGTTGGGCGTATGCCGAATCGACACCAACATCAGTGGTCTTCGGTATTTTTGGTAGTCAATGGTATATTCATAGTGACTTGCTCTAATTGTGTTTGTTATAAACTTGCCCAGGTTTTAATATGTATCGCCACAGTTGTTTACAATTTAAAGTATCGTCTCAAATACGGAGTTCTCAAATGATAAGAGAATGACTGTACCTACCTATATATTTTTAACGTCGTATATTGTTAAGTAAAAGTATATTGATAAGCGGAGCGGGAAACGATCTTCGCAAAGTTAATCAGTGTGACTGTAGATAATTTTCAGCCAATCCGTGGACTCTACACACGTTTGACGTCAAAAAAAGACAGACAAAACAATAATAATTATAATGTACTTTTGTGGGACTTTCCCCAGTTTGAGTAGGAAATCGCAGGCTGAATCAGTCTATAGTCCGAAAAGATGCCGTGATTTGGAAATACTATAATAGGGAAAATACAAATTTTAGACTTTTTCATTTGAAAGTATACAAAAATAAAATACTGACAGTCAAAACAGAATCGAAATTGATCGAAAAATAAACTAGTTACAAGATTATTAAACAAATATATCTGTCCCTCTCTATGAAAACTAAATTTTCTATGGCGGATGTATGGCCCGCGACACATATGACGTCACATATGTCGTCGGACCTCTCTGTCTAACCATCAACTTTGTTTCTGAGCAAGATATTTGGAAAATTATTTTTTGTGTGTTTATCTGGAACTTGAAATATTTCGATTAATGAATTTTAAAATATTGTGCATGTTCCCTATTATAATTATTAGAAAGCACAGTCGTCTTTAAATTAGTATTTTATCAATGGAAAATAGAAGTTATTTATGGACGTCTGAAATAAACTCCGTACTGCACAGAATCGGATGAATCCTAGGACCTTGATACTCGATAATTTATTTGCATTCCGCAAATTGTTCAACAACTTTTTAAGAACTACTTTTGAATTTATCAATCAATCAATCAGACTATTGCAAACGTAGGCCTCCCCTTGGCCACGCCAAAACGCACGATCACCCGCTTTCTTCATCCAGCCACCACCAGCGATCTTCCTCAGGTCATCAGTCCACCTGGCAGGGGGGCGTCCCACACTATGTTTCCCGAGACGCGGTCTCCATTCGAGAACCCGTCTGGTCCAACGCTCATCGGTTCTGCGACGGACGTGGCCAGCCCACTGCCACTTCAGCTTGCTTTAGAATTTAATTAAAACTAAATTTGTTAAATAGGTACTAAAAAAATACTTTTCATACACTAACATTTCCACAATTTGCGGGTTTGTTAACACGGTTATATTTAATATTGTTACCTCAAAAAAATATAACCGGGGTAACAAACCCGCAAATTGTGAAAATGTTAGTGAACAACCACGAAAATCTTAAAACTTTTCATACAAACTGATGCTCACCACAATCCGTATGAAAATATTTTTATTTTTATTTAAATAAAGAAAGGTAGAGAGAGAGGTTTTGAAATTCAAGTCCGCGCCGCTATATTCCCACTTGGTAGGATTTGCGAGATAAAAAAAAAAAAAGATTTTGAAAAAGTTGTTCAGTTCGGACCGATCAACCACTCCGGCAGGTGTTGCGTCGTCCTCATTTCTATGAGTTGTTTGAAACATTATGTTATTCTTTCTATTATCGCTGCCGCTACCGCTTGTACTATAAACTCTATACATTTGCAACGCCATGTATCTTATCATGTCAGTTTCCTTTTACAACTCAACATGATTCATCTGACGCCTTGGACAAATAGATTGGGTACATGACTTACCTATTTGGGTATTTCACTGACTTATGGCTGGTTTACACGTATTAACTTGTTTAGTAGTTAACTAAATTTTAACTTAATTTTAAGCAACTTAATGCGTGTAAACAGCGAATTTAGTAGTAAGTTGCAAGTTAAAATTTAGCGTGCAAGTAAACAAGTAGATTAGAACTTTTTCTATTTTTCGGGTAAGTTGGTGGGCGTGGCTTGTCACTTGACACGTTTGGAAAGGCGCGATTTAGTTAATTTTAAGTTAAATGCGAAGTGCGAAGTTAAGTGCGAGTGTTTTATGTTTATTTTTTGGATATATTTTAATATATATTATTATATAGGTATAAAAACATTAATGATTAATATATTATTAATATTAATAATCATTAAACTAATAATAATAATATAAAAAATAAATAATAATATAATATTAATTATATAAAAATAAATATTTTATTATACTTTATTATTTTATTTATTATATTTATTACAGATTTGAATTCGCTGTTGATCGTCCATCTTGGGCTAACTAAAGAGATTAACTACTAAAATGACGTGGAAACACTTAAAATTTAGTCGCTTAAAATTTAGTTGCTACTTGACAACTTAATACGTGTAAACCAGCCATTACGCCTAGATTTACGCATAGATGCTGTTTTGAAGGTAATGAATGGCCTTCGTCCAGCAGTGGACGTCTTTTGGGAAAAATGAAAAAAAAAAATAAACCTTACTTAGATTTCTCGTTGTTTGTAGGACCGCACGTAACTAACGAAGATTTCTCGAGGAATTATGCTTTATTGAAAGAAAAGCTGTAACGTGTCAAGTGGTTGCTTATTATGGTGACGTCATAATTTCATAGAAAACAAGCAAGAACGAATTTCGGCGCTGCCACTATGCCCTCCGTGGTGTAGTTGGTAAGCACGTCATTGGCTGCGTATAAGTCGAAGGTCGTGGCTTCAAGTCCCGCCGCGTTTGGTTGTTTTCTATGAATCTAAAATATTTAATTAATAGCTCTATTGAAAATTGTTTTCATTGTATTAAAATAAGTTTTTAGTTCGATTTGACATATTAAGTAATACCTATCCTTTTATTTGCCTGTATTAATACAAATTATGTTACAATTACTTACAATTACTTAAATTATTCGTCTGCGGTTAATTACCTTACCTACCTGCTTAGATAATAATTTTGCTGGCTTTTTGGTATTACTGTATTTACTAGTTAACTTTAGCTGTTGGTCTTCCTATTATTAATAAATAAATAAATAAATCTTTTCACCATCACAAATAAAAAAAATTACACAAATTAATATTGCACAATTAGCCGTGTGGTGACGGCAGAGTAGAATACATTTGTCACCAACCCCTACTCTTCCCGAGGGAGTCGTAAGAGGCGACTTAGGGACTACACATTGAACAGGGAACGGGCAGCAGCGCTCTCTGATACAGTAACCTTTTAATCTGCGATCTCCAACCCGCCTGCCAAGCGTGGAGATTATGGCAAAAGTGGAGGAGGCTCATAGTCCAGCAGTGGACTGTAACGGGCCATTGATGAATATTGCACGGCGTGACGTCATTGCATTAATTCCCGTCAGACTTCGGTTTAAAGATATTTATTCTCATTAAAAAACATAAAGTCACTTACATGAGAACAGGAGTTAAAAACAGAACAGTATTTCCGTGTCGCTCACAAATATTCTAAATCGAACTTTATAAATCACTTAGCATAACGCAACGTAACCACCTCTCTGATAACAAACCTAGTTTGATGCAGTTTATATTAACAATTTTTAAAAATTTGATAGTATATGTTTAGAAAATGTATGTTTGAATTCATTAAAAGAGTCAATTTTTTTTAGCTCTGAAGGTAGGGTATTATAAGTTTGTGCTCCGCTATAAGTGAACATGCGTCTACCGTAATTTGTTCTAATCTTCGGAAGTACAATGAAACTTGCTCGTCTCGTGCTGCGTTTAGACAGATTTTTCATTTGAGTGAGTGTGATCGATGTCTGAATGGATTTTGTTAGAATCTTTTTGGTAAGTATGCATGTGTGGTAAGCATGTAGTTGTTTGATGTTCATGAGTTGAGTTTCACTGTATATTTTGGCAGTCGGTGTTGAGTAGAGACTTTCCAAATAATATAAGCTACAGTAAACACAACAAAACACGACTGTAAAAAGAAAATGTTAACAATGGCGCACCAGGGCTAAGGTTAATTACCAGTTGTTAAATGTCACAAAACTACAGACAAAATCATAGATATAATTAGCATAGTATGCGCGCAATATAACATGAAACAGGTTACATGGGTTGCATGACATATTGCGCAACTTTGCCCTAGATGCAACGACACAACGCAAGTTGATACAAATGTCAGCTTATGATATTATGGTTTGATTATCTCACTACACGCACCGGTTAACAAGTCGTTTGGTTACTGACTTAACCGAGTCATGCTCAGGATCGAGCCTGTCTTGAATTAGGGCGACTACGCTGGCCCAGTGCGCGTTGGTCGACTTCACACACAACCTTTGAATTTCTTCGCAGGAGTGTGCTGGTTTCGTCACAATGTTTTTCTTCACCGTAAGAGCGTCGAATAAACGTACTTACATATGAATTCGAAATTCGAAAACACATTGGGACGTGGTGGGGATCGAAACTGCGTCTCCCTCTCGTCTCGACCTTAGCCGCTAGACCACCGACGGACGCTGTATGAACGCTGCCATATTATTACTTCATCAACACATCCCACATTATTACTTACGACTTACGAATTCAACCGCTAAAACGTCACCCGCTAAAATTGAGAAATGAATGAATGAATATTATTATGAATGTTATTCCCTAGAAAAACATAATAACAATAACAATGGTGTCTTATATATAACAATGCATTTATTTCTCGCTTAACCATCTGATTTACTTCCAACAAATGACAAGAACAAGATAAATTGACCGCGACTTTGTCTTTTAACTGTGGCCTCGCTTTTTATAGACGGAATGAGGCTTGCATGTCACAGTGCAATTAGCAGCTCGGCCAAAAACATCGTCAAATAAATCCGCTTTCGAGGGAACAAATCAGCGCGGCTCGTAAACTTGTAAGTTATCTTTGTTTCTATGTTGTCCCATAGATTTATTCTCTTTTGGGTCAGTTTAGTCAGAAGACAAAGCTCGAGCAAGTCTTAAGTGGATTTATGAATATCAACGCAGACGTTAAAAATTTAAAATCCCCCGAAGCAAAACATTAAAATTCAAAAATACAATGGCTGCTATTTATGTATCCGGAACTGGCCACTTAAGTCAAGAACGATCGACAACGAAGAATAATCCTTCACCACGATAACGCCAGCTGTCACACCTCGGCCGCAACAACGGAGTATTTAAATAGTCAAATGATCGAATTGACGGGTCATCCGCCGTACAGTCCCGACTTGGCACCCAACGACTTTTATTTATTCCCAAGCGTGAAGAACAAATTACGTGGACACCGATTTTCGACCCGGGAAGAAGCCGTTGATGCTTTCAAAATGCTCGTTTTGGAGATACCCGATACAGAATGGAAAAAATGCTACGAAAGTTTGTTTCAACGTATGAAAAAATGCATCGATCATCACGGGGAATATTTTGAAAAGCAATAAAAGTATATTTGGTTATAGATGTTTGTTATTTTTTGTTATTCCGGATACATAAATAGCAGCCCTCGTAATACTTTCTTCTTCTTCTTTCGTGTCGGCAAGAACACGGGCTAAATCTTACTTGCCCAGAAAGCGGCTACCGTGGTAGCCCTCTGGTTACTGACAAGTAAGTCCTCACGCGGGCAGGTGGTCGGGCACGCCAGACAGTTAGTGAGGTGTACCATGGTTTGCAAGGGTTCTCCACATTCACAGCTGGCGTCTGCGCTACTTGACTACTGCTAAAAATATTCTTCGTTTCGCGAATTTTAAAATTGATTGATTTATCAATCGATTATAGCTGCTCCTTGAATCGATTATAAAAAATCCATTTTTATTTTAAGATAATCGATTTTATTAATAATCGATCATCATCACCCTGGTGTTAGAGCCGCCAAAGGCCACTGACATGGCTCGTGTACCGACTAGATAGTAGCCGGGACAAAAGTCTTAAACGTGCCTTCCGAAACACGGAATCATCTTTCTTTTTCGGACAATCAGGTGATTCAGCCTGCAATGTCCTAATCAAGCTGGGGAAAGTCTTACAAGGAGAATTTTGCTTGACAGTGTCCCCACCGGGAATAGAGCCCGGAACCTCCGTAATGGGCGTCGAAATCTCGGCCACGGAGGCTGTTAATAATTGTTAGCGATGTAGATGTTAGCTATGAGGACTTGGTCTTGTAGTAAAAACTAGGTAGTTTTCTTGAAGATACTTGTATTAGAATTAACATTGTTAACATTGTTGTGAATTAAATAATTGAAAACTGCGTGTGACGCATGAGTCGGTCGAGGTGGAGATTGATTGACGAGGCGCTCCGCTTGGTGGCGCCACTGATCTTCGTGTTGCCAATTGCGACGGGTGCGTTCCGATTAAGGATATTTTTTTCACATCCCTACTTCGTTGATTAAGTTAAGGCCTGGTCGCCATTTCGGGGCAGGTTCTAGCCCCTCGGCGGGGACAAGCTGGTGACGTGGTTAGAAGCAGGTACTTCAGTTAACCCAAGTCTAGGAAGGATACTTCCGATAATGGCGACAATCTGTTTTTCATATATAAAATACAATTTGTCATGGATGAAACTATGTAACACGCAACATAGTATAATTCCAAGAAAACAAGACGTCACATGTACTGGCAAGAAATCAATTTTATTTACTTATTTTCAGCTTTGAAATCTTTTTTTCTTTCACCAATTTTTTTTATCATCCTCTGAACATTCTTTGCCGACGAGCGTTGGAGCAGACGGGTTCTCGAATGGAGACCGCGTCTCGGGAAACGTAGTGTGGGACGCCCCCCTGCTAGGTGGAATGATGACCTGAGGAAGGTCGCTGGTGGTGGCTGGATGAGGAAAGCGGGTGATTGTGCGCTTTGGCGTACCCTTGGGGAGGCCTACGTCCAGCAGTGGACAGCAATAGGCTGATTGATTGAACATTTTTATTTTTTTTACCATCTTTATATCTTGTGAGTTTGTTTGCTGAACAACCAACCTTGCACCTTGGTGTCATTATGGAACTGCCAAAGGCCTTTGTCATGGCTCGTATTACGACTATTTTCCATATTATGTTGTAGCCGGGCCTTGACTTAACGTGCCCTCCGAAGCACGGAATCATCTTATTTTTCGGAAAATCAGGTGATTAATTTTAGCCTCCAACATGATATTGAAGGTATACTAAGTTATTTTTGTTATACCAAATTTCTTTTTAGTTAGTACGCTCGTAGCCAAAGAAGGTTCTTAAAATTGACATTGCCTCAGGGACTAGAACAAAAATCAAGGTTACTTTTTCCATTATCGAAGTATTTCCGTTCCCCACCTAGGGTGTTAATGATGCCATTACTGACCACTTAATGACGGCGATTTATATGGAAATATTGATACTTTATAACTGGTGAAACGAGAAATGTTAGTTTGTTTGAGTCAGTCAACCATCTGTCATTAATAAATGAAGTAATTTTGTAGTTTTTATATTCGGTTGTAATAATTTTGATGAGCAATTTAATGAAATCAGGTTTTTCTGTACCAAAATTAAATTAATACAAGAAAAATAATTCTTTTAAGTTTCCTTTATTTTATTTGGGTCTGTTTACTTTCTGGTATACACCGTGAAATTTACATCGTTTTGTTCCCGCCGTGTAGTGATAGTACCCGTCAAACTGAACAATTTTCGCGAAAAAAAAAAATTCCTGCGACAAAAAAATTTTTGGTCTCCATACAAAGTGAGACTCCCGACCGACCCATTTTGTATGAAGACAAAAAATTTTTGTCGCAGGTTTTTTTTTTTTGTGAAATGTTGTTCAGTTTGACGGGTACTATCACTACACGGCGGGAACAAAACGATGTAAATTTCACGGTGTATAGAGCGTACGATGCAATACGATACGATACGTTCGCGTAACATATAGTAATAACTATCTTCTTGAGAACAATTTACGAGTTACGACGAAACACTTTTCAGAAATACAGACTAAAATACCATTTGTCACATCTGTGCTAAATAAATCTTTGCTAAATGCACACTAGACAGATCGCGATGGCGCGTTTTACATTGAAGGATTCTATGAAGTGTAACAAAAGATTTTCTGTCAAACCCCTCAACGTATTTCGAATTATGTACCTTCGTCAAAGAGTAAGTATTTGAAAGATGGTGCCAAATAATTTGTCATGGAATGTCGTTTTACAACTCAAACTTTTGGTAGTTCGAGTATGTTATCATTTTATTGACACATGGTAGTGTATTTTTGACCTTTTATAATATTTTTCACATACCTTTGTATGGTGACGGCTGATATACCTAATTCCATTTAACGCATGCTGTATTTTGAAGTAGATAAAATGATCCAGATGTCATAGACAACAAAAATACTGTTTTTATTTGCAGTTTAAATCAATACTATAAATTATTAAAACATAAAATAAATACGTATTTAAATACGTATAGTACTTTGTTCGTAAATTGCAACGGCTTTGTAATAGAGACTCGACACGACACAATAAAATAGTTATAATCGATATTATTTTTTATAAATTGCAAAAATCGTTTCACTGTTTTTTATTATTTCTATAAAACACAATTAAATTTAACTACCTTTTTTTTCTTCCAAATTTTCCCCATTTATCCGATAACCAGGTCTCCTAACCAGTTTTCTCCCGTGGGTATTCGCAAGAATTATTCACCTTGTATGACGTCGGCTTTAGAGTGTCGGTGGTCTAGTAGGCCGCTGCCTCCCGTCCGGGAGATGCGGGTTCAATCCCCACCACGTACCAATGTGTTTTCAAATTTCGAATTCATATGTATGTTTATTTGACGTTCTCACGGTGAAGGAATACATCGTGATGAAACCTGCACACTCCTGCGAAGAAATTAAAAGGTTGTGTGTGAAGTCGACCAACTCGCACTGGGCCAGCGTGGTCGGCTGAGGCCTAATCGCCCTAATTCAGGGTAGGCTCGACTCGAGCCCCTCGGTGGGGACGTATATATATGACCTGTTGATGAAGACAGTCAACGAAGCTCCAAAATTGGCAAATATGTATACGAGTAGATTTTTGTTTTGTAACGAGGCATTCGTCCTCTTTCCTGTTTTATGACTGGCAACCTTTCTTGCTGGCAGTTTTATCTTTCATTTTAAATTCATTTTCAAATTTAGATTACTTACGTTTCGAATTTGTCTTTTTTCTGCTAAATTCTTCACTTCATGTCCTGATCTCCGACAGTTTGTTTGTCTTTAAAAATTCTTTATTTAATAATAATTATACGACATAAATTGCAACTACAACTACAACTTATGACTTAGCTTAAACTATAAATTACTTTTCTGGTTAAATATTGGTGTCGATTCGGCATACGCCCAACTAAACTAAACTTAAAATTAGTCCTGTCACTTTCTATCATTTTTAATTGAAAAGGGACCGATCATCGGTTTTGTTTTTGTCTATGACTTCACGACTAACTGTCAAATTTAGTCTTGTTTTAGTGCCTACCTAACAACATTACGAATAAAAAGCCACTAAAATTGACAGTTAGTCGTGAAGTCAAAGACAAAAACAAAACAGATGATCTTCCGTCCCTTTTCAATTAAAAACGATAGAAAGTGACAGGACTAATTTTAAGTTTAGTTTAGTTGGGCGTATGCCGAATCGACACCATTATACGCCTACAAAAGGTTTATGCATGCTAACTTACGACATTTCAACCAGCCCATGGAAAAACCGACAGTAAACTCCTAAAGCTTATCAGAATATTTCCATGTTAGTTATATAATATATAAATACCTTTTCTTCGGACTGTGCCTTGGAAATTGCCACATACCAATCCTCTACAACACTCTTCGTATGGTGCAGTAACTTGTGGCGGCTGCTGGGCAACAGTTTTCTCCCGAGGAACATTTGCAAGAATTGCTCGCCCTTTATGACGTCGGCTATAATATGATCACTCTATAGGGATCGTAGTACATTTTACTGTCGTCTGTGGCCCAGCGGCGCCACCACAAGCTAGCACCACACGAAGCTAGCACCACACGAAGCTAGCACCACACGAAGCTAGCACCACACGAAGCTAGCACCACACGAAGCTAGCACCACACGAAGCTAGCACCACACGAAGCGTGTTGTAGAATTATAATACAATGAGGTGTGGCAATTTCCAGGGCACAGTCCGAAGAAAAAGGTATTCATATATTATATATAATAAAACTGACATGAAAAAAGAGATCAGGACATGAAGTGAAGAATTTAGCAGAAAAAAGACAAAATCGAAACGTAAGAAATCTAAATTTGAAAATGAATTTAAAATGAAAGATAAAACTGCCAGCAAGAAAGGTTGCCAGTCATAAAACAGGAAAGAGGACGAATGCCTCGTTACAGTACTTTACCCTGACCTGACGTCATAGTTACAGTAGCTGTCCATTGCGACCGAACGTCCAATAAAAAGGCCGTCAAGGGGTGCAGTGCAGTTAGCGCACCCACACACAATTCAGGCACATTTTGTTCCGTATTCTGTACTGTTCGAATCCGTAATCGAATAGAATATCTTTAGCTAAAAGGCAAAGGTTGTAAAGTCAAAGTCAAAGTCAAAATTATTTCTTTCCATAGGATGTTATTACATCACTTAGATCCGTCATTACATTTTTTTTGGGTGAGTTGTGTTCTCTCTGTGTGTGTTAGTACACAATGGCGGAATCTGTGGAGAAGAGCTCACCGAAGAAACTCCACAGTCGTCGCATCTTTTGCGTTTCCTTTTTTAAATAAAAAAATAAAATATCACAAAATTAATGCTAATTATATATCAAAAAAGCCTGCCACTCAAGCTGTCTATTCCCATGGACATCTGTCCTCTAAGTAATCAGATATCCTATAGTAACCCTTTTTATACAATTTCTGTTTTATAATTATTTTAAACTTGTCTAAAGGCAAGTTTTTAATATCAGTAGGGACCTTATTGTAATAGCGTATACAATTGCCTTTAAAAGAATTACTAATTTTATGTAGTCGGCTGACATAAGCAACCAACTTGTCTTTATTTCTAGTATTAAAATTGTGTATATCGCTGTGCTTCTGGAAAACTGTATTTGTTCCAGCCTGAGAATGCGCTCATTAATCATACAATAAAAAGCAAATGGTGAAAAAAACAATTCAGGAAACTGAATAACTTTACTGATAGAGCGAACAATTATACTAAAAATTGACTCGGTCAGTTAGGATGAGAAAATTCATTTATGAAAGTTAAAAAATAAATAAAAAAATAATGGTTGTTTCACAGGTACAGCTATCACTTAAGAAAAAAAAAGTAAAACGGTTAGTTTTAGTTTATTTTGTTGTAAAGTAAAGCCTAAAGATAAATGAGCTTCTTTTTTTAATGTCAAAACTGCAGCGGGTTATATAAAATTCGAGGTGCTGTAACCTACTCGTAAATGAGTATAATCGTGATACTGTTTTCAAATATCATCACATCATCATCATCATCATCGACGTTCCCACCGAAGGGCTCGAGCCTTCCCTGAATTTGGGTGGTAATTGGAGTGGAGGGTATATAAATATAGATTTTGTTTTTTTTCTTACCTCGTTTTTCACTTCCTAATCTTTACCTATTCTAGCTAACTAGCTAAACTAGCTCAACGTGTAATATGTGTAATTATATCAAATCAAATCAACGGCCCGTTACAGTCCACTGCTGGACCATAGTCTTAAGCCTTTTGCCATAATCTCCACGCTTGGCAGTATCAGAGAGCGCTGCTGCCCGTTCCCTGTTCAATGTGTAGTCCCTAAGTCGCCTCTTACGACACCCACGGGAAGAGTATGGGTTGGTGACAAATGTTTTCTACTCTGCCGTCACCACACGGCAAGTAATTTATATATTAAAAAATAATAAATGTGTAAAAATCGATGGATTATAACCATAGATAAATAAATAGTATAACATTATCCGTTCCGATTCGAATCCGCAAGGAAAACGAACAGTGTATGTGAATACGGCGGGGCGCGGCGCAGCGGTTGTTGTAGACGTCATGTGATCGCGTAGTCCCGGGGTGCGGCTGTCGACCTCTCGTAAACCCGCCTCGTTATAAGTATAGCCAGCATCACGGTAAGTGTATAATTAACCTCCCGTCGTTCATGTTGAGAAATAACGTTCTAAGGGTTGGTGAGGTTCTTGGCATTACATAAAAAAAAAACACTGGTGCTTCAACACAGTTAGAATTAACAGTACCTAACCTATACATTTTTATAAATAATAACGATGTAAACTCGTTTAACGAGAAAATACGTAAGTGAAAATAAAAGTAAAATATCAATTTCCTAGATTATATTTTTAATGAATGAATGACTTAGCCCAACCATAGTACAAAGGCCCAACTGCACCCAAAACACCCGCAATCGAAGACAATAAATTAATAGTTTTCAACTCACGGTCAGCTAATTCCATCAATTTTCATACAATAGTATAGCTAAATTAATTGGTATGAATCACGCTATGAAGTCTCTAAGTTCACCCTCTTTTGTTTAGGTTATAATAATAAAGAAAATAATGAAATAATCTTAATTAATGATCAAAAAATTGATGATAAAGTGCAATTAAGGTCCGGTATTTATACGAAAATTATCACACTATCCCGCAGTATTCGTTGCGTTTTTCCTGTAGGTTGCCTGGAAGAAATTGCTAGCAGCCCATCTGTACACTATTATTTGAACTGTATTTTGCTGTATATTCCTTGTAAGCAATAAAGTATATTCTATTCTATTCTTATGACTATTCATTCTTATGCCATAGTTTTAAAAAGGTAGAGCCAGAGAATATTATGTAAGTGAATTAATTTATGATAAACAGTTATTACTTACTCTTTTTATCATTAGTGTTGATTAAAAATTAAGTACTATTAGTAGTATAAGACATTTATACTGAAGTGGTTTCTCAATAGTAGTACTTCATTATTTTGTAGATAATACCTTATGTAATGATAAACAGCGTGACAGTTGACTAAACTTGTCCTCCTTCGATGATTATTGACAAAACAGTGATTGTTGATCTAATTAATATTGCTATTACAATAATAGATGTGTACATTGACTAATTATAATTATTTATTAGAAGAAAAGACCGGCGGCAAGGTTTTTCTTTGTAATCAATGAAATCACATCACACTTTAACATTATAAATGTGAAAATATATTTGGATGTTTGTTCTACTTTCACGCCTAAGCTACCGAACAGATTTGAATGAAATTTGGAATGCAGATAGTTTGTACCCTGGACTAACACATAGGATACTTCTTACGGGAAAAAGTCTTATTCCCACGGGAAAAGTATTACACAACGCGAGCGTAGCCACGGGCGGAAAGCTAGTAGAATATAAAGAAATTATTTTTGAAATTAATAAGGGGCCTAATTAATTAAGTTTTTATGTGTTTAATAAATGAATTGAATTGAATTGATTGTCTGATCAAAATGTTTTAGCATCATAAGTCAATAGATTTTGATTTTGAAAGAAACAAAGAATCTATATTACGGTTCAGACAGGCAGACGACGGACGGACAGACATCCTAACCTTTTGGATACGAAACCCTAAAAACAAATCAATGACAATTGTTTTTTTTTCAGAATCATCAGAACCGAAGCCGGAACGTTACATTAACGTCAATAAACAAACACAAAAACGTCTAAACAAGAAAGGAAAAAAAATCGTGAGAAAAACCAGAGCCAGGCGACTTCAGACTTTATGTTGAAGGATTTAGAGTTGTAAAATGTGTGGAGACGGAGGATTCTTGTTGCGGTACTTATTGAAGAGTTGAAAATTGTGAAGGTAAGGATTTTTTGTTGTTCTTACTTTGGTTATTAATCTGAGGGTTCTCGGTTCCCATGGGCCAGTTGCTTCAAAATTATGTCTAGCTAACTAATGTTTTACGGGGCCGAGACTTGGAACATGACGGTGAAGCTGGCCCACCGGCTACATGTCACTCAGCGAGCTATAGAAAGATCTATGCTTGGTATTTCGCTAAGGGATGAAATCAGAAACGAAATCATCCGGCAGAGGACCAAGGTGGCTGATATCGTCCAGAAGCTGGAGTGGAAGTGGACTGGCCACGTCTGTCACAGAACCGATGAGCGTTGGAGCAGACGGGTTCTCGAATGGAGACCACGTCTCGGGAAACGTAGTGTGGGACGCTCCCCTGCCAGGTGGACAGATGACCTGAGGAAGGTCGCTGGTGGTGGCTGGATGAGGAAAGCGGGTGATCGTGCGCTTTGGCGTGCCCTTGAAGAGGCCCTACGTCCAGCAGTGGACTGCAATAGGCTGATTGATTGATTGAACAAATGTTTAATATCTTGATTTATAGATTAATCTTACCCTTTAACGAAGATCTTTGTTTTTAAAAACGACAGCAAAGGAGATAGCTATTCAAGCAGCCCGGAACTCTTTCTATATATTATTCTTTCTATTGGAAACTTCTTGTTTGTCAGTTTTTGTAACCCACTAAATTGGTTTCTTTTAACTTTTCCAAATATTGATCGCACGTTTTTGTACAAGTAAACCACAGTATAACGAAGACTAATCAGAGTTCGTGAAACCAGGCCTTAAGACTCTTGTAATTATTTTTTATCACTGCATACTGTTCGAGTCGTAATAGAGATCTAAATGATAGCAATTACCTTGCTGCTCTTTTGAGGCCAAGTTATTCATTATTGTTTGTAGTTAGTACTTACTTACTTATTTAACTGGTGACATTTTGTTTTGATTCTTGTATTCAAGGTTGATTCTGTATCAACAACAGCTCATTTACATCACCGCCGAGGGACTCGAGCCTACCTTGAATTAGGGCGATCAGATCTTAGTGCGGGTTGGTCGACTTCACACACAACCTTCAAATTTCTTCGCAGGAGTGTGCGGGTTTCATTGCGATGTCTTCCTTCGCCGTAAGAGCGTCGAATAGACGTACATAATATGAATTCGAAATTCGAAAACACATTGGTACAGAGGACAAATGATATAGTCAGGCCATGCTGCTTGAAACGGATTAAGTTTTCTCTGGTAATTAAATAATAAAATATGCTTATGCTTCATGAAATTTCACTTAATTGTGCAGCTAAACTATACATGTAAACAAAATTTCATATAAAAATATCAAAAATCTTTTGAGAAAATTCAAACCGTTTCAAGCGGCCTGGCCTGACTATATCTTTTGTCCTCTGTACGTGGTGGGGATCAAACCTGCGTCTCTCGGACGGGAGGCAGCGGCCCTAGCCATTAGACCACCGACGCTCTATTCTCTATTTTAATTCTGTACACCTTCTTGCAAATAATTTTGATTTGAAGCGATAAAGGGATATGAATTTTAGTAGGAAGTCGTAGGAAGTTCCTATTTAAGACTTTTCTCTGGGCATTTAAAAAAGTGTATAATAGCGATCAGCTAATTGATTAGTGCATGTTTTTTTTTTTAATTTTTGAATTAGTTCTAGAACAAAAGTTTTTTAGTTTTACGGACTGAACAACTCGATAGGTTTTTCGTTGTTTAATTAACACGTTGTGTAATTAATTAGGTACTGTAAATGCAAATGTGATTGATAAATTAATTCTTCCATCTTGTATTTTTAATTTGTGGCGTAAGTCGTTATTGGATCTCTCCCGGGCAACAAATTAAGTTTAAATTTTAGAAATATTAAATGAACCGAATAATCTATCTTTCCGTGCGTTCTCGCTTTCGAATGCTGTAAGCTTTGGTCCATTTTCATAACTGTTATTCATAACTAGCTACGAGAAAGTACTATTTCTTCACTGTTCCATAACATTTCCTTAACCATGGAGTATTTCTTCACTACTTCAAGACATTTCTTTAGAAAAAACAATACCCGTTGTGTCGTTTGGATTTGTGATTGTTTTTTATGTAATATTTTTGTATGCAAATTATAAAAACAGATAGAAATTCGTATTTATAATACCAATCACTAAATGTTCAAAGCCTGAAGCAATGATGATATAGATTATAGATAAATATTGTTTAGATCGTAAAATAGTTCATTAACTACTCGTATAAGGTATATAGGTAGGTATGCTATTGAAGCATAAACTGTTTCAATGACATTGTTTGATTATATTATCGATTTTATGAGTTATCGATCATAGATTACCAGCCCGAATAAACAAACATAAATTATATTTGAAAACACATTGTAATCTACGAAATAGGGTTTGAACCTTCGAAGGTCATCTTAGACTCGACTGTTGCATTAAATGTAAATGTAAATAAAAGCCCGAACTACGGTAAATTTTAAGATTTAAGTACCAATTCCAACGTCCTAAGGCCACCTTCGGGCTCCATCATGAGACCAGCGCAGCTCCATGATACCATAACATTGCATTGTCAGCGAGGTTACATTTTCAGCACAATCGAATAACAGTAAGTGCCCCAAAAATGGGTTGCAAGATTCCGACCGAACAAACCGTGTTAAAAAATTATAAAGAAATAATTGATTGATTGATGAATGAACGATTCAAGGATATAATATATCGCACTTGTGTGGTAAAGTTTTGGTAAATCTTAGGACTTACCGCAATTTAGACTTTTAGAGTAACACAATACATTTCTAATTTCTAATCGATGAGACGTAAAGTTCAAATTGCCAAGGTCAAGATTCAGTCACTCCTCACTACTGATGTTATTTGCTGACTCATTTGGGGCTATAAAACTTGCGGGCAAGTTTAATTTGTCACGAACAGCCAAATTCAAACAAAATTGTCACAATTTTCGGGTTTGTTACCACGATTGTATTTAATATTGTTACCTCGATATTTCGGAACGGTTGCACGCTCCATGGTCACGAGAATGCAATTTAAGTGTATAGTGTAACAACCACGAAAATCTTAAAACATATATCAAACAAAATTAACCTAACATTTCTATCAAAAAATTCAAGAAATCATTTTTTTTTTTAAATTCTTTTTCAAGAATTCTTTCATGTTGTCTACCATTGGTTATATGCCAATTTTTTTACTCAATCCTTTTTAACTTACGGTCTGCTTATTTTTTCAGAACGTCGTCGGGTCTGTTACGATTTAAAATTCAAAACGTTTATCTATACTAATATAATAAAGAGGAAACCTTTGTATTTTTGTATGTTTGTAACGAATAAACTCAAAAACTACTGAACCTATTTTAAAAACTCTTTCACCATTAGAAAGCTAAATTATGAGTAACATAGGCTACTTTTTACCACGGGAAATATGCTCTTCCCACGGGAAAATTCAAAAATAAAGCGGGTGTAGCCGCTGGCGGGCCGCTAGTTAACTATATAGGCACAAAGAAGGTAAAGCGGTGCGGGCCCCTTTTTATTTTGTACATAGGGTCTCTCACTAAGTCAATACATTTATTGGGTGAGTTTACTCACAATGTGCGGAATCTGTGGATCGGAGATGAATAAGCGGTGGAGATACTTGAAGAAGGTCTTTGTCCAGCAGTGAACTTGGCTAATACTTGTGTGATGAAGATGACGAACCTATAGGAATGTATCATCAGTTCCGTGGGTGAGGTCGCCGGCTAGGTGTTGACTGGTAATTGACATGTAAATTGTACCTAGATTGAGCGTGATTCAGATAGATAATCACCGATAAGTCGCACAGATAGATAGCATTTACAAACATTGGCTTGACTCCACTTATGATTGTGAAAAACAAGATTCTTTGTTCATAAATTATCTTTTGTTGTTTTTATTTTTACAGATAGTTGCTCAATATTCATGTTTATTGTATTCCGCAGGAAAGTCGATGTTGTAAAATATATGTTTAGATGTTTGGATGTTTGTTGCGCCTTCACGCTTAAAGTACTTAACGGATTTAGATAAAACTTGGAACGAAGATACATTGTAACCTGAATTAACACATAGGATACTTTTTACGGGAAAATATTATTCCCGCGGGCAAAATCTTACATAACGCGAGCGAAGCCGCAGTCGGACCACTGGTTTATAACATTAGTGTGATGACTACTCTACTCAATTAAATAACATTCCTTAGTTCCTACTTATAAAACGTCTAATATACTGAATACATGTCATTGACTTAATAGTTTTTCTTTAGTTTTTTTAATGATTATCACATAGTTAGGGTCGCCCTAATTAAGGGTAGGCTCGAGCCCTTCGGTGGGGACTTATATTAGCTGTTGATGACATATGGTATAAAAACAAATTGTTAAGAATCTCACTTAAGTATAGACTGATCAAAAGAAAACAAAATAAAAAGTAAACAGCAGATTTAATGGCCACACTCAAAGGTCAGCGATTGTCTCTGATTGGGTGTAATGTGTTTGAAGTCGCCGCGGTGATAGCTAGTTCCGCCACTTGGTAAACTCCTAGAAATAGATTAGTTAAACTTCTATTGGACTGGGAAGTTTGGGAATTTATCATCTAATCAGATAAGGATTTAACATAATGCGTCACTGGTATTTCTATGACTATATTTTTTTAGTGCGTAGTCAAAATTCCCTTGAAAGCGGATATGGATGAAAGATTTCATTGAGGCCAGATTTATTGGTTCATTATGTCATTTTTAAAGCGTCCGTGGTGTATTGGTTAGGGCTGCTGCCATTTATTTGAGTTTAAGTAAGTACCTAAACTTACAAGCTTTCCACAGCATGCTAAAATTATATTTTAAACTAACGGTTCGCCCGCGGCTACGCACGCGTTATGTAAGATTTTCCCGTGGTGGTCCTTTTTTCCCGGTAAAAAGTATCCTATGTGTAAATCCAAAGTACAAACTATATCTATTCCAAATTTCATCCAAATC
Source organism: Carpatolechia fugitivella (assembly GCA_951230895.1). Taxonomy (NCBI): domain Eukaryota; kingdom Metazoa; phylum Arthropoda; class Insecta; order Lepidoptera; family Gelechiidae; genus Carpatolechia; species Carpatolechia fugitivella. The sequence goes on from OX579650.1 coordinate 16,519,655, forward strand.
CGTCCAGTAGTTTAGGCGTGAAAGCGGATCAAAGATCCGAACATTTAAATCGCTTGGTTAATAATAAACCGGAGTATCTCAAAAAAGTAAATTGTTGGGAAAACGCGATTAAAGTTCAGACTAGTCATTTCTTAAAAGTTTAAAAGAGATATTAATTAGCAAACTATGATTTATGTATGTTTGTATTAATTTTAATTGTTAGTTAATCATAACAGAATGATGTTATGTAAGAATATTGTAGTTATGTATTTTATTTCCTTTATTTTAGTTACGTTTTGTAAATAGAGTTCGAAGTTAGTTCTTTTCATGATTAAAATAATTTTGATTTTAGTATGAACACCATGAAATATTTCCAAAAATTTATTAATATTTAAATTTAAAGGGTATTGCGATATTCGCAAATTATTTAAAAGTAAAAAGATATAACTCCGAATGAACGCTTAGAAACGATTATTTTACTCATAAAGTGAAATAAGTCCATAAAATCTATTTACCACAAAACGACCGAATTTGATATATTTTCACATTTATAATATTATACTAGCGGTCTGCCCGCGGCTACGCTCACGATATGTAAGATTTTCCCGTGGGAATATGACGCTTTCCCGTAAAAAGTATACTTTTCTTAATCCAGGGTACAAACTATCTCCATTCCAAAATCCGTTCAGTAGTTCAGGCGTGAAAGCGGAACAAACATCCAAATATATTTTCACATTTATAATATTAGTGTGCTGATCTCATTTTATGTCCAGCTCGGGGCTAGAATTTACCGCTCTAGATACATAATAACATGACACAAAACAATTTCCAATTTACGTTTTATCTGTGGTTTTATAGTCACAGTCGCTAGCTTTTATGATCGACACAGATAAATAAATGAGTCACATTAGGACCTCAAGTGAGGCTCTTACCTAAGTATATACAAAAATAATCATATTGTGCAGACATCTCATACAAGCCCACAAACTAGAAATAACCTGCAAAATAAAGTTCATTTGCAGATAAATAATTCACTGTGCATGCGCAACAAACTAACAGAAGCATAATAGGAATATGCGTTGGACTGATAACTTCCCTAAAAATGTTTTTGATATCTGCTTCAAGGCAAAATGCGACGGTAACGTTCTATTTTATTTATATTTGAATTCGGCAATTATATTTCTATTTATTCCTTTATATTTAATTTGTTTAATATCTGGCGATAGAACTCTAGCGCTGGCTGAAAATCTGTGTTAGAAGAACTTGTTCTTGAGTGAATACTTGTGACAAATGCTGAGTCCAGTAAGTTTATTTCACGAACTTCTCCTTTAAACATCATTATTTGTGTGTACTCTTTCATTGTGTTATGAATACATTATTTTCTATTAGAAACAACAAGTTTGTTTTACAAACGTATTTCTGAAGTTCCTACGAGAAACAGACAGCTGATAGACAAATAACATCCAGACACAAGGCAATCACAAGGATTTGAACCCACGACGCTGCGCTGTGCTTCGTAGGCAGGCGTAGGCACAGAAGAAATAATGCGTAGGCTACAGTCAGTTATGTAGAAGATTATGTCTTTTGGACCACCTTTAGCTAAGCTAATAAGGATTTTTTTGTAACTAGGTATATGGTGAAAAGGTGTAACATATTCGCCCTTTCTAATGTGGATAGGAATATACAATTGGATAAGGGTGGCTCTTGAGGGGAATAAGACCCTTTTTTCAATAGCACTTTCAAGCTTGACAAAAACAAAATAGCCATAGAAGTGGTAATCAGAGATGATAATGCGGACATATCGGTTATAATGTTAAGTGGACGCTTATCTAAATCAGGCTTAACTTAGATAAGATTATCAGAACGAATCATGCGAAAAGCTCGTCGACTCACATGATCGTTCCAATTAAACTTGAAGTTATCAGACGATCGATAGAACTGTTGATGGAAAATATAAACGTCAGAATCGATGAGTGTTACTGGATCTTCATCATCAACAACGAAAGCTCTTATATAAAATAAATATATACACCGTGAAATTTAACTGGTTGTTTTTCGTTAAATGGAGTGGTCAGTCCATTAAACTGAACAACTTTCCCCAAGGAACATGGGCTGACAATTGAAAAAAGAAATTGCTTCACCCATAATGAATATATCAGCTGGCCGCGCTGTTTTGTATGAACGGGCCCTCTTTTTTTGTCGTTTTACAGCCCATGTTCCTTGGGAAAAGTTGTTCAGTTTAACGGACTGAACACTACATTTAACGAAAAACAACCAGTTAAATTTCACGGTGTATTTTTATCTTCTGAGGCCTTCTGTAAGATAAATTATTACATATCTTGGATGATAAAAACTTTTGGTCAACTATTGTTCCAACTCAGTGGAATAGATAATTATTTTAACTTATGTATGATTCTTGAAATATATAAAGAAAAGTATAAAAATACGAGTTCTGTAGAGTTTCTTCCGGCCGTTTATCTCCACAGTCATCATCATCATCATCGTGTGGGTTGCAAGGTCAACAACCGACCACACAAACAAACCTTGGTGTCAGTGTTATGGAGCCGCCAAAGGCCACTGACTTGACTCATGTAACGACTACACAGTAGCCGGGACTAATGACTTAACGTGCCTTCCGAACTACGGAATCATCTTTCTTTTCGGAGAATCAGGTGATTCACTCTGCAATGTCCTAATCAAACTGGAGAAAGTCTCACAAAGAGAATTTTGCTTGACAGTGTCCCCACCGGGAATCGAACCCGGGACCTCTGTAATGGGCGTCGAAATTTCAACCACTCGGCCACGGAGGTTGTTACGTGCACAGTAAGCGTACACAAATAATATAATGGTCTTTGTTTCAGATGGTTTCACTACATCGGAGCATTGCAGGAGTAATATTAATAATCATATGCATAAATATATCAGCTAATGCTAAGAAAAGCAAATATGTATGCCCAATCGGCTTCAGCTTAGCATACACCAAATACAAAGGAGATGATCCCATATGCTATAGAAGAAAAGGACCAGAATCCTTTGAAGACAAATTTAAAGACTGCACAGGCAATTTGTTCACATCCAAATTGTATCATAGTTTAAATTTTACTGAACCAAATGTAGTCCTATGGACGGATTACAAATCTATGTACCCAGGAGGACCATTCATAGACCAATCGTTCACAGATTCTGCAGGAGACATCCTCATAACAACTTATGATGTTAAATATGACCAAAAATTAGGATTAGATGAAGAACTGTGTGTAGTTATAGACCCAGCATCAAATTTCACAGCTGCAGGATGCAATGGGAATCACTTCAGGTATTGCTTTGTGAAACCTTATGAGAAAGAAGATAATTTGGATAGGAATGGTTGTGAGTCGGATGATTACTGGAGGTTTTATGGTCCAAAAGCTACATGTCTAACAGCATTGACTGGTGTTGGAGGAGGGACGGTAAGAGCAAACTGGCGTCAAGCTAAAGACCTCTGTGCTAAGAAAGCAGGAGCGCTATTAAGTAGAGGATGGAGATACGCTAACAATCCGTTGTTATCAACGACGACAAATCCGACGTTTCCTTTAGGAATAGTTTTGAGTCCAGATAACTCTACAATCAGATATGACACATCTTTTGAAGGTGATGAGGTAAGAATCTAACCATACAAGTAAAATAATATATCAACATAGGTAATGCACATTTAATAGTTGAAATTAGACAAAAACGGTGTCTGAAATAGTAAAAATATTACGATTTCTGTAAATGACCATTTATATTTTTTGGTTCTAACCATGTTTTTCCGGAACACTATTTAAGCTTCGTGATTTTAAAATCTGTTGACAATTTTTTGTTCAACTGCAATGCGTTGACTAAAGATATAAGTGTCGGAAACACTCTCACCAAACTGATACATGATTATGTCATTTGTTTTTACAATTTCTTTTCATAGAAATGCTTCACGATCCTTCCTTATGCTGTTTGTTTTATTAAACTTTTATAGTTTTATTCACTTGACTTTACTGGCTTTGATCTGGCTGTATGTCCTACAATAAGTATTGAATTATGTAAAAAAACTGTTATGTTTTTGATTAATTGTTATCTATAAATCATCTCAACATTCCGAAAGAAGATAGGTAGTGATCTTCTGACTACATCTGAGAAATATTTTTTCATTATCATGAAATTGCTATTGAGCCAGATCGCTGTGCAAATTGTGTCATGGAGTGTGAGTGTGCTAGAATAAAAAAATTGCCTTACTTTTTTAACAACTTAATATAAAATTTAGATCACCGTCAGCTTCTTCTATTGTTTTAAAACATTGATTAATTCCAATAACATTATTGTCCCATCAAATGGATCGTTATGCAAATCGTGTCATAGAGTCAATAGTATTGAAAAACTGCCTTACTTTTTTAACAAGACCAATTAGTGATGAAGCGTGTTTATTTTCAGATACCAACATCGGAATGGTTCTTCGAGAACAAGACAGTGGGCTCTGATACTTCCTTGGGGGCTCTCCGCGAGAACTTCTGGTACATGGTCAATAGCTCCTACATCTTCTATGACGTCATCTGCGAAAGACCCATCAAGTTGAAGGCGGTCGGCTTGAACGTTTCTGTTGACGAGTAAGTAATTTCGCTTGATTCTTTGTTTTTGGGGGAGTACTTAAATGGCCTTTTACGAAAGTGGTGTTCCGCAAATTACGTCTTATGTGATGGATGATAATTTGTAAATTTTAAGACGTTTATGGTGGTGATGAGTAATTATTACTCCTCATATAAATCTAACTACCTTAACCAATGACACAAGTCGTTCTTTTCTTGTGTATGCCATAAAGTGCTACTTACTTATTTACTTACGAGTATACTAAGTAGTGTTTTGTTCTATAAGCTATGTTTTGCTTATACTTCAAAGAGATATTTTATGTGACATAATAGGTACCTAGTCGTTTCTTTATTTTCTGTGCATAAAAAGTTAAGTAGCTTGCCAGTTACTTAATAAAATTTATTATTTTTCAGGGACAACAAACTAATCTTAAGAATTAATGATACTATTGACGAGAAACATATCAAGTGCTTTACCGATTCTACCACCTTTTATCCTACTTCTATCAGAGTGCGATACGATGATATAACCGGCTCTTTCATCCTCAAACCCCTCGCTGATGGCTACTACTGGTGCATCAATATCGACTCAAAAAATCACATGGTTTCCGAATCCAACAGAGTCTTATTCATCCGAGAAAAACAATCTTTGATAAACAACTACGCCATTCAGATACGTTTAGATAAAGAATACAAACTAGAAAATCTTGTAGCTGTATACAGAGAATGGGAGAAGACATTGGAAGAATATATTTTTTACAGGACGAAATATGTCCAAGTAAATAGTAATGAGATTGACTCGATGGATTATGATAAGGTTGGGGAGCTTTTGGAGAATTTTAAAAAGAACAATCCAACGTTGAAGGTGAAGCAAAATGAGATGGTGTACAAGTTGAAGATAAAGAAGCTGTTCTTAAATGCAAAGCAGTCGTTGGTCCACGTGCAACTAAACCCTGAGGTGATGGCTGTGGGACCTGGAAAGTGGAACGACCTCACAGTGGAATACATGAAATCACTCTACTTCTGCAGGAGTTTTGATGCTGTTCCTACGCTACCGTTAGGTGAGTCATAACATAACCACAATATTTAGTTCATCAATGATTCTTACGAATACTCGTAGGCAAGCTCTTAGATCTTAGATAATTCAAACATACATCCTAAATTTTCGCAAGCGTGTGCGAGTTTTCTTATTATAATCAGATCATTAGATATAAAAAGTGCAATAACCTTGGAAAACTCATTGAGATTGTTATCGAATCCGGGAAATTACGTGTAGATTTGAGGCTTTTATCATTCCGCAAAAAAAATACTTTTTGATGACGGATCCCATCCATCGACTACACTACACTTTAAAAACCAGATTATTCTTTTATTTTACTCCATAGAATTAAATAAATGAATAATATTTATTTCCAACTAAATAATACTGTACAGCTACCTAAGCTAATTATCAAAACTTTCTTTTTAAACTGGGGATCAGTCCAAGAATTTTACTTCGAAGACTCCTCGCGCTATGTAAGATTTTTCCGTGGGAATAAGACTTTTTCCGGTTAAAAGTATCCTATGTGTTAATCCAGGTTACAAACTATCTTCTTTTCATATTTCATCCAAATCCGTCCGGTAGTTTAGGCGTGAAAGCGGAACAAACTTCCAAACATCAAAAATCATAATTACACTTTTATTTTTCTCCTTCTTCTGTATCTCTATCGCAATTTATAGGTAATGTTGCTTGCTTGCCTGTTGATTTATCTCATTTGCAAGTGTCAAAGGTTAAAAGGTGGTGCAAGCATCTGTAATTTCTATTGAACGAGATGTGGGTAATTATGGAATTAGCATAATTGTAGGATTTGTAGGGCACTTTGACTCAATTTATTTACATGATGTCTAAATGCGATTTATTGTGTGTTTTCAACATCAACGGCCCATTACAGTCCACTGCTGGACTATGAGCCTTCTCCACTTAAGTGGAGGGTTTTGCCATAATCTCCACGCTTGGCAGGCGGGTTGGAGATTAAAAGGTTACTGTATCAGAGAGCGCTGCTGCCCGTTCCCTGTTCAATGTGTAGTCCTTAAGTCGCCTCTTACGATACCCAGGGGAAGAGTAGGGGTTGGTGACAAATGTATTCTACTCTGCCGTCACCACACGGCTAATGCATTTATTTACTTTAGTAGAAACAAGTGTAAGGGTGTGAGTATAGTGTTATGTGAGTGCGATACGGGATCTTAAAATTCAATGACTACTTTCTACTTCATTATTTATCTTTCTTATTTTCAACTTATTAAATCTCATACTTCAATAATCTCCTCCTTCGTAGTAATGTTGTTGTTTTGTTGTGTTTCTTCTTCTTAGTCCTTAAGGGTCAGCTCTGCCCTTGGTGTGCACCAAGAGCAGAGCAGAACAGAGCATTTTCTGAGAGTACTGAAAAATGTATCTTTTACAATTCCATAGGGTCAGCGCACACCGAACTGCAAAATGCTCGCGCATGGTCGAGCAGTATTTGGACGTGTATTAAATTTTGCAATGTATGGAATTGTAATAACATAAATTTTTCAGTACTCTCAGAAAATGCTTTGCTCTGCTCTGCTCTTGGTGTGCGCTGACCCTAATATTGTGGTCGACTGTCTGATCTTACAAACCTATAATCTATTATGGAGCCACTAAAGGCCTTTGACATTGCTCATATAACAATTATTTTCCGTCCTTACACCTAATTATTTACTCATGTTAGTTTATATTTAACAGAGAAAATTTCCGCTTAAGGGGTTCCGAGACGAGCAAGCAGCTTGGCGTCAATCACGTAGATTTTTACTTGCTTCAAGCATTTCGAACGTCTACAACGTTTGCTTCATGCTTGAGTCAAGCATTTACGAGCTTGTCCCGTGCTTGATGCGATTTTATATTTTTTGCTTGACCCGACGTTTTGACAGTGTTCGCTGTCGGCTTGATCAAGCATAGCTCAGTAGCAATCAAAATACGTTTCTTTTTCTTCTTTTTGTTTTTATTCAATAATAATAATAATAATAAAAAATTTATTTGTAACTTTACAATGTCTCAGAATTCAAAGCTAATGCATTGAATCCATTTCGCACAATCGGGAAAATCACTTTGTTTGACAACCAACACGGACGATCGGGTTCGAAATGAGGAAAAATGCGTCTTGATTGATCAAGCCGCTTGACAGCAGTAAACGGGCGTATCAAACTGTTTGCGCAAGCAACAGAAAACTACGTGCTTGACGCCAAGCTGCTTTCTCGTCTCGGAACCCCTTTACCAATAGCTAAGTTAACAACAATCTTGCATGTCAACAAGGAATGTTAATTTTACATATTGAACAATAGGAGGAGGCAAAGTAATTACAAATTAATAATTACCGCTTAGCTTACTATCATTGTACCTAATAACGAAGAAAGATTATATAGGAAATTATTACAGGAAATAATGGTACAAAAACATTATAATACTTGTAGTACTTAGTCATTTATGTTTTTTTCGTTCTAAAGTAATTGACCATTATTTATTTCCATAGGATGTTATTACATCACTTAGATCCGTCATTACATTTTTTTGGGTGAGTTCACTAACACAATGGTGGAATCTGTGGAGAAGAGCTCACCGAAGAAACTCCACCACCGACCATATAAGCAAAAAAAAAATGTATTGGGCCCACGTGCCCACGTGAGGTCAGCTTGTAACTCCCCGACCCTAATGTAAATTAAAACTATGTAGAACAACGTGTGTCTGTTGTATGACATAGAGAAAGTTATTATAAAAGATTCGAGACGAATTAAGAGAATTTTTGTTTTTTTAATACGTTATTGTAATGTATTTTTATAATTTTAATACGTTCTTGTAATGAATGTTTTTAATTTTAAAACGTTCTTGTAATGAATGTTTTTAATTTTAATACGTTCTTGTATTGGACATTTTGATATTTCTAAAATTAATAACTCAGAAACTAAAAGAGATAATGCAAAACTAAATGCATACTTGGGGTGCAGAGACTGAGATACGTGTGCATTGTGAGTTTCCGAAATATCGAATAAGTTTAGGAAAAGGCTTGTTGACCTAGCGCGTACCGTTGATGCGTGTCGCCAATATACATGGTGGGAGGCAGTCGGCCGTCTAGTAATAGATGGCTGGCGGAACGTTAAGTTCAAGAAAATTGACATTATTGTAAAAGTGCAAAAATAGACTAGTATGAGTCTATACTTGGAAAACCAAGTGAAATAATTGCCGAACCTAAAGTCGCAGGCGCTGCACAGCCTCACTGCCTTTCGACGGGATTTCGGTCCCTGAAGACTGGCGTGCTGCCTGTTTGATATGGGAACGGTTAATTATGCCTCTATGGATGACATATCCCATCCGAGATGGTCAAAAATGAAAATCAAGGGAATCATAGGATTGACGCTCCTAGATGACCTAATGAAAGCGGACACGGCCGCTGGATCAAACTGATCACATAATGCACTATATTTGACCATCTCATAGAGAACCCTTATCTGACGCATGAAGATGAGGTATAACTATCGCTGCTATGATATTGTTGGCACTGCATGTCTAGCTCTGAGCTGGTGTATGGGTCGCATCCTAGGCGTGATAAGTACACTAAGCATTACCCCTGATAGTGGAGTTAACAATATCTTAGTGGCTACCTTCAAGACGCCAGTATGTGGAGAGATTTCCGTATCTGACCTATGAAGATGTGGAGTAACCATTGGGCTGCTATGAATGTCGCTAGCTCATGGCTAGCTCTGAACCGCTGATTGACCGAGACGCATACAGCGACTTGAATACATCGTCGTGGAGGGGGACTTGTCCACATCCATGCACGGTGTACGTCAGACTGATTAGTGTCGACGATAGTCTTTCAAGTATTATCCCAGATAGAGGTAGCGGAGGACATAGTGGCTTCCTTCAAGACACAAGTCTGTGAAGAGGCATACTGGAACGAGCTTATTAATTGAGAACGAGAACCTGAACGTGGGCTGCTCTGGCTAAAATCATCATGTATGATTTATTACCGAGTTATATTCAGAGCGATAGCTGAAATGAGTCTTTAGATTCATATGCGGTCTCAGGCACGGAGACGCGCGGCGGAGATATGGAGATATGAAGTTGGAACAGATCTGCCCTGGCAGTACCGTTCAGATAGACGGAGATCCAGTATGCAGGAGCAATCCAGCTATGAGACCCACAGTCAGTAGCAGCTGTGAGGTCATCCCTTCGAGCTTGCTCGTTGGAAGATGGTTTACCATCATGGGCGCTGGTTCACGTGTGGACTATCCTATAAACACACCTTTGAACGCAATACGTTGGACACTTCGGTGGAAGACGGGATTAGCCTCCCAAAAGGTTACTATAACGGCTCAGCCGTATCGGGAACGCTTCGGCTAGTATCGATTGGACGTCGTCCACTAGCTTCGGCTCCAACGTGAAGCTTAGGCTTTCTACGATGGGACTTCGGTCTCCTTCCATCGCTTAAGGCGCACCGGTCGGACTAGGGTCCGCTGTATTATTTTAACCTTTTTCCTACACCTCTGTGGTGAGGGGAGGACAGGAAAATTCTGAAGGACAGAGTGGGAAGTGACTCACAGAGAGCGCGTCGGGGGAGCGTTTATTCTCACTCGTCACGTAGATACTTTGATGGCTGGTTTGCTGTATTGTGTGTACGTCTCGGGTCTTTGCTTCTAGTCTGCTGCCTTGCTTGGGTTCTAACTATTTTATGTTCTAAGGCCTATTATACGATAAATGATTACTTAGATGATAAAAACGTCTGGTCAACTGTTGTTCCAAATCAACGGAGTAGATTGTAATTATGACTCATGTATGATTCTTTATATATTTAAAAGAAAAGTACAAAAGATACAATTCCTGTGGAGTTTCTTCTGGCCGTTCTTCTCCACAGAGGGCGTACACTGGTAGTGAACGTGCCATCCATGATAGCTTTGACGTCGAAAAATGATTTGTAAAAATCTTAATTCGAATAAAAAATTTTGACTTTGACTTTAAGGTCTTAGTAATCGTCCAGCTGAGGGAGCTAGAACTAGTCCCCTCGTCAATGCTGGATATTACTAGATCCCTTGTCGGACTGTATATTCGAAGACACAGAGGGGTTATGTAACCGTATTTATCAATACAGTTGGCATAGCTTAAGGAAAAGGGTGTCTCGGTGCGTAGAGCTAGGATGGTCGTCTCCAGGAAGTATCATTAGAGAAACTTCGTTATTGATCATTCTGTTGAGGAAATGCCACTCAACGAAAGTTCCTCTAAGAACTAGAAGTTCTATTCAGAACTACAGACGACACACCCGTCGCCGGCTCTAAGGACTTGCTATGGCAGTCCTGGAGCCACCTTTTTATACCTTTTAAATTACATATATCATGTAATAATCCCTGTGATCCATTTCAGGAATCTGGGCTCTTATTGCAAAAGCAATAAACTTCGAAGTTCTTTTCAGAATACGAAGTTAGTATTGCTTAATAAAGTCGCTGGGATTTCCTGGTGACTTTATTCTTTCAGTCCGCGAACATGGGTAATCAGGAGTAGGCTGCTTCCGGCTGGCAACTGGTACTCCTGTGTTCGGGCGAGAGATAGGGACGAATCAGTATATAGGAATAACATAGAAGTTGAGTAGGCGACTCTATGTTTAATTCCGCAGTTAGAAAACATAATATAAAGACGATCACATTGTAAATTTCTAAAAGAGTTTGGGTTACTCTCACAACGTAGTAAGGATCTGCTACTAGATGATCAACGGCCAATTTTGATTATTATTTTAGAGATCAGATGTTCAGTTACAAGCTTGATCGCCCTAATTCAGAGTAGGATCAAGAAGTTTAGAACTTTAGTAGGTAAGCACTATTATTTATTTTGTGGTTTTTAAGTTCCAGCGAGAGAGAGAAAAAAGAACACAATCCAACTTTATGGTTTGAAACATGAAAATATTATCTTGTGGTTCTCGTTTTGTTTAACACAGTAAAAAAACTCATTTCACTCATTGGCCCTGATTCGGCAAGTCATGCTCTAATTCTAATTTTGAAATCCAGCTATCCTTTTCGTTTTTATGACCATGAAAGAGAGGTGATAAATTCAGATGAACGAATGCTATTAATTTAAACGAAAGATACCTTAAATAAGGGCATAGCTGTCAGATTAAGAGATTTTTAAGTCGGATGTTTTACGTGCTCTCTGTTTGAGAGCTCTAATATTAGGATGGATGGCCATCTCCTGTCCCTTTTCAATCTTTAAAACACGGTGACGTACATAATTTAAGAATTAATGCCGGGCTGTGTGTATTTCTACCATTGACATTGTCTATTATTTAATTTTGAACTTCGTTAAATTGTTTTATTTATTGCATTTTTATTTTATTATACTCACGTTATTTTGCCCTTGTGGAGTGAGCAGGCCCTAAGGTGACAAACCATATTTGAACTGTTTTGCAAAAAAAGTTACTTGCGTGTTCCATCTTATTATATTTTGAATACTATAATTTTGTACCTATTATTTATGATACACCATGGATCCATTTACGACCACGGGCAATTCATTACATTGACCTGGCTCTAAGCCAAGGAACAAGGTTGTTATTAATACTTTGCCAGTTCGTCAAACTTGACCATAATTTGTGCTTCTGAACTTGCTATACAAATAATAATTTGTTATATAAATAAAAATAATAATAAATTCTTTATTGTTCATCAAAAACACCCATGCTAACAATAATGGAACCTCTTTTAAGCAATAGTTGCCTGTGTGAGGAGGAACCGGACATCCGTAAGTACATAATAGGGAAGCAGACTACTTTTATTTTATTTTATAAATCTAAACTTCTTAGTTTCTGATATCGAACAATAAAATAATTTTTGCTCTATCTTTAAAATTGACCGAGTTATAAAGGTTTGTAATTCAAGATTAGACAGAGAGGCACATACCCACTTGTGACGTCATTTGTTAGTGACGCCATATAATCTCCATACAAAAAATCGTTTTTGAAAGAGACAGACATATATTGAAACTTTAAAAAATCACTGTAAATTCGTTTTTTAACCGCTTATGTTTTTTTCTTCGCTAATCGTCTGCTACTAATCTATATTTTAAAAATAATTCATAAAATATGGTAAATAAAATATGATAAACAGTCCGATCCCCTATTGAGTATATACGTCAATAAAAAAAAAGTGTTCGGCTTTCATTACCAAGGTTCCGGGTTCGAATCCAGTAGTGCAGTGACCCCGTCATGCAGAAATCACTTTGTGAGACATGCTCCAGTTTTGGACATTGCAGGCTGAATCATCTGTCCCCGCTGCATGACGATCTTAGATAAAATAAACCGCGCGACATAAACTTGGATACTATTAGCGGTCACTTTATATGTCGCGCGGATTATTTTATCGACGGTCGTCATGCAGCGGGGGCTGATCTGAAAAATAAGATGATTTCATGCTTCGAAAGGCACGTTAAGCCGGCTGGTACCAGCTTATCGTTCCATTAGCCATAGAGGCTTTGTCGGCTCCAAACCACTGACACCAGGGTTGGTGAGGTCGGTTGTTGACCTTAAAATCCAAACGATAAAGAATAAGACCGCGGCGTGACTGAATGTTAATTACTTAAGCTATTACATAGTCTTCTAACCTAGAGGTTACTAAGAACATGAGCCAAATGAGTAGACAGGCAAAAAGAGGGCAAAACTTCATTATTATGGATTACAACGATGATACGGACTATGATTATATTATGACGCAAATGATTTACTTAGAAAAACGTTGTAACGTCAGAATAGATGGGTACTTAAAGTTAAACAATTTTTTTTTTTATATGAATGAGGGTGCTCGATTGTAGTTTTTTAATGATACTACCAAACCAATCATAGCACTGTAATTAAAAATCATTTCTTGGTGCAACAGATAGTGAACTAAATTCTGCAAAAAGTAATATAATGAAGTATGCGTAAAATCCGTCGTTAAGGAGGCTCCGGGTTTGAATCCCGTTGAGTACAGTGTTATTTTTTTTTGTGAGACTTTCCCTAGTTTTGTTGTTTTGTCCGAAAGAAATATAATTTCGTGCTTCCGAAGGCCTTTGCAACCCAAGAAGAAGATTGCTATTGACTTGAGTAAGGCGTTTGATGATGCTGTTGTTTTTGTCAGCATGTCTCTTTTGAGCAATTTTGTTACTGAAGAAAAAAAAAATATCAATAGGTAAAAGTTTTGACTGATGTAGTCAACAGTACATCAACAGCTCATATACGTCCCCAGCCCCACCGAGGGGCTCGAGCCTACTCTGAATTAGGGCGATTAGGCCTTAATCGACCACGCTGGCCCAGTGCGGATTGGTCGACTTCACGCACAACCTTTTAATTTCTTCGCAGGAGTGTGCAGGTTTCATCCCGATGTTTTCCTTCACCGTAAGAGCGTCGAATAAACATACATATGAATTCTAAATTCGAAAACATATTGGTACGTGGTGAAGATTGGACCCGCGTCTCCCGGACGGGAGGCAGCGGCCCTAGCCACTAGACCACCGACGCTTTGACTAAATATTGCCGCCAAAATAATCTTATTGGAAGAAACGTTTCAAGTTTTTTATAACTTCCGTGTTTGAAATTAAAATATTATTGATGGCAGTAAAATTAACTGTTTTTCTTTTTGTTTGCCTCAGGATCTTTGAACTATTAGAATCACTTCTTTGAACTATTTGAAATTAATCGTTTTTATGATGTTGATTTAACCCAGAAATCGTACGTCAGGGCACTTACCATGGCAATATCCCAGAATATATAGAATTATAATAGTTTATTGACTTGGCGTTAAGCTTTGATACAATAGGGGATCGGACTACTTTTTTTTTTGTTTTATAAATCCAAATTTCTTAGTTTGTGCTATGGAACACTGAAAGAATTTTTGCTCTATCTTTAAAATTGATCGAGTTATAAAGGTTTGATATTCAAGATTAGACAGAGAGGCACATAACCCACTTGTGACGTCATTTGTTAGTAACGCCATATAATCTCCATACAAAAAATAGTTTTTGAAAGAGACAGACATATTGAAACTTTAAAAAATCACTGTAAAATAGTTTTGCAACCGATTCTGTTTTTTTCTTCGCGAATCGTCTGCTACTAATCTATATTTCAAAAATAATTAATAAAATGTGGTAAATTTAGGAACAGTTCGATCCCCCTATTATAATTACGTACCTACATATGGTTAACCTCTGGTCACCCTAGTTCAGGGTAGGCTCGAGCCTCTCGGTAGGGACGTATTATGAGCTGCTGATGATATGGTTAAACTTCCAAAAATTAAAAGAAAAAAATAAATGTTTTCTATACAATCTGAAGATATTTGTACTTATTTTTTTTACTAATCTAAGCTCTGTTTGTGTTTTGTTTCTTCTACTTCGATTTATTTTTCTATTTTGCATTTTAGAGTTATAATTTTGAGTTTTAGAGTTGTATAGTTTATAGTTTTCTTTACATTATTTACACTAATAAAGAAAAAAAATCATTTTTCTTGCTGGAAAATTCCTCATTTCCCCTCTGGCATACCTTTAATTAGCCGTGTGGTGACGGCAGAGTAGAATACATTTGTCACCAACCCGTGGGTGTCGTAAGAGGTGACTTAGGAACCACACATTGAACAGGGAACGGGCAGCAGCGCCCTCTGATACAGTAACCTTATAATCTGCGATCTCCAACCCGCCTGCCAAGCGTAGAGATTATGGCAAAACCCTCCACTTAAGTGGAGGAGGCTCATAGTCCAGCAGTGGACTGTAATGATACATTTAATTGTATATACGTTCGTATGCTCGTGTATTTACGTTTGCGACCGTTCGATACTAAATCGTATTTCTGTGCGTTTTCTAAATCGTCGTGCTAAAAATATCTCCATTTTACGTCGAGGCGCTGTCAATCACGCGCACAGATTAGCCGTGTCCATTCAGCGATCCCAGCGCGTGGATCAAACGCGCGCGCGCATTGTGGATAACATCAAAGAAATGCGATTGAGATGTTGCGCGGGAGGGATTATTTTGTTAGCTGCGGGCTTAGGTCGCCCAAAGAAATACACATATAAGATCACACTCCTGTCCCCAAAATAATAGATAGATAGATAAAAAGCTTTATTGCATTAATTGCACACACACAGACACAAAAAAATGGGCAAAAATAGCGCACTAACTTAACAAGTCGTTAGTGAAAATGTTTAACAGTATTGGCCCTAGGACAGAACCTTGGGGCACTCCCCCAGTAGTCAGAGCGAGGAGAAAAAACAAACTAAAACCAGGGTTGGCAATATGTTTGGTTGTGTCCCCTATTTGGAACCACTTAAGATCTGCTCACCCTTTTAGGGATAATATTTTAATTTTATGTAAACGAAATGCTCCGTCGTCGTTGAACAATTTCACAGGGAATTATGCCAAAATATGGCTTCATTGAGATTTAAATTCAATTCGTTAGAGTGCTTTCGATTGATGTGATTGACACGTTAAATTGAAGATTGCTTATTGATCTGCGACTTAACATTTTTGTATCTTTCTGATTGTTATAACTTTTCGTGCGTAGATTCTTTTTCTTTGAATTTTATTGGCACGAAGTCACTTTTAAGTGATTCCTGGAGAAATTATTTTTTAACCGATTCCATTAATATCCAGATCTGATTTATCTAGACAAAAATATAGTCGTACTTAACAGACATACCACATAAAACATCAAGACCTTATAGGAAAAGATAATGTCAAAGGATGACGAATGTTTTTTGGATGTTGTGGATGGTATCCGTGTGGTGACGGCAGAGTAGAATACATTTGTCACCAACCCCTACTCTTCCCGTGGGTGTCGCAAGAGGCGACTTAGGGACTATACATTGAACAGGGAACGGGCAGCAGCGCTCTCTGATACAGTAACCTTTTAATCTGCGATCTCCAACCCGCCTGTCAAGCGTGGAGATTATGGCAAAACCCTCCACTTAAGTGGAGGAGGCTCATAGTCCAGCAGTGGACTGTAACGGGCCGTTGATGATTGATGATTGGATGGTATGGATGGATGGTGGAATGTGGGTGGATGTGAATAAAGGAGCATTGATGGTAAAGTGGCTAGGGAACACCCTCCGAGAGACACGGATTCAAATCCCACCACGTATCAACATCAACATCAACGGCCCGTTACAGTCTGGACTTTGAGCCTCCTCCACTCAAGTGGAGGGTTTTGCCATATCATCCACGCTTGGCAGGCGGGTTGGAGATCGCAGATTAAAAGGTTACTGTATCAGAGAGCGGTGCTGCCCGTTCCCTGTTCAATGCGTGGTCCCTAAGTCGCATCTTGCGACACCCACGGGAAGAGTAAGGGTTGGTGACAAATGTATTCTACTCTGCCGTCACCACGTATCAATCTGCTTTTAAATTTTGAATTCGTATGTACGGCGATACTCTTACAGTGAAGTAAAAAATTGAGGAAATTTGCATACTTCCACATTGGTCCATGCTCCTACTAAGAAATTCAAGGGTTTTGTGTAAAGATGACCAGCCCGCACTGGGCTAGCGTGACCGAGGCCTGATCGCGAAACTAAAATTCTAGCCTCAGATGTATTTGGGCCGTAGTATTGTTGAAGGTCTTTGAGATAGTATCAACGTCTAAATTCACGTTCTTTCAATTCCAGGCGCCTCATTCGTTGCTGAGTGCCGCAACCACACGTGCGTCGGCGACTTCGATGAAGGCGTCCAATGGGTGACGACGGCAGTGGAGGGTTGCACCACTGCTGCACCAACCACCATCAGCATCAACATCTCCATCAAAGCTGCAGTTTTCGAGCACATGCCTACTGTTGGAACGGTGAGACTCTTCTTTCTTCGTTTTTATAACAAAAACAAATGATTAAAATATTTTTCATGATTCACATCTTGTCAGCCTTGACGCATTTAGAGTATCCTATGATTTTTTTTCAAATGTTATCGGATTTAATAGTTACCTATACATTAATACTCAATCTCTTTCTGTTGTGTGCCCACAGATAATCTAGTAAGGATATATGAGGCTGATAATATCATGTTGCCAATTTCCAAATTAAATAATTCATAATATGGCTTACAGATATCAAACAAAAATTATACAAAAAATTAGACCTATAAACTTTATTGTTTAATCTTTCAACACTTACTGAACCCAAACAAAGATAAAGTCTCTCAAGTAAGACAATCAAACATACTAACAATAACAAAGATAGTCTCTCAAGTAAGTGGTAAGTGTCTTTATTCGAAGTAAGATTTAACAAAACCATTTTTCGAAGTCAAGAAAGATGGGCCCGTTCATTACAAGTGTACGCTCACTGTGGAGAAGAAAGGGCGATATATTATTATATATATATTCAGGAATTTATACGCTCAACACGAAAATATGACTTATATTATTGTGTAACGTAACGTGCCAACAATTGTAAAACAGCTGTTAAACAATTTAACATCTACCATAACTCTACAGTACGCTTAACATAACCCACTAACAGAAGATTAACCAATTTTATATTCAGACAATCAAACGTAACATCCATTCCGGGGTCAACTCAGCCCACAACCACTTAGCCCGCGGGCTCAGTAGACCACTTATGTCACATCGCTAAGTATCTAACTTAATCGCTTACTTATATTGTAGACGAGCAGCGACTACCTGCATCGCCAGATCGAAAGCTCCGAAGAAGACACCACGTCGACCACACAGAAATTGACGAGGCCCCCAGTTACTCCTCCAACTACTCCAGGCCCTGACCAGACGGTATCAACCGTCACGATGCCTCCAAGTACCACAGAGACGATATCAACAGCAGTGCCCACGTTTCCACCAACTACTCTGGCGGTGAGTTGGGAAAAGAAGATTTTCTGAGCAACAGACTTTTATGGTAACATTTATAATGTGAGATTCACGAGCTAGTAGCTAGGGCCGCTCGTACGGGAGACGCGGGTTCGATCCCCACCAATGTTTTTCGAGTTTCGAATTCAATGTAACGTTTATTCGTCGCTCTTACGGTGAAGGAAAACATCGTGATGAAACCTGCGATTAAATTCAAAGGCTGTGTGAAGTCGACCAACCCGCATTGGGCGAGCGTGGTCGACTAAGGCCTAGTCGCCTTGATTCAGGGTAGGCTCGAGCCCCTCGGTGGGAACGTATATGAGCTGTTGAAGATGTGAGAGCCGATCAATGTTTTGTCTACATAATAAAAACAAGAATGCGAAAGTTGCAAACCATGAGCGACTGACAACATCTGGGATAAATTCTACTATCAAAAGTAATTTTATTATGATATTCTGAAACTGTCTTTTAAATTCAGATTTAAAAAACCAAATTTAAAAGACAGTAATGTGACATGATGTCGTAAAGTAATTGGTTGTTCGAGAATATTGTTTGCTATACCAAAAGCCACTTATTAAATTAATTAGTTTTAAAACATTTTAATGACTATTTCGCGGGTGTTAAGAACGATTCTAGGTTATAGGTACGTAGACAAATACCTGCACAAGGCGCGAAACTCTAACCAAACATTTTAGCTTTAAAACATCGAAATCCATGCTTTGGCATGAGATTTATCTGCCTAAATGCTTCTGAATCTGATATTGTTATCGTTCGGACCCAACATTATCTTTCATCGATCATATTGTTACCTTAGCTTATACATCTGAACCCTTTCTTTACAGCCGGATGAGCAGCTTCAGCAAGTCATGCACGATCTGGAGACGCTGCTGCAAAATATGTCAATTCCTGTGTCGGTCCACGACGTGGATGAGACTTTTGATCGTGTAAGTAATCTCCCTATTCACCGGTAGAGTAGTGGCTAGGACTCCTTCCTTTCAGGAGAAGCTGGTTTCAACCCACCATGTACCAACGTGTTTTGTGAATATCGGACTCATAATGTAGGAGTCTATGACCACGCCTGTCGTAGAACCGATGAGCGTTGGTACACTTGGAACAGACGGGTTCTCGAATGGAGACCACGTCTCGGGAAACGTAGTGTGGGCGCCCCCCTGCCAGGTGGACTGATGACCTGAGGAAGGTCGCTGGTGGTGGCTGGATGAGGAAAGCGGGTGATCGTGCGCTTTGGCGTGCCCGAGGGGAGGCAGCAGTCCAGCAGTGGACTGCAATAGGCTGATTGATTGATGATTGAATGTAGGAGTACGTTTATTCTATACTCTTACTGTGAAGAAAAAAATTGTGAGGAAACCTGCACACACTATGTGAAGTGTGAAGTGTGAAGAAATGTTTGTGTACGAAATCGACCAACTCGCACTAGCCGTGGTGACGGCAGAGTAGAATACATTTGTCACCAACTTCTACTCTTCCCGTGGGTGTCGTAAGAGGCGACTTAGGGACTAAACATTGAACAGGGAACGGGCAGTAGCGCTCTCTGATACAGTAACCTTTTAATCTGCGATCTCCAACCCGCCTGCCAAGCGTGGAGATTGTGGCAAAACCCTCCACTCAAGTGGAGGAGGCTCATAGTCCAGCAGTGGACTGTAACGGACCGTTGATGTTGATGATTGATGATATAAATTAAATATTTCTCAACAGGTAGACGAGCTACTGAATTTGGAAGATGACCTGGACATTCCGGGTGAATTCCTTCATCATTTAGATACCCTCGCGGGTAGGGTTAACCTGAACGGCTCTAGCCAAGCGACGGTTATTCGTGGCAATATCGCGTTGGTACTCGCTGATGCTGATTACAAATCCCCCGTTCGAGGACTGAGGATCGCAGCCACAGATCAGGACTTGTTTACGAATAGTGCTTTTGAAGTCATCACAGGTGGGTCCTCAAGCTAATTTTAAGTGTGACAATCGACCTTAATTGATGGACTCTAGTAATATTGCTAGCATATTTTTTGCTGATTTGTCAAACAACTTATTTGTTAAATTAGAGAATTTAATTTAAAATTGTCGTATGTAACGCTAGACGTTAACATAAGTAGGAGAATTTATTTAATAATTGAAAGGCCGAAATGAAATTTTACAATCAATTTATATTTAAAAAAATAATTGTAGCTAGGTTTTTTAAGACTAAAGGTACAAATAGTTTAGAAAATCTCAGGGTCGCAGGATTTAAATGATATGGTCGAGAACAATTTGATTATCCCTAATAAGTTGGAAAACCACTCCCCTGAATTAGCGGCATCTGACGAATAGTAATCTTCGATTCCGGAGGTAGGTAGATCGAGCGGTAGGTAGCCCGTTGAATGCGGAGGTAGATAACCCGCTGCCACGAAGGTAGTTTCTTGGTCCCCTGGAAATCCGGAATATTGGTCGTTTTATAAAAGGTCCGAATTCATAGTCTGACTGCAACATCCGGAATCTTCAGAAAAGTGAAAAGCCGCAAATAAGCGTGGTTCCAATAGCATTAAATAGTGATCAATGATGTTGCAGTTCAGGCAAAATTTGATGAAAGAAGAACAAAGAAAATATCAACAGGGTAGGTAACAGCAGCAATTTAGAAATTGTACAATGATGGGATTCAAAATCAAAGAAATGTGTAAATTAGCATTAAAATTATGCAGATCAACAATAATTAACACTACACTTAATAAATTGCGAATATCAAACATAAAATATTAAAAACCAATTTTTAACATTTTATTATGTGGGTAAATTACCAAGAAGCTAAGAAAGAAATCTTAATCAGCAATATTGAGCGGAATAAAATGATGAGAACAATAAAATGTTACGACTTAAATCTAAATTATGTGTGCTAGCTACAAAGTAACTATTCTAAATAACTAAAGTACATAACCTACATACTAATTCTAACAGTTAATCTACACCATAATTTAAATATTAAACCTTGCAACACTTACCCAATACGGGGGATAACAACACTGAATTTAAAAATAGATAGAATCAGATTTTTAGAAATTTAAAATCATTAGAATTAGCGATAGGTAGGAATGCTCCAGAATGTTCGAGCTCAAGGCACAGTGAGACGTGCAGTCGTTCAGAGCGCAGAAAGTGAGAATGGCGCTGACCGATGCCCTTCCTTTATCCTACGCGGAACAACGTAACGATCACCGGTTCCTATGTACGCAACCGGTGTTTGCTACTGCAATCGATTTTTAATAGATCGTTTAGTATTTGTAATTTAGAATAATTTTAGTTTTATTAGTATTAGTTTTCTTAAATTAAGTTTAGATAATAAGTTAAAGTTAATTTTGTTTTATTGTAAAATTGTTTGTAAACTGCTACTGTAAATTTTATTTTCTTATCTAAATTAAGTCTTTAAAATAGAACCGTTACACGTATCTTAAAATCATCATCATCATCATCGTGTGGGATGTATGTTAGCTCCACAACCGACCTCGCAGACCCTGGTGTCAGTGTTATAGAGCAAGCAGTGCCTTCCGAAGCACGGAATCATCTTTCTTTTCGGACAATCAGGTGATTCAGCCTGCTATGTCCTAACCAAACTGGGGAAAGTATCACAAAGAGATTTTCGCTTGACAGTGTCCCCACCGGGAATCGAACCCGGAGCCTCCGTAATGGGCGTCAAAATCTCGACCACTCAGCCACAGAGGCTGTTTCGGCCACAGAAGCTGTTTGTTATCTTAAAATATAAAGTATATCAGAGAGAATTATGTCTAATCTACTGCAAAATCGGCGTGGTAATAAACCACTTCATTGAGATTTTGAAATACGAAAAATATTTTGCAGCTGCAGCTGGGAGCACCTCTAACAAAATTGAACTAAATTGCAATTTCAGATGAAGTGAATGACACACAACTATCAGCCAACAATAGTGAAGCTGTGGTACAGCTACCGCAATCAGTTGCCAACTCTACCCGTCGGATCAGTTTCGTGGTCTTCCGGAACGACAGGGCCTTCAAAACCCGCAACGAAACATTTTCGGTCAACAGCAGAGTGCTCAGCATCAATGTAGAAAACCTGACGCAGTTTGAGAATGGGGAAGTAAGTCAAACATTATATTGTGACTACAATATTTACAGTATTATCATTTATATTTTACAAATCCAAACTTGTTAGTTTCTGCTATCGTACACCAAAAGAATTTTTGCTCTATCTTTAAAATTTACCGAGTTATAAAGGTTTGAAATTCAAGATTAGACAGTTACTAGCATGTGACGTCACTTGCTAGTAACGCCATATTATAATCTCCATACAAAAAATCGTTTTTGAAAGAGACAGACATATTGAAACTTTAAAAAATTCGTTTTTCAACCGATTCTGTTTTTTTCTTCGTAAAATATGGTTTTAGGAACAGTCCTACGGAAACGAAAATTAGGTTTCTAAATCAGATTGTGCTGTAGAATGAAGTCCTCGTGAATAAAGCCCTCTAACAATACGAGTACAATGCAATAACAGTGTTTTACTTAGTAATTTATTCAGATTCATTTATTTGCTTATTTATCACATGGTACAATATAGGTGTTACAAATTCTTAAGTGATATACATGTGACACCCCGTAGGGGCACCGCAAAGAATGACAGAGGGAGAGACCAAAATACTTACCCACCTACATGACGGGCGCTAGTAAATTTAGTTATATTTAATGTTTATATTTATTGTATTATCTTATTATCTGCAAATAAACGATTCTTTTCTAGTATTTTTTTTCTAGTATGCTTTACTAATTAAAAATTGTTTAAGATAATTAACGAAATTAAAATATTGTTCATGGTTTTTCATGGTTTCATTTAAAACACGATAAGTACCTCTACCTTGTCTGTCAATAACTTTATCCCTTTGTAACCCTGTCGTATTTTCATTTCCAGGTCATAGACATCCACCTCACTCCTTTGCTGAGTGTACCTGGTAGCAACCAGAGCAGGACTTGTGCATATTGGCACTTCAATGACGATGGCAGTGGCTACTGGTCGCAAGATGGCTGCACATTTATTAAATCTGAAGAAGAGGGCATGTTAGATACCTGCCGATGTGACCATCTGACACATTTTGCTGAAATCTTAGTCCCCAGAACTGTATTCTCCGATAGAAACGAGACCGTACTAGAAATATTGTCTATTGTAGGTTGTGTTATGTCTATATTTGGTTTGTTGATGATAGGTGTAACTGCTGCACTCTTCAGGTCTTGGAGAAGAGATTACAACAACAAAATCTGGCTTCAATTATGTGTAGCAATTTTCTTTGTGGTGACGTTTTTTTTGGTGATTGCATTTGCCAATTTCGACATGTATAACATTCCTTGTATGTTGGTAGGAGTAGGCCTACATTATTCTGTGCTAGCATCATTTTGTTGGATGTTAGTTGCAGCTGTTTTATCTTACAGAAGATTAGTGATAGTTTTCTCGAGAGATGCCTCGCATAAGTTGTTGAGAGCCTCAGCTTTCTCTTGGGGAGCTCCTTGTGCTATAGTTGGAATCCTCCTCTCTGTGGACCCTCATGCTTATGCATCACAGTTTGAGGAAAGGACTACTAATGGAGCGTTTTGTTATCCTTCTGGCCTGGCACTATGGCTGACTCTTTATGCGCCAATTGCTATAATGTTACTCGCAAACTGGGTACTATTTGCTTTAATAGTTCGTTCTGTGTTTGCTTCTAGAAGAATCCAAAGACACGGTGATTCAAATGAAGCTGTAAGATGCGCTTCTGTGAGCTGTCTTTTAGTTTTCCTTTTCGGATTACCTTGGATATTCGGTCTGTTCGCCTTTAACGTCGTAGCAGCTTATCTCTTCACTCTGACAGCTACCTTTCAAGGTTTTGTCCTATTTTTGTTCTTCGTTTTGGGGAACAAGAAAACGAGAGACTTGTGGCTGAATAAGTTGAAGATCAAACAGACTCGCAAAGTTCCTGTTACTTCCTCCACTTATACCCACAGGAGTACAGGATACCGACATGGACACGGAGCTTCTTCGATGGAAGCTAACTCGCAGAAGCCAAGGTCGCTCGCTTCGCCTGATAACTCGAGATTTTCTTGACATTGGAGTGGCTTACCACCTAAAAGGAGGTGGTAGCTTCAGACCTTGACAAAAGACCTTGACAAATGAACGACTGCAATGCTAAGCAGGTTTTATTATGAATACCTAGGTACTTCAGCTAATCCGTCCTCCGCTGATACTTCAAAGTTAACCTTATTAAGCCAACTATACCTAAGCACCTTCATATAAGAAGAAACCAGTATTCTACCAACTAACTAGCTCAGACCTAACAACTTATCTGTGAAATGACCGGCGGCGCTAGTAGTGATACAATATTGCATTTCAACCAATCACGACTCTTCTGAAAGTTGACATTTCCATAGTAATGGTCGTAGATCAAATTTTGGCCATTTCACAGATACTGTGGTAGGTCTGTACCTTATACACGGTGTTACAAAAAAACCCGTAAATTTTGTATGGAGACCATCTACATTTTGTATGGGAATGCGATTTTTTTAAATCGTTTTTCGACCTATGTTCTTTGGGGTAAGTTGTTCAGTTTTACGAGCAGATTCACACCCTTTCGGCTTTATTTGTAGTTTTGTAACACAAGTGTTAACCTGCTGATTAAAAATTGCTTTTAAATTTAATAAACTGTGTTATGGACGTTTATAATCATCATAATTGTCATCATATCATAATATCTTCAATAGATTTTTTTCTCTAGTCTATTTCTTATGGTTTTTATCTTGAGTAGGTGTGTATTATTTTGCCTATTTGTTTTAAAGTAATATGCTTACTGAATTCAGAAGTCGAAACATGTAATTAAAATTAATTTAATTAAAATAAAATATAGTTAAGTAATTTATACTTAAATTGCAAAATAAAAGAAAAAAAATATATGGAAAAAGCTGCTTAAAATATATATGTGGCCAAAGTATGAATAAAGACTATTTTATTTATCATCAAAATGTTTTTTCTAGTCTGGGCAAGAGTTTAAAACTTTTCGTGAGATATGTAAATTAATTAAGTACCTATATTGGTTTAAAAAATATATATAATGTTATGAATTATGTTCTGTATAGCATAGAGTAGGTAAATACATAAATTAGATGAGTTACCAAATACTAAGTAGGTGTATTTTAAGAGACATGCGGTTTATAATTTAATCTACCTACACATAAGATAAAAATAATCATAATCATTTAGTTTAAAATGGCAGCATGGCTAAAACATTTCCTAATAATTTAAGTAGCCACCTTTCTATAAAACAGTATTTCAATTAGTTATGTAGATGAAAATGTACAGAACAAAGTTAAATCTAATTTTTCATATGATTATGACGTATTATTTAACTATCTTAAG
Source organism: Carpatolechia fugitivella (assembly GCA_951230895.1). Taxonomy (NCBI): domain Eukaryota; kingdom Metazoa; phylum Arthropoda; class Insecta; order Lepidoptera; family Gelechiidae; genus Carpatolechia; species Carpatolechia fugitivella. The sequence goes on from OX579650.1 coordinate 16,545,453, forward strand.
TGTAAGCAAAGAGGCATTTATATAAGAACATAAAAATAATTAGTTAATTTACGAGAATAAAATAAATTTTAGTTAAATAAATTTGTTTTTCTTTCCGATATAAAAACCGAAATTATCAAAATTCTTTTTACCTAAAGTTTGATCGTAATCTGGATCACAGATGAATAAGTAATGTACTAGATCTGGATCAAGACAGCTCAGTCTGTCTGATGCAAAGATTTATGACGCGCGTCGCTTCGAGCGATCGTCTTTTATTTCCTCTGAGGTCTGATGCATAGATATTTTTTTTATGTAGCCATATTCGTGTCCCACTGCTGGGCAAAGGCCTCCGTTCGCTTTCGCCAACTGTCTCGATCTTGAGCCTCCATATGCCAAGCCTTGTGGAAACTGTCAATGTCGTCTCGCCATCGTCTCCGAGGTCGGCCTCGACGGCGACGACCATCCTCCGGCACCCATTCCGTGGCTATTCTAGCCCACCTATCCGGGTGCATGCGGCAGACATGTCCTGCTCAATCCCACTTCAGCTTTGCGGACTTTTGTCCAACATCTTGAATGCCAGTTTTTGCATGGATATGCAAAAAAAAAAACTAAGTCTATGGTCTATGGTCTGATGTATGGGAGCTCAGGGAAACAAAAGACGACCGGTTCGCGCGCGAAGCTACGACGACGCGCGTCAGAAATATTTGTATGGAAATACTATAGCCATGCATGACATGAGCCACCAATGCATCCAGATCACGCGCGGACAGTCAGTATACCTGCCAATTTTTAATCAGTTCACAATTTGACGGTTTGACATCGTAAGATTGTAAACTAACGAGAAATAATAAGTACGTTAATTGTAAATGGTTGGTTTCAGTTCACAATTTTCCGTAAGTTTATAATATCGCGAGTAAGATTATAAACAAACGGCGTTTTCAATCTTACGGTGACATATACTACATCCCCATCGAGGGGCTCGAGCCTACCCTGAATTAGGGCGATTTGGCCTTATTATCGAACACGCGCGTGCACAGTGCGGGTTGATCGTCATCACACACAACCTTTGAATTTCGCAGGAGTGTGCAGGTTTCATCGCGATGTTTTTTCTTCATCGTAAGTTCCCGCCGAGGGGCTCGAGCCTTCCCGCACATATGAATTCGAAATTCGAAAACACATTGGTACGTGGTCGGGATCGAACCCGCGTCTCACGGACGGAAGACTGACCCTACCGACGACGCTATTATTATAATAACTGAATATTTTTTACTCAAATCCCTATCAGGCTCAAGGTGTTGGCGGCAAGATTAAAAATAGATCGTTTCCATAGTAACGCCCTATCGGAGCTTCACGCTCGGCCACCTTGTTTGCCCGTCGCCATGACACTGACATCATTCTGCAATAATCAGTCGCTCGGTAAACATCCAGAAAAATCGTAAACAAAAGCTAAAATGTTCTGGGGCGTAACTCCGGCCTTGGATCTTCAAGAGGAGTATCTAAAACATGGGGACGACAGTGCCTACGAACTCAATTTCCTGGTGATCGGTGGCTGCGATGCGCGACATCTTCTGAAGACTCTGGCTCAAGCTTACCGTCACTCAAGACGGTACATGAACCTCTTCGTCGTAGATGGAACTCCTGAACTGGTAGCACGCCAGCTTCTTCTCATTTCTCTGGCTTTGGAAAGGACTACCAGATGTGGACTTTTAGAAAAGACACGCCAATTTATGGAAATCCACGGAAACCTGCTGCTGCGACCATCAACTTCCAGGTATTTCATTGCTAAAAGCCGTCAACTGGTGTCTATGATCACAAATCCTGAATACATGACCGGCCTCCTTCCGTGCATATCTATCGAACAGATGAAGTATCGTGAAAGGGATTATATGGAGAATCTTTTGAATTTCTGGACTACTGGCAACACTAACCAGTTTAACGCGAATGAGCTTTGGGAGTATCGTCTAAGGCAGAGTCTTGCGATTAGGTATGATTATAGGGCTGGAGTGTTTGACTGGGATTATCACATGCGTCTAAAAGAGATTGCTGGTGCCATCTGTTTTCATGAATACAAACATTTTAGAGAGCATGGTGTCGCTTTTACTTGGCTCGAAACTGAAGTATGTCGTCCGAATGTTAGCTTGGCTGCAGGGGTCTACAAATGTGGTGATAGGTATCTTCATAGAGGATACTTGGGTGACATGGTGACGTCTCCTTACATAGGATATGGACTCGACTGTGAGGAAAAGGATATGATGAAGGCTTCTCAAGGAATGAACTATAAACGCAGCACTGATCTTGTTGAGCGCAATGTGATGAGGATGTTATACGAACTTGAGCATCGTGAGAAATTTGATGTAGACGCAATGAATCTGGATACCAAACAAAACCTTGGAATGGTAATCCTTACGAACATTGATGCTAAGATTTCTGAAAGTGGACCTGAAGCTCCACTACTTCTTCGTGAAGACAGGGATACTTACTTGGATATGGATTATGGAAAAATACATTTTCTATCTCTGTCTGCCTTGGAACACTATCCCCATAAACCTCAATTTCAAGGTTTATTCCATGGAGTTTTTGTTGGTCAGAACATGTTGGGACGAGTGAAGCCTAGCGTTTGGTCAATGGCTAGAGATGATGCTATAGTGATAATGGAATCTAGGAAATACGTGGTAGAACTAAAAAGAGAAGACGTGAAGGCATTTGGAGATCAGATCGAGCAAGCCGCAACGGCTGGACAGTTTGAAAAAATCGAGTCATTTGCTCCTGAGAAGGATGATTTTGCTAAGTTCTTGATTAAGAGGAAAAGTGAGAGTGAGGCTGATTTTTCTACATAGAGAACTACTGTTTGAATTTTTAGTGTATCATTAATTTATTTCGTCTTTTTATCTAGCTAGTTCATACTTCGGTTCATATTAAGAATTATAACCATTTACTTACCCTGGGTGAGTTAAGTTACCCACCATTCTCGTCACCTTGAAGTATAATATATTATTATCTTCCTTTTTTAGGTTAATATTGTTACAGATTACGTTTGTTAACGAAATGTCTAATAATTATTTTATTTATTTATTTATTTCATAGTAAGTGAAGACCTAATACATCAGGAGATAATTACACATTAGGTAGGTACTCCTAGGTCACTAGGACGATTTACAATAGACCCCTGCACTAGTTTGCACTGTATCGCAGTAGGCTATTACTCCTCGTCATGGTGATCGATTGAGTGCGAATCGTGTTTATAGCTATTTGATTATTAATTCTCTAACTGAATGTATTTTCTGTTTCCTCTTGAAGGTAAGTAGAACAAAGTAACAAAAATAACAAAAACAAAACGCGTTAAAATGAACGACAGCAGCGTGAGATCACTAAAGTAATAAGAGATTAAGTTCTATTTTGTTAACTATATAATATAACACCATTATAATGCCTAAGACCTAAACACTTCTCGGAACCTATCAAGCAAGCACAAACTCATTTTATTATTAACGTAGGTAGATTTGTGGAAGGTACTGGTACTTACTGCAATATCACTTCATACATGTTTGAATGATAGCATCCGATAATTATATATTATTATAAAGAAGAAAATGTAAATTTTTGTCGATCTTGGACAGCAGGACTCGAACCTGCATCTCTTTGGCTATCCGGGCCAGAAACAGGCGCATTACCAATTATGCCACCAAGCTCTGTGAAAGGTCGACGCTGCATTACAGCTACATCTGCCGGTGTATTTAGAAACTACCTGTATATATCTTCCTTCCCTAATTGCCTGTTTCAATTTACTAACTTTATTGTGATTCTCATAATCTTGTAAGAATTATTTAATCTGTAGACTTATTTCTCTCATTTTACTTCTTCTTCTTCTTCTTCAATAAAACAAAGCGTAAAATTTGTGTCATCTATTTTTTTCATTAATAATATGTTACATTCATTTAGTAAATCATATAGCAAATATATTTACAAGGACAAAATGAAACGGAAAATGACCACGTCTTAACGTTTTCGGTTTAAAATTCGTATTTTATATTACATAATATCACTTAACAATCCTAATTCAGTTGTCGGCAGTGTTGCTTTGTTGCGAATGATAGTAACTCTAAAATCGCCGATTTCAAGGATTGTCATATATTTGAGCTCATTTTTCAGATCTAAGTCTTACTACATCTAAAATGTCTCCTACAAGGTATTCTAAAATATGACAAACTAGCGAACGGTCTGGTAACTGTTTTAGTTCATTAATAGAACAATTACATTACTTCTGCTTAATTAGGTAGGTTGTGACCTTTTCTTCCACAAGATTGAAAGGTCTAGGATACCAAGTACCTACGAGTCTTTTTTAAATAGTCTTACATTATTTCAGTAATTTCATACTTCGGTATTTTTATTACATTAAATACAATACATAAATCTGTTATAAATTATGATACCACATCGAATATTGCATAAAATGGTGGCAAGCAAATAGTTAAACAAAAACAAAATAGTTAATAAAAACAATTTGTTGAATAAGTACATATGTGATTCTTTTAATATTATTATTAAATAAAACCGAAACTATTTGTGAGAAGTAGTAATTCTAAAAATAACAGCAAAATTAAGGACACCAGTTTAGATTTGGGTATTCAATACTATTTGGTATGCAAGACACCGTAGTCATAGTGTCAAGTAGAATATAAATTTTTCGGTTTACTCAAAACTTGTACCGTTGTATTTACAAATAGTTTAGATTCATTCTTTTTTATGCATAATATATTAATACTTACAAGTCCATAGGACTTAGGTTCTATTCTTAATTTATTATAATAAACATAATGAGTATTTGGGCTAATGTCTGTGCTACGTTAGACATTGTAAGGTTTTGTGGTTTTATCAGATCCGGCGTCAAAGTTCCTAACTGTTTTATTGCGGAGAATCGCACGTAGGAAAGATGTAAACAAAATGTTATTGTGCTGGTACACAGTAAAATGGTTTTCTAAAACGAACCTGTGTCTATAAAAATAAAACTGGAATTCTCAAAAAAGAATGGCAAACAAAGATTATACTCATATGCAACATGATGTCGTTTGTTTGACAGAAGTAATTTAAAAGAATATTCAGAAAGAAATGTATATTCTCATTCTTTAAAATTGCTTTCAACCTTTTCACGCAATTGTGAATTGATCAATTTAATCAGGCAGGTGATTAGCATTCGAATTATAGAATCTGTAATATTAAAATATTTTTATTGCACTATAAAATATCTTAAATAAAATCTGGGTTATAAAATGTTACTTCCATACAAAATTTTGGCATTTACACAGGTTTCAGATTTTAATGAAGATATTTTTAGTTAGATTACAAAATACTGCCAGAGTTTGTCTAAAATGGCATTGAATTTGGAAACATTTTTAGTTTATAATAATGCAGCTCAGATTTAGGTACATACTGTTAGTAACACACAGAAAGGTGTACTTCTATGTGAAAATGCAATAATAAGACACATTAGTGAAACTTTTCCTCTGTTGAATGTCTTTAACGAGCAGTCAAATCTGCTACTGTAACCATCTTTAAAATTAATGACTTTTTAGACAAACTCTATCGAGAGCCGCAATTTTATAAATTTCCGAGTTACTCGCATTCGCATCGTAGACAGAGCACTGCCGTGAGCAATGGCGGTGTTTGGCGCCGTACGAATTGACGTGTTAGGCCTACGCGTATTCTACTCACTTGTGTGGCTGTACCTTTTACTTTGTTCCTATTCGATCCATGAGGAAACAAAAATTAACATAGGATATACTTATACAGAGCGTCGGTGGTCTAGTGGCTAGGGCCGCTGCCTCCCGTCCGGGAGACGCGGGTTCGACCCCACGTACCAATGTGTTTTCGAATTTCGAATTCATTATTCATTATTATTCGACGCTCTTACCTGCACACTCCTGTGAAGAAATTCAAAGGTTGTGTGTGAAGTCGACCAACCCGCACTGGGCCAGCGTGGTCGACTAAGGCCTAATCGCTCTAATTCAGGGTAGGCTCGAGCCTATATGAGCTGTTGATGATACTTATACAGTTCAAGCGTAAATCTTTGGTAGTTGATTGTTGTTGTTGATGTAGTCGTAGCTGCAACTTCGGTTTGCGTTTGCACACAACTTCGAAGCGCATCTGCAACTACAACTGCGCAGTTGTAGTTATAACTTCACTCAATCAACAAAAGTCGAGCCAAAAGTATTTTTTTAAATGTAATCACAGCCAGATTATCTGGTGTTGCCACTGGTAAAAAAAGTTGCATCATTATTTAATTTATTTTTGTCTTGCACAGTACTGTATTTGAAATATTGTGTAGCAACTCTTTAGTCTGTTTATCACCCAACGAATTAACTAAGTAATAGTCTACCTAGAAGAGTAATTACGCTTCAAACTTGACCCCACTAAATGGATACCAAAGAAGCAAAATTATACCATACGACATTCGAATACGCGGTACAATGATGTTTTATATGACTCGGTTTGTAAGAACGTCGAAAGTAAGCTTCAATGTACAGCAGCGACATCATCTGCCTGTCTATCGTCGTCGTCTGTCAAAATTAATTATGTGCCATGTTTTAGCGGGCTTTGTTAGACGGTTACTTACTCTTCTATTTATAGAGTATAGGTAGATAATTCGTTGATATCGCCACTATCATAGTAATTAATACTGATACATAAACCAATAGACTCAATCGAATAAAATACATAGAAACCTAAATTGCGGTATTAAAATTTTCCATCGTGGATCGGATGGATGATACAGAATTCCGATAAGATGATTTATATCTGATGATGTCTAATGGTAGAAATATCATTGATGTTTCAGACATCATAAGCTAGAAATATTTTCTCGAAGGTGTTTTATACTGCACTGCCACACAAGCGAATATAAGGGTACAATCGCGTTGTCTCGACGCCTACTAGGTGCGACTGCTCGCCCGTACGCTCAACCGATTTTAATTTATGATTGGTACAAAATTATCTAATAATTAGGCTTTTTTATATTACAATTAATTCTAAAGTTTTTTATCCTTAAGTTTTTTATTGAGGAAATTATAGAGATGTGTGGAAAGAGCAGAGTGGAAAGTCTTTTGTATCCATACAAGGAGTCAAACAGAGGAAGTATTTCATTTAAATTGCAAAAATGGTTATTTTATGTGATTGAGTAACCTTAGTGTGACAAACAGTTTGCAAGGTTGATTATCAGGTTTCTTGATTTTCAAAAATTTCGTAAAATTTACAAGAACGAGAGTAAGTGAAGTTATTAATTACTAATGTATGAAGATCTAAGAGAGTAAGTGAAGTCGATTAATTATAGACCGAGATTGTTCTCTATAATTAATCTACTTCACTTACTCTCTTAGACCTTCATACATTAGTAACTAATAACTTCACTTAATCTCTTAGACCTATACACCTGTATACCTGTTATTAGACCTAGACCACATTAGTTACTAATGTATGAAGGTCTAAGAGAATAAGTGAAGTTATTAGTTACATTAGTATAAAGATCTAAGAGAGTAAGTGAAGTCGATTAATTATAATTAGAAAACAATCTCGTTTTTGTAATTTTACGAAATTTTTACAACTAATGATTGGTTGAATATTTTGTATGAAAGTGCAGACATCATTGGCACACCGATCGTCACACGCGGTGTGATGAACAGGTAATTATATTTATTATTGTTTGTCACACTAGAATACTTCTATCCCGTACGTACGTTTTTATTTTTTAGTAATTCAGTATATATATTTTTTTGCTACCTACCAATTTTTACACCAAGTATGCTACAGATTGCAGAAGTTTTTGGAAGGGTTAAAATAGAGAAACATAGAAAAGGAAACGAGATGGAAAGTAAGTAGATTAAGAAATGTAGAAGCGACATTCGATTGAGCTTACGCATAGATTAGCAAAGAGGTACAGAGTTGACAATTTAAGACTAGTGTGACTAAGGTTTCTCACGCATCCAGGACATTCATACTTTGAGCGTAGCCAACCCCGCACCTGCGCGAGCGTCGCACCTAGTTACAGAGTATTGCAATCACATCTACCCTGTACTTTTGTTTATAGTATCTATTTAGACTTACTTATAGTTATAATGAGTGCCTAGGAGATTAATTCTTTATGGAAACTTTGTTGGAAGCTTCGGGCGTGGAGCCTCACAGCGCCAGTTGAGTTACGCGACTGAGAAGATGCATAATGCAACCACCGTTATTTCGCACTAACTTACGAAGAAATATAAAGATGGAATGAGATAGCTACATCTTTCTATGTATCTTCTCAGCCGTGGAGTTGTACCTGTGATAAACACGGGTAATAGTGGGTAGCTGAATTATTAACTGTAAGTTACCTAGTTACATAAGTGGCCGTGCCACCTAACCTAGCGTAAACGCGAATGAAACAATAATTCTCTAAATTGTCAATAAAATAAAACGTGAAAACTATAACATATCAACATACATCTCCCCACATCAGCGTATTGGCGTAAATTCGTTTTAAATATTCTGATAAAATCGAAATAACTTTTATTCACATTAACTTTTAGAATATGTGTACGTTTATGGCTAGTTTTAAGACGAAATTATCCGTGCACGGTGATTCGAGATCTCTGATTTACTTACACTAATCTAGATTAGTCTAGACTTTTACAATGATTCGGTTATAATTAGACAACTGAGCTCGACTTAAAGGCATAAATACGTTGATATTGGTGTTATAGTTAGTTACGCGATTGGGGCGGGGTTTCTGTGAAGTTGGGCGTCTTTTCGGAGAGGTGATTTAGAATGAAGTGATTGCTTCTCTCCGGGGACGGTTGCGGTGTCGCCCAGCTTCTGAGTGGCAGCTGCATGACGTCATGACACGCGCGAACACAAACACTAACCATCATGGTTACCCTACTCGAACATTCAGACGAGACGTCGAGCTCGACACAGATAATGACCGTCCAACTAAGACAATGATACATTAAAGCTTCGCTTATGAGTAGGTTGTCTCAATTTGTTAATCGCCTATCTAATTCGACTGCTACTTGAGCTCAAAAGTCGGAAGTCAAAAGAAAGCGAACTCGACGTCCAAGACCTCGGCACCGCGCAGTATTCCATTACACTACCTTCATACAACGATAAGTCTTACTTATAGTATTTTAGACATACAACCTGACGCCCTCGGACGGCCTGACGCCCTCGGACGACCTGACGCCCTCGGACGGCCACGCCACCGAACAGAGATAAGAGTTATAAAGCGTATCGATTTAATGGAACAAATATAATTATTAAACATTTCAACGTAACGGACATCGCCGTCCGCGGCGCGCCAGACACACGCTCATCGAATCGAAACTTACGTACAACAGTATTTATTCTAATTCCTCAAATACCATAGTTTCAGTCATATCGTTTAATATATGTGCATTTAATACTTCATAGTTCAATAATATTTACAAGTCACTGTTTCCGCTAACAATAACTATGTATTCACAAGCGAGGTCGGCCAGCGCGAGCGCCGCCTAACCTACGGTCGAATTCACTATATTTTATTAGTTTAGCTACGCGTGAGAAGATTTATTGTGTTCTTTACTAACGGTTAAACTATTCGTTAACGTGATTACCCTAACAGTGCAAACAGAGCTCGATACATCGAATACTAATAGCCTACGGGCGAACGCGCGCCGCGTCGTCATGCGGTGGCGCGTCGCGTCATCACGTTGACGTGTCGCATCTTCACGTCAACGCGAAGCGTCTACAACTCAATACGAAGCATCCTTATGCCAACACGTTGTCGCTTCTCGCGTTGGCACGTAACGTCATCGCGTTAATTCGTGGCACTTTCACGTCAACGTGAAGCATCTTCACCTCCACACATCATCTCCATGTCAACGCGTCGCCGCGTCCGCGTTGACACGAAGCGTAGCGCCTTCGCTCCGACTTGCGTCGCGCGTACACGTCACCTAGTCCGTTTAGAATTGCGCGTCAGAGCTCAGTGGCGCGGCAGCGGCAGCGCGTCAGTGAGTATACTCGGGGAAGCCGCTGGACGATGCGTGTGGCGACAGCGCGGGGCGGAGGAGGGGCGCGGCGCGCAGCGTGGCGTCGCTGCTGGTACTCTCCGGGGGCGAGGGGAAGTAGTCGCGCGCGCCGCCCGCCGCCGCCGCCGGAACCGCGTCTTCACTCGCCCACCGGGCTAACTGTTGTTGAGCTTGAATAAATTCATCACTAGAAAATGATAGAGAAGAGAAACGGAGAGTCGAGGCGCGTGTCAGCTCCGTGACGGGCTACTCGGTCGGTACTTTGATTTATTAAAAGGCCAAATTTTTGGTGTGGACCTTGGAGCCCGTCTTGAAACATTGGCTTAGTGTAGAGATTGGCCTTGATTCGGGATATCATGCTTTCTAATTTTAAAATCCAGCTATCCTTTTCGTTTTTATGACCAATGAAAGAGAGGTGATGAACGAATGATATTAATTTGAAAGAATTATACTTAAAATAAGGGCATAGCTGTCAGTTTAAGAGATTTTTAAGTCGCATGTTTTAAGTGCTCTCTAAAATTGTGCAATCGACACGGCCATGAGGTTCAAATTCGATGTTTGACAGCTCTAATATTAGGATGGCCATCTCCTGTCCCTTTTCAATCTTTAAAAGGTACAAAAGGACGGACTAACTTAAATTAAGGATTAGAGCGTGACGTCCCGAATCGAGGCCATTGTTGTATATGAGTAATTTAGGCATAACTACACAAGTTTTCACTTGCGTAGCGCTTCACTTGTGTAGAGGCATGAATATCGAAATAATGCGAGCATAAGTACTTTATTGCCATTCTACAATAGTTAACTATGGAGTTATATATAATTTTAGAAGCACATTAAGAACTAACGCATGTGTATAACGCAAGTTGAAAGTCTTGAAAGTGAAGCTGTGCAGTAAGGCCAAAATATCTGAATTTATTTATAATAGAATTATTAACAAGTGTTATTTTATTTTTAACTTGATTCCTTGTTTTTTTTTTCTTGTTCATGTTTTGTATTTATGGCTGCGCCATCTTGACACCACAGTTTTAATTGGCGCCATCTTTTCAAGTCAGAGTTCAATATTAACAAAATTGTCAGAAAAGTTAATTATCTCTTCAATTAACTTTTCCCTGTTAAATAAATATACTGCCTAGACTAAATGTAGTCGGCATTTGTAAGTCCATATTATGATATTAATGCCGTTCTGAAGTGTAAAATGTGAATGTATGACTAATAATGAATTTGGAAAATCTTATGCTATTCACACGAAGACATTTGACGAGCAATTACATAAAAAAAAACATGAGATAGTGACATTTATAATATAACAAAAAAAAAAACGACGTAATGTAATTTTTGTGACATTACGTCGTTCGTTCCTCCTCCTTTAAAAATCGTCAAAAAATATTTTTATAATTGTTTTGTTTTTTAACAGTGTCCTTTGACAATGATTTCAAATGGAATGGCTCCTCAAATGACTTCGTGAAAGCTTGACAGCCAATTGACACATTCTCGATATAATAAAACAAAAACTAAAATAAAAAAAGTAATAAATAATAATAATAAAGGTGTTCTCTCACCTCTCACTATCAGGCGCGTCCCGCAGTCGTTCCGCGTCCGCCGTCTCGTAAAGTGCGTCATCGTCCGGCGGGACGCGAGCGTGCGTGGCGTGCGCTATGGCTATCGTGTGCGGGTGGTGTGGCGGACCTGATTGGTGACAATTTTTTTTTTATTTGTGGTTTACAGTTTATGATACTAGTGTTTTTAGCAAAAAAAAAATTTTGCGAAGAAGTTTTACCAAATTGCTTTTTTAAATGTAATACATTACAACTCGAATTATTACTATGACTAACGAGTATGAATGATCAAAACAGTGATTGTAATTTATCTTCTAGATCGCACTATGTACATACGCAGTGGAGCTTGGAATTGTTTTAGCTAGAGCAGCGACGTAATGAATGAGTAAGCTGGATCAAAGGGCTTTTTACATAATATTTCTTGAATTTTACATAATTCATGGTCTGTGACGCCGTTAAAGTGAGGTGCTTTAAAACGGTCAGCTGACTGACTGTATGTCCATGCGGTAGCTCTGAGAAATTAGGACTGACCGTCGCTTCTTCCCCGAATTGCGAGCGTCTACATCAGGTCATTTCGTCGAAAATTATTCGAAACTTCCACGTGGACTCAGTAAGAAAAGGGTTTTTAACCGGGTTTGGATGACTCACCTACAGTCGGCGCCGTGGCCCCGGGTACGAACATGCCCGGGTGGTGCCTGCCGCTGCCCCGAAACCGCGGGTACCCAAAACGAGATTCCTCCTCTCCTCCCTGGGGGATCCGACCTCGACAGCGACTGGAATTAAGAAAATATTTAAACAATTGTGTTGGTGTGTTGTGCATTGGCAATACAAAAGATTAGACAACCATGAGGGCGTTGTACGGAGTTTATTGGCAACATAAATTTTTTCTGCCGTTTTATATGGTGTTGCCATAGGCGGCAATGAATTTAGTTCTATCATATAATTCCTACTCTTTTGTTCCTTAAGTTCTAAGGCATAAGGTATGTGACTAATCTCTGAAAACTTTATTGGATTTTTTCAGGTACCTAGTTATTTAGATGTTTGATTTTTTTATTTTCATTGCATCATTTCAGCGTCAAATAATAGATAAAACTGCTGGAGTATAAAAATGTGAAAGAAATTATTGTAACCTTCAAATCCGCCCAGTGGAAAATAATCGAAATTTAAATTATTTAGATTTTATAAACACTTTACCATAATCAATGTTAAATCTTTTAAACTTACGGTGGCACCTCTCCAGGTTCAATTCTATAATGCCTATCAGCCTCAGTCTCCGACATTCTGATGTCCTCCGACCCTGAGGGGCTCATGTGCCTGCTGGAGTGATGTTCCAGCTGCCTGATCAGGTCTTCAAGGTTTCTTATCCTGATCGGCCCGCACTGAGGAGCCTCGTCTTCCTCCTCGTCTCCTGAAATTTAAGAAATGTTTATTTTATTATTTTACCAATCGAATCACCAGCTATTATCATCCTCCTGGAGGCCGTTTCACGAAGCTACAAGTTAAAAATTACAAGTACAATTCGACGTACGTTGCGTAGGCGCTTAGATAGAACGATAACGGCTTAACGTTTAGGCGAATTGACTACGCAATGTATATCAAATTGTAACTTGTTGCTTCGTGAAACGGGGCCCTGTTGGTTGTTTGTTAGTCGAAGAGCAACCTCACCAGCCTTAGTTGTAGTGGTGTTTCATCGTTGTTTTTCATGACTAAGACTCGAACGTGAACCCATTTGTAAAAAAAAAGGAAAAAGAACATTAGCACAAACCTGCTCTCTGCCTCCTGAGTTCCGCCTCATGAATTTTTTCGGCAGAGGGCGCCCTCTCCCGCTTGTATTCATACTCCTGGAGGGCTCGAAGGTCGCCTGAACCACCAGCTGCGCCGGCGCTGGCCCGCTGCGCTGCTGTCTTCAATGCCACTATGATATTCTCATGGTAGCCGTTCAGGTCCTGGAAATGTCATATTTTATTCATGTTAATCGATCCCGCCTGTATTTGGTGGCCTCACGGGCCCTTCACTTCGGAAGTTCATCAACAGCTTACGTCAGCATACGTTTTTAGCAAATGGCTCGCTTGAGTCTGCCCTGAACGAAGGCGATTAATAAATAAACCAATTGACCACACTGGCCTAGTGCAGGTTGTTCGTCTTCGCACACAACCTTTAAAATTCGCAGAATTGTGTAGGTCATATTGTTTTCCTTCACCGTTACAGCGTCGAATAAACGTTCATAATATGACCGTACTAGTTTGTTTTGAAATTCTAAAACAAACTAGTACGTGGTGTGGATTAAACCCACAGAACATATATTATTAAATCCGCGTCTCCTACTCGGGACGCTCTTTGTGAAGTTCAAGTACCTAACAACCACCAACTCTACAAGAAATTTACCCTCCACCCTCTATCAATCAATCAATCAATCAGCCTATTGCAGTCCACTCCCTGACGTAAGCCTCCCCAAGGGCACGCCGAAGCGCACGATCACCCGCTTTTCTCATCCAGCCACCACTAGCGACCTTCCTACCCTCCACCCTGTTAGATCTCAATCCGTGGTTTTAGTTTGCCTTGATAGGAAAATTTCGAGCATGGCCCTCCTAACCTAACCTACATTTATACTGCCTTTCGTAAGATGAGCCTTCTTAAAAGGCGCATCATCAGCTATCACGTTTTTGTTACGTACTCATTATTCATCAACTCATCACTAGCAGGCAACACACACACATGTTTCGTATGTTTATGTACCTTAAACTTATACTCCATATCAGCGGCAGCTCCTGCCGGCTCCTGGCCATCAGATTGCGAACCAACTTCCAGCTGCTCCGACTGCGAGTCATCACCCCACTTGTCTTTCCCATCCACAGCGCCATAACCGTGCTTCTTGAGAATACCCTTCTCTGGTAACTTTGCCATCGAGTTTGATGGAACATCTACAAAAGTAATGCCGTCATCTGTTGGGAAAGAACATGTATTTATTTGAGCCTCTTACACACTCCGAGCCGAGTTATAAGTTTTTGCGTTATAAGAATTAAGGTGGAAACATACTTTCGAAATAAAGCGAAAACGCACAACGCTTGCGGTGTGTGGGAGCTTTGTAATTGTTGTTAGAAACTTTGTCAAAACACTAGAGGGTAGAATATTATAGCTTGGTTAAATATTTATTTATTTACTCAATCATTTGATTCCTTTGAATTAATTGCTACACACTGCTGCTGCGCTGCATGGCTCGGAATCATACTTTAATCTAGCACAATTTTTATTTTATTTTAGACAAGTAACGAAGCTAAAAATGATTAAAGTAAGCTAAATTAGTATTCATCATGAACAATGAAATTGAAACGATCAAAATGTTAAAAGTACCTGAATGTATTGGTTCATCTTCACTACCAGAATGAACTCTCTTCATCTGCTTGTGATCCCTGGAAAAGGCAAAAAAAAGCTCTCAACGTCGAATCAATTGCATCAACATAATTTTTAATATGAGTAAAGCAATCGAATCAAAACAAAATTCAAAATGATGAGAAAATGGCGGAATAAAACCAGAAAAATAGCCTTCGGGAAGCAGTTTCCGAAATGAGAATGTCGTCTAGGTAAACAAGGGGAACTAAAACTCTACACTTACGCAAATCTACCCGAATTCCCGGCTCCCGCCATGTGATTGCCGTGCCGGAAGATCACTCTCTGAGAATCTCCTCGGCTAAAAAATAATTAAAGCATTACAATTTTGGCTCGTCTACCGCAAAGGCTTTTTCTAAAAAGCTACCTTTGAGCTCCACCCCTCAGATCCATTTCTTGAGTTTGGCCTAATCATTCTACTTCAGTGCGTCTTGTGGACTTATCTATCCATTATGTTGTTCTGCCACGTCAAAATAAAATCAACTAAGTTGTCTATACATTCTATTGGAAGAATGAAAGTGTGAAAAAAACAAGAAGCGTGTAATCGACGCGCAAGAAATCGTGAATCGTGCGTGACTAAAAAACCTCTAAAATAAAAACAGCATAGTCCTTGAAAGTTTTGTTTTGCTTAAAGCACGAAAGGACTCCAAAGCTTGCGGATTAAAAGCGAAAACCATGTGAGCAAACTCTCTTAGCAGTGAGACGCAGTTCTATTCCTCGCCAAGCCTTTGACGTACCTCAGAAGATTTCTGTTCAAGTAGACCAGAGCCATAAAAAAGGGAAACACATTTTTTATTCTAATAGTGTTTACTGCTTACATAATGAACTTAAAGTTTAGAGTTTAAAAGTTAGTGTTGAGAAATATTTCGATTTAGAATTTAGATTCGATTTTGAAAAAAGGTGAAAAATAAAATCAACAAACTGATTAAATAAAAATGAAATTGTAAGGTCAGATTGGAAGCCAAATTGGGAAATAAAGTTATGATTGCTACTGGTATAACGTACCTAAAAGTGTTATTGAAGGTGTGTATCTTTCCTCCATCCATAGAGATGTCTTCTTGTGAATTGTTGGATGTGGTGGATCCAGCAGCGAAACTCTTCGTGGACGGCTTTTTCACATACGGGGGGTCGTACTTCGGTAGAGTGCTCTTTCTCCTGATGCAGGCGTGGCGTGGGAACGCACACTCAGATCAATCGATTACGTTTACAAGAACGCGAACGGGCCAATGTCATCGGAATCGAGAACACCTTCAACTCGACAGACAATTTTGGTGATGATGTTTTCGTTTCCGACAATGAATTTGAAAGCTAATTTGGAATCGAGTAAGTCTGAACAAAAGTTGACGTCACCGATTGTGTACCTATGTGTAATGTTAACCAATTTCAAAATTGAGTCACAGTGTTCATCTTTTGTTCTTTATTGTTATCTTTTGAATTTCTGATAAGAAAGCAAATACTGGTGCTTTTGGATATTTCGATCAATTATTGTAAGAATACTTAAAGGATTTTAAATTTGGACTGAAGTTAAATTTTCGTTTCATTCCTCTTGGGAATTTAATGTTATGAGAGTGGAAACATTCAAGAGATTGATCTTAGCTTAGAGTAATGGGCTTCCTTCAGTAATTTCTTCTTCAATGATAGGAAAGTGAAGTAATAGAATGACAAATTAATTAACTTTTTAAATTCTATCAATTTTTCGACGTTCATTACTGGAAAAACCCCATTGAGTTCTTAAACGTAACATTAGGCGTTGCTAACTAGATAGACAGCTGCTTTAAAGAAGATTTCGTGCATCGCACATTCGCTTCTCGTGCAAAAGTTGATAGAATTTAGTGTAGTGGAAGTGATTGGTGACGGCTGAGTCGAGCGTTTATATCTTCTCCGATTCGTATCGCCAGGTGTCTGTTCAAGTGTGCACGTACATACCTCGAGAACGAGGCATGGACCATCCATCTCAGGGACGGTATCGAACTGACTCTGTAACTTGATGCAAGTATTAATGCGTGATAAATTGACCTTGGGCGGTGGTGTATTCAGAAGATATAGACGCGTACGCGCCGCCGGGTCGCAGTCGGCGGCGCCCGACGGCGCGGCCTCCGACCAAGAAAGGAAACGAAAACGAGTCACAGTTCACATAAGCCAATGCATACATCCAAGAGCCCAGAATCTTAAGGGTTTGAGTCGAGAAGGTGTCTCGAGTACAACGAGGAAAGCCTTGACGGCATGCAGCGAGGCGGCCGGACGGCGCCGGCTCGCACTGGGCGAGTGGCGCGTGAGTGGCGTGGAGCCGTGTGCGCTGTGGCGCTTATGTGGCGCTTGTGTGACGCGTGTGTGGCGCGAGAGGCGCGCGTGCGGCGAGCGGCGCGGCCCGGCCGCCGGCGCGGACACAGAACCACAGATCAAATGCAGTTGTGGCGCGCCAACAGGGCCGACGCGCCACCCGCCAACTAGCTCTACGACCACAATAAACGACAAATCTCCAAACATAAAACAAAACCAATCGTCGACGTAAATACGAACAGAAACATCAACGCTAACGTCTAAAATAAACATACAAGTATACGAAGGTGACGATTTAAATTTTTTTTGAAGACTACCTTTGGTCTGTTTTCTGCTCACTAACCTTAGGCACAGGGAGAAGTTTTTGTGTACTACGACTGACCTGTAGCAGAGAGCGCTCAGGGCAAATACTAGGAATACCCCCCCTACCACAGACATGAGCACCGCCACGAGGAACACCGTGTTCGAGCCGTGGTAGTTCTCTGCGCCCAAAGAGAAAAGGATAAGTCGCGTGCCGCGTGCAAGCGTCCGCGCGTCGGTCGCGTCTGATGCGTGCGATAGACGCGTCGGAAGCGTCGGACGCGGCAGACGCGATAGACGCGCGGGTTGCAGGCGACGCGCGCGGCGCGGGGCGGCCGGCGCCGGCGAGACGCAAGGGACACAACAACCACATTAAACGACAGACAGGCACGAGCAGACATAGTGCAACAACACCGAGGCACGCACGTTCTGTTACCTGAAACAGTACGCCATCCAGGCAAAACCAACGAACACGGACAGGACCACCGCTAGTAATAATATCACCATCATCACGGTGCCCATTTTATTGCCTTCGTGTTCACCTGCAATAAGGGTCCCGCGCGTTAGTGCGCAGGTGCCGGCCGTACCCGCGCCTAATCCGAGCAATACTTCGATACCAATATATATTTTTTTTAAATCTCAAGAGAATTGGGATTGTTGAGAACTCTTGAGAATTTCATTCGTCACTGGAAACTTTTTAACTTTTACAGAATATTTATTACTTTTTTTTTATTTGCTCTGAATTTTTTGACTATTTTTTGTTTTCATTTTGACTTTTTTTGTTTGTTGCGCTCAAGATAGTTTTGAATGTTTTTATGCCGTGTCCCTCCTTCTAGTAAGAATTGAATACTTATATCTTTTTCAGTCTGAATCCATATTTTCGTTTTCTTTACATCAAAACCGACGGACTTTGTATATAAAATAAAAGTAGTAAACTGTGACTTCTTCTCTGTGGTTAATAAAAAGATGGAAGCAGCTTTGTCTGGAAATGAACTTTAATTTCAGAGCTTCAGTAAAGCAGCATCAACAGTGTGAATGACTATGCACTGTAGTTTGTTTGGATGTTAGGGTTCTTTAAATGAAATAGTGAGTTACTGAGCGCTAGTTAAATATATTATTGAGAAAGAGCACAAAAATACATAGCATTTTGGGACACACGTTGGTTACAAGAGAGTGAATAATGAATGAACGATTGACAACCGGAGAAGGATGTGAATGAATGCAAGTTAACAATATTGCCATTTTAAATAACTTAATGTAGGTTTGTTACACAGTGACGAAATTCTAAATCCAATTCTTTTGTTTGCCAATTTTAAACAACACGTCCGCGGCCTTTTGACTACTTTTATCTTTGTTTTTTCGTACTTTCTACCTAAAAATTTAACAATAATATTTTTTTATTACCATCCTTTTTTGTAATAGATAGAATAAAAAAGCCTACCTCAGTACCGGGTGGTAGTTTCAACATGGAAAAAGCAAAAAAAACTTGTTCTACTCTTGGAAGAAGTAGGAAGTCTTTCCTCTTCCAAGGTTTTAAGACGCTATGATAATGAAAAAAAAATAAAAACTATAAAGATCTTTATTTATCAAAAAGTTGTTAAGTAGACACAGAAACAACTTAGTGATAAAAAGGAATGATTCTCAGCAGAAATGCTGATTTTCAGAAGAAATTTTATATATATATTTTTTTTAAATACGAAAAAACTAACGAACGAATATGAATAACGAATTTTTCATTTACGATTTTTTTACGGTCATTATCATAACGATTTTTTCATATACCGAGTAGCCAAATTTGTTCGTCGTGTAATTTATTTTAAAATTACCAGTAATTTAGAAAAGTTTTAATTTTGGTTTGTGTAGAAGCAGTGCTCGGATTTACTAGGCCAAGTAGGGGGAATATTGCAACGTATTGCATTAGTTACCTGCAATCACACAAAATAGAAATACAGCAATTGTTATGATATAGCCAAATAACGGTTATTCACTTTTAAAATAACAACTATTTGGCTCTTTTGGACAGTAATAACAATTATAGTCATATTAAAAATAAATATATATAATTATATCTTTCGCATTGCAAACATTTATACTATCGGCTCTGTTGCTTAATTCGAGTTCAGGATTGCAAGTTCAAATCCCGAAGACAAACATTTGTGTGTTGTATGTGATGACACAGTATTTGCCTCGTAGATAAAATAAATAACAATAAATATGTGGGACATCTTCACACACGGCCATGTGATCCCAAATTAAGCAGAGCTTGTACTATGGGTATCAGACAGCTGATATACATTACATAAATATATAAATACATACTTATATAGATAAATACCAGACACAATGCAAACACAAGTGCTCATACGAATGTTTGTCCTGGGCGGGATTCAAACCCGCGACCCTGTGTGTCGGAGGCAGATACCTGGGCTACAAAGCCGTCACAAGTTGTTGATGATCTATGCAAGTATAGCAAATATATCAACCAGTCTGATATTCTTAAAGACTGTCTATAGTTGGGTTACTGTAGGATGAGCTCTGACAGATTAAAATTTTAAAAACTTTTTAATATTATTTTGTTTATTTATTAAGTAAAATTACATACTGTTTAATGATAAAATAAGAGGTGAAATTACTTTTATTTAATTTTTTAGCTATTATGGTTTTTAAACTGAATATTATTTAAAGAAGTTGTTAACGTCGTATGAAGAATTTTGAAGCTGTCAGAACTCATCCTATAATAACCCAACTCTAGTCTAGGATCAGACGCCTGTGATATGGCCTCATACATTTATTTATTAAAAACGATCCTTCATTTAACAGAAAGGGACAAGTTAATTTAATATAATTTGAATAGATATGTTACGCTAATTTGAAATTACTGTCCAATATTTTTCGAGTTATCAACTAATTACTTAACATATTCTTAATCCTCAGACTAAAATATGAAATTGTTATCAATAAAAAAACCTTAACATTATTTCTAGTGTAAAACACAAAATGATAAAAGTAAACCAAGTTTAATATTATTTTTACAGGTTAAGTTGGTGTTACTCGTATCAAAACGCTGAAAGTCAGTTCTTTCTTTAAACCTCAAAAGCAATTTGTTATTGTTATAAGAGTGGGTCCAGGGGGGGTAAGGGGTTAGCCCCTTCACCCCAGAATCTGAAGAATAGACATCGGATTTTATGCATTTGCATATTTGCATATGATTAAGGCGTTAGTGCATATTTTAACCTTTTCTTTCCCAATCATGCATATTTCGTGCATATTTACTAATATACGCTACTGCGAGAGGTACGAAGAAATGTATGAAAATGGATATAAAATGGCGCCAAATTTTAAATTTTGTCCAATGACATCAGTAAAGTTGATGCAGAGAGGTCGTTTGCGGCGTACAAATTGATACCGGGTGAGTGCTCGAAAATTTGGAAAAATACTTAATAAAAACTATGCATAATTTTAAGAAGACTTATTTCGCTGTTTTTGTACCGTTTTTAATTAAAATATATAAAAATAAAAACGTTGTTTTGATTTTTAATTGTGCATATTTTTGACATATTAACAGTTTTAAGTGCATATTTCGGCCTTTTTAATGCATATTTGCATACATATTTTGGCACTTTATTAGTGCATTAATCCGATGTCTACTGATGATGTACAATTTCTTAGTGAAGTTCCCCAACAGGTTTACAACCTTATTGTTGAGATTTTTATCAAAATCAGGAATTGATTTTACCAAAATATCCTGCCAAAAAAGTAACAAAATCGTTTCATTTTCATTCAGAACCGCCCCTTTAAAAATTCTCGATCTGCCACTGACATATTACATGACTCTGACATGGCTCTAAGAACTAAATTGTAAAAAAAAATACTTAAATATCTATTACTGGTTCCGACTCACCATACGGTGTTTCCTTCTTGGTCATATTGTAGGCGGCTTTGGTGGCGTTGTCGCCAGGCCAAGGAGTTGGAGACGGAGGAAGAGCATCAGGGTGGGAGCAGTCCGGACCAGTCCAGCCGCGGATGCAGACGCACTTGTTCTCGTTGGAGCAAGTCTGGAAAAGAAAGAAGAATTTTTTACTCTTGTATTGTGTTGTTTGTTGTTGTTTGTGTGTTCTGTGTTTGTTATTTGTTTGTTTGTTTTTGTGTTTGTTGTTGGTATTTGTTTGTTTGTTTGTTTGTGTTTGTTTGTTTGTTATTTGAGACTCCTCCAACTCCTCTATATTAAGTTTTCATAGGGATTAATCATACAGTGATAGCCTAGTCGGTAGAAAAAGTTTTAATTCCGTAAGGTCCTGGGTTCTTATCCCGGCCTGTACCACTGAATTTAAAATTCGTGTACAGATCTTTTCTAACCAGATTATCACTTTGTTGCCCAGTGGTAGTCGTAAAGCCATGTCAGAGGCCTTTTGGGCGGCTTAGAAACTCTCGACAATAGATGGCGCCAGCCGTCACACGATAAAAGAATAGAGAGACTCGAGCTAATTTCTTCTATTGATTGATACTTTTTTTTTTTTTTGTTGTATTAGAAGTGTGTAGTACAAAGGTGAACTGAAACACGTCAGTGGTTGCTGGTGATGCCACTGAGCTTTTTTTTCGTGTTGACAGTAAAAAAACAGACTACTTGGGCAAGTGTTTGAGCGTTCAACGTTTTGAAGCTTGAATTGTGGTAAATTCAAACTAAAGGTTTCTTTGTAAGACTTTTCCAGTTTGGCTAGGACAGCCATATTCATAGAGCTATCTCAGAGGCATATCCATTATTCTGATACAAGTGTTTCTGATGCTGACCTGATGGTAAATCATAATTTATTTATTATCTCGCCACAAGTATACCTAACCTAACCAAGATCAAGATCATAAGGGAAGTGACAATTAACAACTAGTAACATAATTAACAACTAGTAACGAAATATCGAGGTAACAATATTAAATATAACCGTGGTAACAGACCCGAAAATTGTGATGTTAGTGTAGTGAACAACCACGAAAATCTTAAACATATGTTTGACATAAAATACTAGTAGAGAGACGGGAGTCCCAAACTAGGAAAAACTCTGTGCTATGGGCCACCCGGTCCCCAACTCTGACATATCAAGTGCCTAACTACTTAATATAAATGCAAAGACATGATCACAGTAGCTTAGAAACAAACATCATTGGCAAGTTGATAAATAAACAAAAACATGAAGTTTAGAGAGTTAGTTAGTTAGTTAGTTTTGAGTTTACACTTAACTAGATTAACAACAATATGAATATAAAACTAAAGAACTAAATTGTTTACTTTTCCTTGAGGAACTTACATCCTAAGAATATCAATGAAAATACAGACAAGAAAAACAGACAAGAGAGGAACAAGTTGAAAACTCGGCGTAATGAAATTTTAATATATTTCCTGTTACTGAACAATATACAAGTCTTGGAAATGAACACAGAAACTTTATGCTGGCGAAGTGCCTGAAGTTCTTTGTTTGATTTGCTCATACGTGCGCATAATTATATTCTACTCAACGTTGTTATTGATCTCATTCAAATTATCAGTTCATTTCGTTATCAGCTTCATTATCATTAGAGGTGATTATGATGAGTTTTTGAGTTGCATGCATTAGTCAATGTAAATGGTGTATCCAAAAGGTTGCATTGGTGTGAACCGTTGGAATATTCATTTGATAAAATTGAAGAATCAGAAATAAGTTATCAATCACCCAAAAATCTCATTAAAAAAACAAATAACCTCCGAGGAAATAACAGCTATAATTTTGTTACCACAGAGTAAATAGGTTTGTTAAGAAGACATTATCATTCACCTCACCATCTATATCGATATAAAAAGTTTATTTTATTAAAATGCCCTCTTAGCTCAAATTGGGGTGGGGTTGTTTCAATATTTTAAACAACTGTTCGAACTAGAAGTCAAGACCATTTGCAATGTCTGCGTCTTGTTTTTCTATATTAATCTTCAATTTGGAATTACTCGTACAAAATAAGTCGATTTGACAAGTCAGTTAACAATAACCTTATTGGTAATCAGAAAGCTGAGCAAATAGTCGCAAATCAACTTCCAGATTCCGGTCAACTACCGGGCTCACGAATTTGACAGATCACCCGCAATTTGGCAATAAAGTTTGCCGTCGAACTCACAGAAATGGAAGAATTTCAAATTAATTCGTAATGTAATTTTAACTTTTCCAAATCAATGTAATTTATACGAGATGATAACATATCGTTGGAATGAGAATACCAAAGTATACTCGGAGTAGATTGCTATGATTTTTTAGTGTAATAATAAACAAAACTAGATTAGAAGCCAAATACTGCTTGTTTGCAAAAGTGGAGCAGAGAGGCTGAACCTTTATGTAGGTGTATTAGAAACGAACAAAGATTTTAGCGGATAACTGTTATTTTAAAAATATTGTTTTTGTATGTATACCTAACCATTTGTTTTTTATTGTCTTCAGATCAGAGCGTGGACCAACCTCAACCTAATTTATATTTTCAATTATATTTTATACGATAGTAAAACGTCCTGGTTCTGTTTCTGTTCTGAAATAGTTACATTATTGTATCTCCACTATCATTCCGCTTAAAAAAATAACTTTTCCTATTTTATACTTACTCTCCAAAGTTTAACTATACCTACCCATTGTTAAAGAATTGAATATTGCATAAACACCGAAATACTTTAAACTTGACCAAAAAACCGCCATGTTGCACGTGTTGTGTTTTTACCTGCTAAATATCCTAATTTTAAACTGCTGCGAAGCTCAAATTGATCCAAGTTACTATCTTCATTCCCAAGGTAAAGCCTGGCCACAACCTAGACAGGAGAGTAAATCATCAGTAATATTTGACATCGACCCAACGAAGATACAGTTTAATGTTAAATGTAAAAACTGTACAAAGATAGATAAAGCTATTCAACGCTGTAAAGATTACATTGATACTTTATTTAAAATAGCTTCTCGTAACCTCTCTCAAGGATACAATGTTTATAACGTCCAACAAGATCCAAAGGAAACACTTAACGAACTGCAAATACATTTGAGTCACGACTGTGATGAATATCCTAATTTTGACATGGACGAAAGCTACAATTTAACAGTATCTAATACATCTATGCTAAACAGTTCTTCTGTGTGGGGTATTATAAGAGGAATGGAAACATTTACCCAACTTTTCTACCTGGCAAATGATTACAAAAATGTACTTATAAAAGGTACAGTAATTGTCGACCGCCCAAATTACTCCCACCGTGGTTTACTATTGGATACATCAAGGCATTTCTTATCTATGGACTCTATTCTAAAGACTCTTGATGCGATGGCTATGAACAAGATGAACGTTTTTCATTGGCATATTGTGGACGACCACAGTTTTCCCTACCAAAGCACGAAACTACCTGGTCTGAACAATGCAGCCTTTCACCCTTCTATGATCTATACAAAAAGTGATTTAGAAAAAATAAGGGATTACGCAAGTGACCTTGGAATAAGGGTATTGATGGAGCTTGATATGCCAGGTCACAGTGCTTATTGGGGAATTTCCTACCCTGAAGTACTTACTGAATGTCCTCTTTACGAAAGTTTTAAATCACGACCTTTGTATCCTTTAAGTGAAAAAATTTACAATCTTCTTAAGGAAATTTTACAAGAGATTCAAGAGATATTTCCTGATAACTACTTACATTTGGGTGGCGATGAGGTTGATTTAGGATGTTGGGCAGTCAACGTTGAAATAGAGAAATATTTGCTCAAACATTACACGGTAGACATTAATACTATCACTGCATTGTTCTTCAAAAACGTTTTCTTGCAGCTCAAAAATGGAACTATTCCTGTTGTTTGGGAAGAAGTTTTCAATTCAAATGTCGAATTACCACGAAATGCTCTCATTCAAACATGGCTTGGAGATGGAATCGAAAGTATGGTGAAAGTGCTAAAAGCAGGACTTCGTGGTATACAATCGGCGCCTTACTACTTAGACGTATTAAGTAACGAGTTTGAATTGATTTACAAAATGGAACCTCGTCTGTCTGTGAAGGATATATTAAAGAATGACACTTTGTTGAATAATTTAGTGGGGGGCACAGCTTGCATGTGGGGGGAGAAGGTGGATGATACTAATGTGTTGAGTAGGGTGTGGCCTCGGGCGAGTGCGGTAGCGGAGGTGCTGTGGAGTGAGACGGATGGCACAGATGTAGATGAGCGGACGCGCAAGCGCATCGAAGAACACACGTGTCGCATGCGCCGTCGGGGTGTGCCAGCGCAACCACCTATGAGAACCGGTTTCTGTATTGTATAGTTTTTGAGGTTATTTCAGGATATAATGCCCTAACTGTTTCCTATAGCAAAACCATGTTCTTGTACTGTCTTCAAAACTGTCTTCTTTAGGTAAGGTTAGTTAGGTTAAGTAAACAATATAGTTTACTCATTCATAAAAAAATATATTTAATTTATTTATTTGGAGTTCCATAAATAGAATAATGTATACAAGAAATAAATACAGACCTTTTTATTATCTTTGATTATTTTTCCACACCTAAACATTATTAAGTGCTTATGGCAAGGTATAAATTTTGCCATATTATGTGGATTTGTTTATTGCCTACGCCACCCATGAATCCTATTAAAAATGAAACATACACTTCTCAGTTAGCTGTTTCGAGAAGTTCAAGAGTTATTTCCCAATAGTTGCACAGGCTTGAGCCCCTCGGTGGGGACTTGTATGAGCTGTTGATGGATGATGTGGTTTTAAGTGCGTGCGCTAACTAATACTGCTCAACTTTAAGAACATAATTTTGTGGTAGATTATTAAAGAAGTATTTAAAAAAGTTGATGACGATAGATCCTTTGTTGTTGTAAAATGTCATTGTTTGAATGTTTGGATATCTGTGATACAGTCCTGCTTAAATGACTGAACGTTAGATGGAATCGACACTATAGAGTAATATACAAATACAGCGGCAAAGCATAATAATATTACGAGAAGATTGGAAATACACGTGACATACGAGTAGTAGCTATTACGCAATAATACCCATCTTTTTAGACTATAAGTCTATTAGTGTTGAGATCATACTCCGCGAAATTCAATTTTCTGGAAATATTTTGAATACTCGTGTTCGCTCCATGGCGCGTGAAAAGGACTGATCGAGTCAGTAACGTCACCCTACGCTCTAAAACTGGCATAACGGATGTCGGGATGAAGTCCGCGCGGCTGAAGTGGGATTGGACAGGGCATGCTGCTCGTATGCATCCTGATAGATGGGCGAGGATGATCACAGATTGGTTGCCAGACAAGGGCCGACGAAGGGGTAGACCCCGGAGACGTTGGCGAGATGACCTGGATACGTTTCTGACAGAGTGGCAGACGGAAGCTAAAAATGTGAACGGTGGAAAAATAGAGGGAGGCCTTTGCCCAGCAGTGGGACATATTACAGGCTACATAAAAAAAAAACGTGTTCGAATGACTGATCCATAAAACGATTTTCCTCTTAGAACAAGTAATCAGATTTTGGTCGTGTGATATTGTAAAAAGAACTTTTGGTCGTCTGTTAATCTTTGTTTCTTGGACAAAGTTGTTCAGTTTTGAATGGGCTAAAAACTACTTAAAATATTTGAAAATAATCCAATTTCACGGTCTCCTTTTACTTGTTGTACTTTGGTAGAAACAACAATAGGGAATATGCACAATTTTTTTAAATTCATTAATCGAAATATTGCAAGTTCCATAAAAAATAATTTTTCATATATCTTGCTCAGAAATAATAATAAAAATAATAATAAAAAATATTTATTTCTCCTCATTACATGGTTTTTACATTGGTACGTACTTAATTTAGAACACCTTATAATTATGTAGTGGGAGACTGGAGCCTGAGCTAGGACGAACCTGTATTACAGGTCTCCAGGACCCACCTCAAAAACTACAGGGATATACGTCTGAATGGAGGTTAAAGGGACGATTTGAAGTATAATAATTAAAAGTATGTTATCCATAAATATAAATATACATACACATTTTATATATAAGACATTATACATATGACATCCATATACATATATATAAATATACATATATTACACATTATTAGATATGGTATACGTATGAGAGGGTGTGTGTGAGTGTGTGAGTGTGAGAGGGTGTGTGTGAGTGCGTGTGTGCAAGGGGGGAGAGAAGCTGTTGAGTGGTTAGCCCTACGACTAGGTCTCGGGATCGGGTTATTTGTAAGCAATATAATAGGTACTATTGTATTGTCCACTAACCAGTCAACAGCCTCTCTCTGTGTTGCCTTAGGGTGTATGTGAGTGTGTGTGAGTTTGGGGAGGCGCAATTGCGCCCAGACCAGCCCTACGCGATTTTAGCTTGGGATCAGTTTAGCAACCACTGGTCCGGTCACAGATAGTCCAGAAAGCCACACAGAGTGTGATGTGCATGTGTGATCGCGAGTATTTGTGCGTGAAAATGTGTGTAGAAATGCTCGTAGCACCCGGGTGACAATATGTCTATGGAAAGCCAAAAAAAGTATTAAGAGATTACCTGTAGAAGTGCTTCGGTATCGTTATATGTCAGGGTGATCAGCCACCTTGTGAGTTTCATTTTACATTCAAAGTTATTACAATTATAGATACGTAGGTCGTTGTCAATTTTATTATATAAATAAGGTCCTAGAAATAGAAAGAATCTGCGTGCAAATATAGAGAAGACAGCGTTAGTGGGACAGAAATTTTTCCTTTTAGTACTAGTAAGTGAAGCATCGAAAGAAAGACAAGAATGTTTATTTAGTACCGCATGAAGAATAAAAAGTTGTCTCACAGTAAGAAACAAAGTTATTAGCAAAGATTTCTGACGCGCGTCGCCTCGCAGCGAACGTCTTTTATTTCCTCGATCGTTTTTTATTTCCTCTGAGGTTATGAGGCTTCAAAGTTAATGGTTAGACAGAGAGGTCCGACGTGACATGTGACGTCATGATATCACGCGGGCCCTAGCGCGGGCCATCTATCGCCATAGAAAATTCTGTTTTCGTAAGAGGAACAGATATATGGGTTTAAAAATGTTGTATAGTTTGTTTTTCGATCAATTTCGATTCTGTTTTGACTGTCAGTATTCTATTTTTGTATACTTTCAGATGAACTATGAAAAAACTAACATTTTTTATGCAATTCCCTATTAGGTCTGTTTTTTTAAAAGAACCATTGTATTTACAGTTGATTTTTCCGGTCACGTGCTACTGTATGTGACTCTAATCGTCCTAGTCAAGTTCGATTTGATCATTGTTCTTTGGTACAGAGGACAAAGGATACAGTCAGGCCAGGCTGCTTGAAACGGATAATTATTTATGCTTTGTCATGAAATTTCGCATAATTGTGCAGTTTGGTAAACTATACATGTAAACAAAATTTCATGCAAAAATATAAAAAATCTCTAGAGAAAATTCAAACCGTTTTTAAAGTGGGCTAGCCTGACTATATCGACGCATGTTAATTTCACCTTTACATTACAAAATTGCTGAAGAATCACTACAACAAAATAAAACATGTCATCTGATTTCATAAATTCTCTATATACATAAATAATTTATTTGTTTATCACAGGTATACTAGCATAATAATTATAATAAAATATAGGTAGAGTGTTGCCTAACATACAACAAATTTTTCTCAAATATTTGAACTAATTTCTCAATTTAAAATATATTATGCTTTTTTAAAGAGAGATATGTTATGTACTTTTTTCTGACAAAGCATAGGTTGTTTGTGGCAATTTAATTATATACAGAAGGTCGTGGTTAATTCTCAACGTGTGCTAATGATTTGTCGAATTTAGTTTTTTTTTTTAATTTTTAAAGATTGTGTGTGGAGTTGACCGATTACAATCACCCTAAATTAGTGTAGTTTTGAACCTCTTGGATAATGATGTATATAGAATACTTAGGACACCTACTTATTTAGTAAAGTCATCAACGGCCCGTTACAGTCCACTGCTGGACTATGAGCCTCCGCCACTTAAGTGGAGGATTTTGCCATAATCTCCACGCTTGGCAGGCGGGTTGGAGATCACAGATTAAAAGGTTACTGTATCAGAGAGCGCTGCTGCCCGTTCCCTGTTCAATGTGTAGTCCCTAAGTCACCTCTTACGACACCCACGAGAAGAGTAGGGGTTGGTGACAAATGTATTCTACTCTGCCGTCACCATACGGCTAAATTTAGTAAAGTACTGATTTCTAAAGCGTGGCCAATAATGTTGCTACTTGAACTTATTGACCCCATATAAAAAAATGACGGTGAAAAACAGCTAGAAAAAAGAAGGAACAAATAAAATATTTAAAAGGTTATCGGATGTTTCCGTTGAAACCCACAAAAATAAAAAAAATTCTCCGATACGCTCGAAAATGTGACCATTACTGTAAAAAAACAGTAGGTACGCGAAGTGACTCATTTTTGAACGAAACATTGCCCCACACAAAACAGCGGCCGGCAATGTGCCCTCAAACGGCCTAGGCCAGCAAAGTAACTTTCGTTCAGAAATTTCAATGTTTTTGAGTCTTTTATAGCATACTCTTCATAAGTTTTAATGTTCTAAATTCAAATTTTATATGAATCATACACGACTCGTAGTAATTTGAGTTGGCTGTATGCTCTTCTGTATGACACTGGCACAAAACAAAAAAAAGAAAAGTGTACAATATGGCGGTTTGTTTGTAATTTTCGCCGCTTTTATTTTTATCGTACTATGTATTTATTTTGTTACTTATTTTTCATGATGGAGTTAACTAATCATTGAATTGGGAAAATATTATAACAATGAATGGTTCAAGAAATCAAAATGGAAAGTGATAAAGATTAGAACTAATAAGTTTAGTGCGATACAAGTAGACATCTAAATTCAAGGTACCACAATATTTTTAGTATTTTGTAATTTCCTCGCATATTTCAGAGAAAAGCACTATAAGCCTCGGCCGCAATTACTCTTGCTAGACTCGTACACAATAAAAGTCCTCGCCTGAGGCTCGGACTTTAAACGTGCCCTCGTCCAGCAATAACAAACAGCGAATAACAATTCAGTCACACAATGGACAAAACATTTTCTGTATTTGATTTTTTTAAACATTCCCATTGATTTTGAAAACAAGGTCAGAGTAGTCAAACATTTACTGAAAACTAAAATGTTGAATGTTCTTTTCATTAAGTTCTCACTTACAATAAAATAATAATTCGTGGTTAATGGTGTTGGTGCCACAATTATTATTCTTTTTTGTACCTTGGTATATGTATTGTGCACTGTTTTTTAACAAAGAAAAAAAAAACCTTAACAAATCATGATGAATGCTATGATAATTTAAGTAAAATACCACAGATCCTTGATACTTGTGCAGAAAGTATACTACTACAAAACATTGACTAGTTAGGTACATAATTCAACTGTATCTACAACAATAGCTAAGAGACCCAAAGAGGATCTAAGCCTTCGACACTAGAAGACGCCCCGGGGTTGTCTGTCCCGGTTTCGTCTTTATTATTAGCAAAATTATTTTCATCAGTTTCTAATATGTTGTTACTAGCAAAATGTTTACAAAACCTGACTTAGATTATGTGCAACAGGTACTTACACTTCAAAACTCTGAAACATTCAACCATGCTAGACGTGTTATTTTTTTGCCTAGTACACGCATTCATAATTAGTAGCAATGCGAAAGTACAAGAATCAAGGATTTTACCATCGCAAGGTGAAATTTGGCCTAAAGCGTGGAAGGAAACAAAATCTTCTACAGTTTATCAACTTGACACAGCAAAATTGCAATATAATATAACAGGTAAGAATTGTTCGAAACTACAAATGGCAGTTCAACGTTGTGAAGAATATTTGAACACTTTATTGAATATTACAAAACGAAATTATTCCCATGGGTACAGCGAGTATGCCGTGGAAGGTCCAGCTGAGAATACCTTAAAGGTGTTGAAAATATCCTTGACTAAAGACTGCGAAGACCTCCCGCATTTTGAGATGGAAGAGAGTTACAACTTAACAATATCTGACACCTCGGAACTTAACAGCTCATCTATCTGGGGTATCATCAGAGGAATGGAAACATTATCTCAACTTTTCTACCTCACACCAGATCTCAAGAAGGTTCTGATTAACATGACTACTATAGTTGATCACCCTAACTATCCACATCGAGGCCTTTTGTTGAACACGGGAAGTCATTTTCTATCTACAGAAAATATCCTAAAGACCATAGATGCGATGGGTATGAATAAGATGAACACGTTGCACTGGAGAATTATTGATGACGAGAGTTTTCCATACCAGAGTTCGAAGTTTCCTGAGCTAAGTGGAGACGGGGCTTTTCATTCTTCAATGGTGTATACTAAAAGTGACATGGAAATGATAAGGGATTACGCTAAAAATCTTGGAATACGAATCGTGCTGGAATTCAATTTACCTGGTCACAGCTTTTCTATGGGCCAGTCACATCCTGAAATCCTCACTGATTGCCAGGTTACGAGAGCCTACGCCCCACCCATGAATCCTATTAAAAATGAAACATACACATTTCTCAGCGAGCTGTTTCGAGAAGTTCAAGAATTATTTCCCGATAGTCACATACATTTTGGAGGAGATGACTTCGAGGTGGAATGTTGGGAAGAAAACAAAGACATAAAGAAATATATGCAAGAGAACAATTTAACAAGCAATCAATTACTGGGAAAGTTTTACGAAAAAATATTTTCTTTGTTAAAAAACGACACGGTACCCATACTTTGGTATGACGTGTTTATTGCAAATGTATCATTACCAAAAAATACATTAGTGCAAACATGGAACTCTAATGAACCATTTAGCATTGCCGGAGTTTTAGAAGAAGGTTATCGTGGCATACAATCTGCGCCTTTCTTCTTGAACGAACTCAACCATGGCGTAGAGTGGCTTTATACACAGGAGCCTCGTCTAGCTATCAATAGCGTTTTGAACGATGAAAAGTTGTTGCAGAATTTGGTGGGTATTACGGCCTGCATGTGGGGAGAGACTGCAGATGATACGAATGTGCTGAGTCAGACGTGGCCTCGGGCGAGTGCGGTGGCGGAGGTTCTCTGGAGCGTGACTGAAGGTAGAAGTCTAGATGAGGCCTCGATAAAACGCATAGAGGAGCATACCTGCCGTATGCGCCGCCGTGGCGTATCTGCTTCTCCGCCGATAGGACCCGGTTTTTGCCTTGTTTAACCACAAGAATTAAGTTTTTAGAATCTACATATGGGTAGACAATATTTTGTCAGATGTCTAGAAAAATAAAGATGGTCACCAACAAGATTGTAATACTGAAATTTATCCGCATGTGTGTAATAAGGGTCAAACAAAATGTGGTAACTAACACTATTAAATAAAAAAAAATAGAAGAATATAGGTACAAAACATAATTTTAATTGTTAAAAAAACGTAAAAAGATACTACTGGAGTCAGATGTTTTTTCGATTGAATAAGATAATTTAAAGAAAGTCCCCACTCACCTTCTTCATAAGTACTCGCCAAACATTAACTTATTACTATAATAAATTGAAATATTATATTCAATTCAGTCTAGTGTATCCGAGTAAAATGGCTATAAAATAAGAACGGACATAGCATAAAATTATAATTCAGGGTAGTCGCCCCTCGGTGGAGACTTATATGAGCTGTTGATGACGTAACTCTAAAAAGAAAAACAATAATAAACAAATTACAAAATACCTTTATTTCTACATTTTCAACAAAACAATTATCCTATCCTATTATCCTACAAAACAATATAAAAACGTCAATCCTACTAATATTATAAAAGTCAAACTTTGTAATGTTTAACTGCATTAAATAGTTCACACACATTCTGTAATTAAAAGGCACGCTACTTTTTTAGCGACCAAATCCACTTTAAAAGCAGGAAAACAACAAAGTGAACAGGTGATATCTTATTTGACGCAAAAACCTGGTCCAGCAGATGGCTCTGCAGGAATGCCACGACGATTCATCCGACATGTGTGCTCCTCAATACGACATAGTGTTTCTCTGTCAGGTAGCGTCCCTTGGGTCTCACTCCACAAAACTTCTGCAATAGCACTCGCACGTGGCCATACCCTGTTCAGCAAATTGTTATCGTCAACCATCTCCCCCCACATGCAAGCTGTACCTCCAATCAAATTGTCCAGCAATGTATTATTGTTTACTTTTTCTTTAACAGCCAAACGAGGTTCTTTAATGTAAAACCAGTCTATCTCGTGATTGACTATGTCTAAATAATAAGGTGCAGAGAGAATACCAAGATAACCTGCTTTGAGAATTTTCGCCATAGATTCAGTTCCATCGTGATTTTGCCACACTTGTATAGTAGTTTCTCTCGGTAATGTAACGTTTGCATCAAATACGTCCTCCCAAACGACTGGATACGTGCCATTTTTAAGCAAAGTGAAGACTTTATTGAAAAACAGAGCATGAATAATATTTGGATCGGAGATATTATACTTCGTCATAAATTTTAAGATTCCTGGATCTTCTATATAATACTGTGTCTTAACTTCATCACCGCCAAAATGAAAAAAGTGATCCGGAAATATATCTTGTACTTCTTTTATAAGTTCACTAAGAATTTCATATGTCCTCAATTTTATTGGATTAAGTGGAGGTGCATAGTTTCCATCGTCGTTACATTTAGTAATTATCTCCGGATGCACAAGTGCCCAGCAGTATGTATGACCTGGCATGTCAAATTCCATTAAAACTCGAATTCCAAGGTCTTTTGCATGATCCCTTATCCTCTCCAAATCAATTTTAGTATAAACCATAGAAGGGTGAAATAGTGTTTTATTAAATTCAGGAAACATCGCACTCTGATAGGGAAAGCTCTCATCATCCACAATGTGCCAGTGGAAAACATTCATTTTATTTATAGCCATCGCGTCAAGGGTTTTCAAAATATTCTTCACAGATAAATAATGGCGCCCAGTGTCCAACATCAGTCCACGATGTGGATAGTTTGGTTGGTCGACTATCTTCGTTCCATTAATAAGAATCTTCTTATAATCGTTTGTTAAATAAAAAAGTTGGGAAAACGTCTCCATTCCTCGAATAATTCCCCAAACAGAAGAACTCTTGAGCACAGCTGTCGATGACACTTTGAGACTATAGCTTTCATCCATATCAAGATAAGGGAAATCTTCACAGTCTTGACTTAAATCTATTTGTAACTCCTGCAATGTTTCTCGATTATTTTCTAGAATATACTCGTTGTATTCTATGTGGCGTTTAGTGATGCTTTCTAAAAGACGAACATTGTGTTTACATCGTTGAATCGCCAATTGTATCTTAGAACAGCTCTTGCCCGTAACTGTATATTTTAAATTCACTGGGTCAACGTTGTAAGTGTTTTCTGTCTTTTGCTGTCGCCAGGGTTTTGGCCAAACTTCGCCTTTAGTCGGTGGATGTCTTGGCCCTATCCTTTTACTATACCCACTTGCAAACAACGCCAGCACAATAACTGTATACACCCGAAACATGGTCAAAATTGGTCTAGCGCCGACTGTTTCATTTATATTTATTATTTGGTCACTTGTTGATAAGGAAGTTGAACGCGCGATTATTTTGTTTGCTGATTATGATTCAGCAGCAATTTTACCGACTGCGCGCGACCAATAGCAGGAACTCACTGATAAAGGAGCATAGGAATTAGAACAGTGAGTCTCAGTATAGAGATTCATTTTAGGAGCTGAGGCGGTTAACATATTTTTATTATTATCCTATTACATTCAACTGTACTATTATTGACCTAAATCTGAACTTGATACTAATTAAACAATGATGTCCTAAGTAATTTTATTTTTGGTCTTGAATACAAAACTTCAATTCAATTTTTTGAAGAATATGGCGTTTCTTTTGTGATTTCGCCAATGTCAAGTTTATTTACAATTTGTTAAATAGATTCGCACATAGAACGCGAAATAATAATATTGACACCTTATTGACGTAACTGCCATAAAAATATTTTTTATGGCACTAGTTATATTTTGTGCCAGTAAACAACTCATACACTGACTATTTATTATAATATTTGGCCTTGGAGGAAAAACCTCCGAGTATGTGGCCCGTGTTTTGTACAGACTGAGGCTTATAGAGAGGATTATGTGTTTATGTGATTGCGAATTCCATCACGGCACTTTTCCGGGTAGAATAGTTTAATTTCTCTCATCATAATATAGTTTAATCAATCTCATATTATAATAATAAGTTACTCAACTATCAACAGCTCACAGGGGCTCGAGCCTACCCTGAATTAAGGCGATCAGGCCTTAGTCGATCACGCTGGCCCAGTGCGGGTTGGTCGACTCCACACACAACCTTTGAAGTTCTTCGCAGGAGTGTGCAGGTTTCGATGTTTTCCTTCACCGTAAGAGCAACTGTTTTCCGTAACTTATTACCGTTAAATATTGATTTGGGATAAGAAGTACATCGACTATTCTTGGTATACCAAAAGCACAAGATAATATGAGTTCCTCAATAAAGTTATAGGTATTGTCCTCGATTATTATTCCCGTAAAAATGCTGAAATGTGCAATTATAAAATAAGCTCCAATTGAAACAAAACGTACTTAACAATCCTTAATGAAATGTAATAAGAAATTATTGCAGTTTGACCACACGCTTCTCCTTGTGCTTTGGAATGGAATTAAACGTATAGAAAGAGGGTCACGAAAAGCAACGCACTTGATTTAAAATCACTCGGCTGTGACATAGCTTGACCGTAGAATTGACTGCATCATTAACCGTATTACAATGGCCCCGATTCACACTGTCACGCTCTAATCCTTAATTTGAGTTAGTCTGCCCTTTTTACCTTTTAAAGATTGTAAAGGGACAGGAAATGACCATTCTAATATTAGAGCTGTCAAACATCGAATTTGAACCTTATGGCCGTGTCGATTGCACAATTTTAGGGTGTATTCCGAATCAGATTTCACGGCTCAAAGTACTGACAGCGATTACTCGCGTACCGATTCAGAAATAGCGATAATACGGCTCATGAGCGAAATCAAAACGGAACGGCGTTTGAGCGCGCTGAAACTGCTTATAACTCAGTCTTGCCAGATGTTGATTACCGTACCAAAACTGGCAAAATTCTAAATTATTATACGTATTAAAAAAGTATCGTACAGCTGTGAAAACAGCACTTTTCGCATGGCTAGTACCCAAAATAAGAAAAGGTACGCGAATTTTTAAAAATGGAGATGTAAATAGGCACATGAAATTAAAAAAATACAAAAAAGAATGTTTGATATTTATATTTATATTTTATCAGATTGCCTATGATATTATCTTATGTATGTATGTGCCTGAGTCAAAACTATCGTAATATATACATAACCTACTCGATACTTTTACTATCGAATATCTGGCAACCCTAACCTACAAAACTGATTGATTTAAAATATTTCAGTAATTTATCTCCATTTCATAATTGAATAACGTGTTTTTAATTTTGTTCAACCAAATAAATATAAGAAACGTTAATTTTACATTTAAACATTTAACTTTTAAAAATAAATAAACAATATGTCTAAGTCGAATTTGACATTACGCTTACGTGAATTTCGCTCTGGAGCATGGGCGCCGTTAGTGGAAGATGGCGGCGGTCATGACGCAATCCGTGACGTCACAATGGCTGCCGTAATCCCAATGACGGCGATTCGGTACGCGGGTTTGGGTACTCAAAGTGCTGTCAGCGCGAATCGGAACGCGGCCTTAGAGAGCACTTAAAACATGCGACTTAAAAATCTCTTAAACTGACAGCTATGCCCTTATTTTAGGTTATCATTCGTTCAAATTAATATCATTCGTTCATCACCTCTTTTTCATTGGTCATAAAAACGAAAAGGATAGCTGGATTTTAAAATTAGAATTAGAGCATGCAATCGAGGCCAATATGACTGTTATTTACTTCGATCACAGGTTATTTATGAGATGTTCATAATACGGTATAGTTTCATTTTATAATTTACAATACAGCACAAGACGACGTAGTTCGTGACCAGTTGTGGTGATGTTACAAGGACCATCATTACCGCGCTGACAGCAATAATGCGCTTTTATACTGCATTGAAATCTGTCTCGGAACGCGATGATCATAAATAAAAGATGTATTATTTTATTTTGACCTTTTGGACTTATGTCACTCGAGCATCATTTAAAAATATGAAAACTCTTTCGTATTTGCAAGGAAAGAGGCCAGGAGAAAAACAATATGAGACATGTTTTAAACAGTTTCGTAATAGTTTTGCATGCATGATATGCGCCAATCTGAGTCGCCAATGTATCTAAAGTGAATGAACAAAAGATCATCATCAACGGCCCGTTACAGTCCACTGGTGGACTATGAGCCTCCTCCACTTAAGTGGAGGGTTTTGCCATAATCTCCACGCTTGGCAGGCGGGTTGGAGATCGCAGATTAAAAGGTTACTGTATCAGAGAGCGCTGCTGCCCGTTCCCTGTTCAATGTGTAGTCCCTGAGTCGCCTCCTACGACACCCACGGGAAGAGTAGGGGTTGGTGACAAATGTATTCTACTCTGCCGTCACCACACGGCCAAAAGATACTGGCATATAATATAAGATTGATACTCGCGATTGTCGGCACTTGATGGAACTTCGTACAAGACACTTTCACTAGTTACTAGTAGTTTTAACTTTTACTAGTTCCACGTATCTTATACTAGCTGTCCGCCCGAGGCTACGCTCGCCTTATGTGAGATTTTCCTTTGGGAATAAGATTTTTTCCGTAAAAAGTATCTTATATCTTAATTTAGGGTACAATCTATCTTCATTCCAAATTTCATCGAAATCCGTTCAGTAGTTATGGCGTGAAAGTGGAACAAACATCCAAACATCCAAAGATATTTTCACATTTATAATATTAGTGTGATTCACCAATATTACTGTTGTTTATAGTTGGTTCGGGACGGTCGTCATTGACAAACTATGTGATCTAGATTAAGTAACGTAGAACTAGTAAAAGTGACTTTAAATACATAATATATTAAGGCCTGCGCCTGCGCGGAAACTATGCTTATAAAACTACTCTTTTAAAACAATTGAACTTTATAGACACTCACCCCTTTATCAGAACATTCGTTGTTGTTGTGGTCGCTTGGGCACTTGGTGTGGTCGATGAACGGGAATATGGAGCTGCAGGTTTGGTTGACGCAGACCAGGTTGTCTCCGCACGGGGTCCCGTCCTTGACGAGTCCGAATAGACCGATGTCCGTATGCCCAGGAAGTCCGGTCGTAGCCCTAAAAAAGAGACGGTTGTAGATATAAGATGTAAGAGATGGCTCTTCATAAACTGATGTTAAGAAAATAATTTAGGAAGGTTAAGGTAACCCAAACATCGTGATGAAACCTGCACACTCCTGCGAAGAAATTCAATGGTTGTGTGTGAAGTCGAGTTGGTCGACTTCGGTGGGGACGTATATGAGCTGTTGATGAAGGTAGCTCAAAAAACTAGTTTTCAATTGCTTTTTTCTAAGCAGAGGATTACGACACACTTGTACAGGTGCTGCTCAAACTAATGGGGTATTGCGCGTGATACTAGCGGATATATATATTATACGAATAACTCATCTT
This sequence comes from Carpatolechia fugitivella, assembly GCA_951230895.1. Classification (NCBI taxonomy): domain Eukaryota; kingdom Metazoa; phylum Arthropoda; class Insecta; order Lepidoptera; family Gelechiidae; genus Carpatolechia; species Carpatolechia fugitivella. The sequence continues at coordinate 16,584,623 of OX579650.1, forward strand.
TGATTTGAACGATTCAAATGCTGCTATCATATTACTGGAGTCCTTCACCGTACACAGCACTCTAGTCTTAGGATTGGGGCTGTCTGTGTATCTCATGCTACTTACTTAGCAAAACCACTTGATACTGGTGAAATACTACAAAGTGAAACGCCAGAAATAAAAATAAAAATTAGAATTAGAAATGTGAAGATAATACTCACTTGCATTCATACTCGCTACCCTTGATGGTGATCACAGCCCTCGAGTAGTACTCGTCCATGCCAGGAACCACAGGGTACCGGTTCCCCTGCTGGCACTGCAGGGAGCCACATCTGATGTTCCTGTGACGAACGAGAAGGTTAATTATAGGTATGCTATATTTTTAACATCGACTTGTACGGAGGTGTTATCTCTGGCGTAAGTTTGTGGTCTTGAACTATGAACAACTCTATTTTTGTATATTAGATGTAATCACAGAACAAACAAGTGTTCTGTGGATGTAATTATAATTCCATGACAGCGAACAAGTGTCCATAAATGTGAACAACTCTTGGTTTAAAAAAGACCAAGCATTGTTTTATAATTTAAAATTATTTATAGTTTCATACTATAGCTCGAGTTGTGTAAGATTTTCCCGTGGGAATATGACTTTTTCCCGTAAAATCCTATATATGTTAATCCAGGTTACAAACTATCTCTATTCCAAATTTCATTCGAATCCGTTGAGTACTTTAAGCGTGAAGGAGGAACAAACATCCAAATATAATATTTTCATATTTATAATATTAATATGATCATAGTTAACTTGTGTTTTAAAAAACATTTAGCAGGATGGAATTCAGTAGGTGTTTTCAATAGTAAAACGCATTTGTAGATCCGTCCCTACCAGGATTCGTACCTGGAACTTCCGTCCGTAATGAGACAACGCTTTATCGTTCGGCCTCAAAACTCGGAACAAATGACGTCTTATTAATATCATATTAAAGTATTCTTGTTTTTAATTTTGCAAGTATTCACGACTGCCGGGCCAAAATCCGGACAGAAAATCTAGGGATGAGCACATAATAAGAAAAGTTGTTTAGTCATTGGCATTAGTAAGTTAGATTTCCATTTCCTGCGACATAGCGACCCTCGTCACGAGAAACCCTACGTCATTCCGTCTCAATCTTAGGAGTTAGGAGATACCTCACTAGGACTAGACATTAAACTAGACAGTGACCTTGATCCTTAGAACCCTAATAATTGCTTTTAGGCCGTGATTTTTTGCTACATCTGAGTGTCTCTTGTTAACTTCATTGGACTAATGAGAGACCCTTTCTACATTAGGATTTATTAGGTATTTCTTTGCTGTTTCAACCAGCAAGCAAGCTACCAAGTTACGACAAATGAAATTGATATGTTAAAAAATATATGCTTTGCAAGAAAAAACATCCTATAACAAATTAACAAAGATGAAACAAATAGGCCGTTCAGAAGGTTAATTTAAAAAAAGTCAATTTTTGCTGTAATGTGACGCGACGCGTTATAGATTAATTTACTTTGTTAGGTAGGTATTGACAAGAACAGAAATATTGATCCGATAATCTTGAATTATATCTGCTATAAGTTATATTGTCCAATACCTCAGGATTATGACAGCTTCTATTAGGAAAAAAAAATATCACTTACTCCATATCACATTTGATGTAATGGCCGTTGTTATCCTTTCCACAATGTCCGGTCACAACCCCTTTCGAGTTAAACTCCTCGAAACATTCCTTATCAGCTCCTGAGCTCCCGGTACCCCAAATCGTCTCACACTGGTGGCTAAGAGTAGGGCACTTTCCGGAGAAGCAATATCCTTTCCCCATTTCACAAGGTTCTCCATTCTTGCGGTAAGCATCAGGTGGGCAGGAGCCAGAAAGGCCTGTGCAAGTCTCTTCAAGGTCGCACTCGTTGGCGGAGTCCCGGCAGACGATGCCACGGGGTTTGAGCTGTGGACGAAACAAGATTTATTAAGATTGACATTGATATAAACTTATTTGTAATTAAGATAGTTCCTGATCTCTGATCTGATCTTTAGTTTATCATCATCATCAGCCCATGGTCAAATTGCAGTAGTCCGTTTTAAATTTTTTTTAGCAATTTATGTAGATATAAAACAAGATCGTATTCTTTCTCGAAGTGTGGGCGGAGCACCAGTCAAATGGTCCAACGATGTGGAAAATCACGCTGACGCTCTATGTAACAGTAAAGCTGAGTCTCGAGCCGAGTGGAAGTGCTTTATACAAGTATATACCCAATGGTAGGCAAAATAAATGTTTTAACCTTGTTATCATCAATGTTATGTTATGTTGTTGTATTTGAGTCTTCAAATACTTCGATCACAGTACCTCAAATATTGTAAAGAAAATCAATATTATTTAGTGTCTTTGATGAAATCGTGGACACTTTAGGTTTTCAGCTTATTCACTCCTACTGAAGAACTTAAGCGTTCCGTAATAGTTTAGTCCACTACGCTGGCTCCTTGCGGATTGGTGATTTCTTCGTAGGTTTGTTATATTTTCCTTCGAGCATACATGATTTTGAAAACACACTGAACGGAACTACCGATGACAAAGCTTACCTGGCATCTATCACAGCATTCTCCAGATGCGCATTTAGCTTCCTTAGTTAGTCTACAGGTGTACGGATCGCAGCAAGGATTGGAGTTGTGGCACTCAGCAATGGTGCCGCAGTCACACTCTTCACCCTCATCCAGCCTCCCATTCCCGCATTGCCGGTGGATCACCAGCTGGAAAGAAAGAGAAATACTTGTAATACATACAATACGTTATTTTATTAGCAAAACTTGGAATATTTTGTAACAAGGTCATCATGATAGAGGCGTTTATTGACTTGACTACATTCTGGAAGAAAGTCATAAAAACACATGCTATGAAAGATATAAAACCCATCCATAAACTACAGACAGGTATTGAGGGCAACTGTAGTAAGCTGAAATCAGATTGTCAGACAGAACTCAATTTTGTGTTCTTCTGAGAAATATTTTGTTTTTTTAACTCACCTATTTGCTATGTATACCAAAGTGGTAATATAGAAGGCGTGGACTTGGAAGGGAAATGAAGAGCAACGACTTAACTTGCCTTTCGAAAGAGTGGAAATGTTCTAAATGAAATTAACGGTAACACACCCCTGAAATGCAATTAGTTTAACTTTCTAATCACATAGAATACGAAGTTATAGACAGGTCAGATTATGATACAAAAACGAAGGAATCAATTTTAGCTTTATATCTTTGTGTGGGAATTGAAGATCTAAGGGAAATAGGCATCCGAAAGAACCCTAAAGAGAAACTTTGTACGCCTACAACGCTTACATTGGATTTACATTACAGGGAGGTATGTAAAGGCGTAGAGAGAGACAGGTGTTTGTACAAATGGAAAGTAGGAGTAAAGTACTTGTGCCTTCACAATCATCTCTCAATAAATATGTAAACGTGGTGAATCGAAGCGGGAAGCGTATTTGCAAAGTACGTGGGAAAGATTGAAGAAATTTCATGTTACATAAGTTGTAGTTATTGATGGAATAGTTGCAGTAAGTAAGTCAGTAATTAAATAAAGCTAATAGATTTTTGCATTGCCATTAGGAAATGCATTATTGAATATACTAAATGAAAGCTTACCTTACCATTATCGGGATGAAATACTTATTTAATATTATTAATTATTTTTAGTTCGGAAAATATCTGATACGATATGTAAGTAAATAATGTTAATAATACTACTTTGATGTATAATTAAGTACAACCATGTACAACGAATTATAATCATCGCAAGTTTTACTAATGAAGTTTTTGTTTTTCCAACAGGAAAAGCTATAGTAAATAACGAAAGTAAAGATATCCAGTAGTGTATAAATACGTAATACGTGTATGTGTGTAGTGTATATGATTGGTGTCGTCTCTCAAGGCTCTCTAATTGGTCTTATCTTATTCCTTGCATATACCAGTGACATCGACGCCGATTTCAAGACATAAAGCTAATTCATAGTGCGTTTTGCTTCTGTGTATTTTGGGACTACGCAAACAAGAGAGGTAGGGTGCATTATCATACGGCGAAATGGAAATTTATTCCAATAAAACCGACCGGGAGGTTCGCTCGTTATAATATATTCGCAAACGAAGAGATAATTCTGAGCGCGGCCGGGGTATTAACATAGCTAATACAGTCGTCTAGATGGATTTACTAGAATAGTTTGTTTAAGATAAACATCATGCGCTTTAAAAAGATTTAATGATATATGATTGCTACCCATTTAGTAAACATTGTATACTTTAATTTGCATGTTACAACCTGATGTGACTGAAAATGAGCTTTTAATTTTTATGATGCTGTTCATCTACAAAACTGTACCATTTTCTAGCAAATAAATGATTATGATTATGAAAAATTTGTTTGTATGAAATTGTGTAACTGAAAAGCTTTTCTAAAAACATAAAATAAATAAATAAGTTGATTTTCCATTTCAACACTAACAAAATAATAATAAGGTCTTCTTGTAACTAATCTATCATTATGGATAAAGTCTAAATTTTATTTTTCCGTAGGATGTGATGATTGATTACATCACTTAGATTCGTCATTACACTTTTTGGGTGCGTTCACTAGCACAATAATGGCAGAATCTTTGGAGAAGAGCCCTGGCAGTAATAGAAATTGTATACAAGATCTACTTGGACGACTGTACCATAACTTTTATTAAAGGAGTGGTCTGAAGACTCGACCGGCGACAAACAACGCGCGCTCCTGATTAATTTCCGACCTGGATATCTGTTTTGCATTAGAATCCGCGCAGGAGTGCTTTTGACGCGCCATCTTAGATTCACTCCACTACAAATCCAGTTAAGCTTGTCGACAATAGCTCATATACGTTTCCACCGAGGGGCTCAAGCCTACTCTAAATTAGGGCGATCAGGCCTTACTCGACCGAGCTGGCAACACAAACTACTCGTATAAATTAAATATTTTAGATTCATAGAAAACTACCAAAACGTAAACCTTCCGGCGGGACTTGAACCCACGACCTTCGACCTATTCGCAGCCAACGTGCTTACCAACTACACCACGGAAAGCATAGTGGCAACCCCGAAATTCGTATTTGCTTGTTTTCTATGAAGTCATGACGTCACCACAATTACAACCACTTTGTTCGTATAAATTATTTTATTGTTCTCTTTTCTTTTTCATTATTCATAGAAATGAAAAGGATAGATTTTAAAATATCTTAGCGTAACTTCATGAATCGGGATCCAATACCTAATTTAGAAGTTTATTCATTTATCGATTTATATTTGAAAATACATTTTCCTTGTTCATGAGTACCATGACTATGAATCACATCGCATCAACAGCTCATACACGTCCCCACAGGGGGGCTCGAGCCTACCCTGATTTAGAGTGATTAGGCCTTAGTCGACCACGCTGGTCCAGTGCGGGTTGGTCGACTTCACACACAACCTTTGAATTTCTTCGCAGGAGTGTGCAGGTTTCATCATGATATTTTCCTTCATCGTAAGAGCGTCGAATAAACGTACATAATTATGAATTCGAAATTCGAAATCACATTGGTACGTGGTGGGGATCGAACCCGCGTCCCTAACCACTAGACCACCGACGCTCTCCAAGACCAATGAATAATTTTAGGACGGAAAATAAATGTAAGATTATTTTGTAGAGGTCAGAACTCCGAATCTAATAAGATATTGTTTTTAGAAGACAAATGTGACATAGCGACCATAAAAATTGATGAATCGGGAGCTTAGGTCATTACTATAGATCTATGAGCCATGGACAGTATTTCACATGGAGATGTAGGGCACCGCAATGAATATAAATGTTCATACTCTAGTGTTGCCAGATCAGAAAACTCAGACCACCACAATCAACCGGCAATTTAACCTTAGCTTAATTTACATGGAAATACACAAATGAAATACGAGTATCTATTGTAATTTAACATCCTCAAAAAGCTATTACTTGACTGCGGTTATGTAAATAAATTGCATTGATAAACTAATAAATTCGTGCTTAATGAGAACAATTATTAAAGATTTGTGATTTAAGAAAAATTCTAACGGAGTGTATACTAGTTTCATTTGAAAAGTGGCTTAGAGGGAGAAAGTAAAGAAGAAGGAGGAAACGATATCATCAACAGCTCATATACGTCCGCACCGAAGGGCTCGAGCCTACCCTGAATTAGGGTGATTAGGCTTTAGCCAACCACACTGGCCCAGTGCGGGTTGATCGACTTCACACACAACCTTTGAATTTCTTCGCAGGAGTGTGCAGGTTTCATCCGTCCGGGAGACGCGGGTTCGATTTCCACCACATATGTACGTTTATTCGACGCTCTTACAGTTAAGGAAAACATCGTGATGGAAGCATTATACCTAAGCTTTATATATTTATTCGTAAATTACATTAAAACCCACTATCCCGCAATATTCGTTGCGTTTTCCTGTTCCTCAAGGTTGCCTGAATTAAATTACATTAGTTTTTAGCATTAAGGCCCCCTTACGTATATTTGTTATGTGCAATAAAGTATATTCTATTCTATTCTCTATTCCGTGCTATTTAAATGTAATTCTATTTTACTATTTTCAAGCCATTTTTGTTTTCTCTAATATATCTTCTACGGCGTTTCACCAAGACTGCAACCCCACATAACCTCAATGGTAAAAATCGCTTATCTGGCACCAAGTCAGTATTATGGAGTTTTCGAGGATTTGAAGCGTCATCGAAATAATAATGGAACTTGTGCTTCTTTCCTATGGATAATAATATTTGCTACTATGATATTATTTTGATTTGAGGGTCGCATTTTATCTGGCTTAAAAAGTCCTCCAGGTTTCAGATTATGTACCTCACTCACATAACTAACTTTATTTCATAGGCGTTTTGCGTATTTGCAGGAGAAGGATACTTATAACAAAATATTTGGATTTTTGTAGCGTAGTCAACGATTTTTCTTTACCTATGATTGATTGTGATTTGATTCATCGTGATTGATTTTGATTGTTGATTGTGATTTTGTGATTGTCTTCTAATTCTATTTTTAAATAGTCTAGAGCCACTTTTTAGAGTAAGTAGTAAAAGTATTGAGTTACTCTTACCCTACTCTACTCTTGTGTTGAAATTTTGTACTATTTGAAAGGAATGGAGATGCGTCTCAAAGACACTTTGAAATTACAACGCGTCTTTAGAGCCACAGAACAATAACTTACCTCATTAGGTTTATTCAGCAGACACAACCCCTGGCCGACCCTCAGTTCGTTGATGTAGTCGTTCTTCGAGCAGTCGGAGAACTTGTAGGGCTGCACGTTCTCTAGACCCACGATGGACTGCGCCATGATGCAGCCATGCCAGTCCCGGCAGAAACACTGCTCGCGGCCATCATCATGGCTCATGCCTGGAAAGAGATGGACAGTTTTATTTGATAACAGTTTTTTTTTATTTGTGTACACATTGTAGAAGAGCCAATTAAATAAATAAATAAATAAAAATATCGTAATAAATGATCCAGGGAAACCCTACTCCAGGCTTTGGGAAGGTTTCATTCTTACCTCTTTATTTGCTTACCCCACACAGGCTATGGTGCTAAATTGTTGCCAAAGGCGCCTGACATGGCTAATGCAACTATTTCATTTCAGATAATCAGAATCTTAAGCCTGTAATATACTTACTGGAACAAAATGGAAATTTCTCAATGAGATTTTTTTGACAATATATCTTCACCAGGATTCAAACTCAGAATAAGAACGAGAGTTGAACCACAAAGTAAGTAAAGCGGCGCGCGGCCCCAGGTTGAACTCTCCACCACCAGCTACGGAGACTTTATAGTACTGAACAGGATTCCTCATCGCAGTTTTCTTCAGTCCAACTTCCCGATATGTTGTAGAAATTCCTTACCAATGTTGTGTCCAATCATATGCGCCATGGTCCCGGCCAGGAGATGGGGTTCGTATGTGTTGGTGTCCACAGAAATACCCACGGACTTAGGCGTGCACATGGTATCAGGGACGGAGATTCCCGACTCGCCACCCGGGAATGTGAGACCCCTGGAAGAACAGGAATAATTGAAGAGTTTTATTAGGTATTGGTATGTGGAACCGTAATTTAGGGTAGGCTTGAGCTCTTTGTTGGGGACTTAGGTGGAGCTGTTGATGATGATTAGGTATTGTTAGGATAAACCTATTTCCGTAATATAGAAGACGTAGCGTAGGCAGGCGCCCCATAAGGAAGCCATTGGACGTGAACAGAGTAGGGCCGTCGTTGTGGGGATTCTTAGGGAGGCCTTTGACCAGAAGTGGACGTTTTCAGAAAATGCTGTGGTAAAGCAAACCCATTATTTTTGAATATTAGCAGCAATATCTAGTTTGTTATCAAAACATTTAAGTCTATCAATCAATTTATTTAAATGAATTTATTTATTGCATTCCACAATGGTAGAACGGTTAAGACTGTTTTTCCTTGTCCTCTTTTTTCCTAAAGAAAGTCCAAGCATAATAGCATAATGTCTAACGGTTTCAAGTCATAAAACAATCCTGAAATGTGTTGTGATAACAGATGTTATGGTCCTCCGTCCTTATTATCCATACGGTTCTGACCCAAAAGTATTCTTAATTTGCAAACCTTTTTCTCTTTGTGGTCCTCGAAATATGCTAATTGGGCATTCAAAGAATAAGTCCGAATTACCGTCAAAGTTTTTATGCCACCCGCTTCCATAAAAAATATCATTCATAGCACATTCATTAATTATGCGAAATAAATTTTCAACGTAATTAAGCATGTATAATATTTTGTTTTTATAATAGGGGATCGGACTGTTCCTTTTTTACCATATTTTACCATATTTTATGAATTATTTTTAAATATAGATTAGTAGCAGACGATTCGTGAAAAAAAAAACAGAATCTGTTGAAAAGCGAATTTACAGAGATTTTTTAAAGTTTCAATATGTCTGTCTCTTTCAAAAACGATTTTTTGTATGAAGATTATATGGCGTTACTAACAAATGACGTCACAAGTGGGTATGTGCCTCTCTGTCTAATCTTAAATTTCAAACCTTTATAACTCGGTCAATTTTAAAGATAGAGCAAAAATTATTTTAGTGTTCGATAGCAGAAACTAAGAAGTTTGGATTTATAAAATAAAAAGAGTAGTCCGATCCCCTATTGCGTGTATAAGTTTTTGAAGTTAACTTATCTTATCTTAAAAGATAGGAAATATATAGATAGATAGATAGATGGATAGATATTTAAATATTTGATTGCATCACATTTCACGTATGTAGTGTATATTTCGGTTAACAATTTTATTTAATAAATTCAGTCTGAATTACTATTATATGAGAAATTATAAGAAACTAGTTAAAACTAATTCATAAAATTTATTTTTGTTGTAGAGTATTGTATTTTATCTTGACATTCAGAAAAGAAAATGTACAATTAACTGACATACGAGTAATCCATTTTATTTATGAAACAGTTATCTTTTTAACAGACATCTTGAAGATTTCTAGTTGTTATGAACACTTACTTCATAAGCTTTTAAATCCACCAAAAGAAACAAACACAGCTGAGGTTTCGAACGTTAATTTTATGTTCCATTTAATACCAAACTCTATCTTTGAATGGAACCTTCACCGAACTATGTTCGTTTACAAATCAAAATACAATAAAACAATTTCAAAGACAAACAGGAGTTTACACGATACGAGTTCGCAGTAATAGCTCGGGGCGCACGGCCATGTTTGTTTAGTTGATATGAAATGTTGCTTATATGTGTAATTCGGTAGAGGTGGGTCATAACAGGTCAAATTCAATATCTGTTGTCACTGTTCCAGTTCCATAAAAATAACAGTTACAAAAACCTATTACTAAAATAACAGCTCTAAATAATAGCAGCAACTACTGTTTGTCTGGCAAGCACTAAACGATATAACCGCACCATCTGTCTTCATCTAAAGACGAAGGATACGGAGAGAAAGAGAAAGACCTGTGAAAGGGAGCAATATCATTCTATCCTACTTTGTCCTATGGGGAATGCGTATGTAAGAGTGAGAAAGACCTGTGACAGTATATAACAGAATAAAAAAATATACTGGTTGGATCTGGTGGAACTGCAGGAACATATTGTTACGTGTCACAAGTGGTGACAGCCGATATTTAGGTTATGAAATATCGGAACGTATCGCTATAACATGCTGTTACTAGAAACAACAGGTATTTTGTAGTTTGTACTGTGTATAACAGGACGGTTTGCCGTGTGGTTACATTTATCACCAACCCCTACTCTTCCCGTGGGTGTCGTAAGAGGCGACTTAGAGACTACACATTGAACAGGGAACGGGCAGCAGCGCTCTCTGATACAGTAACCTTTTAATCTGCGATCTCCAACCCGCCTGCCAAGCGTGGAGATTATGGCGAAACCCTCCACTTAAGTGGAGGAGGCTCATAGTCCAGCAGTGGACTGTAACGGGCCGTTGATGATGTTGATGATAACAGGACGGAACAGTGACATTTAAATATCTGTTATATTTATCTGTTGCGATAAATACGCCTCACTCCTATCAGACCTATTTATAAAGTAGGTAACTGTACTGGGATACAGAATTGTTTCGGTTAGGTTGATACCAGGAGACGCTTTTCTGAGTCAAGTAATGAATTTACAATACACATTAGAAAATAGCTCAAACACGATATACATTTTTTTTTTTTTTTTTGACGGACCTAATCACTATTTCTACCAGAGTGGTAATATAGTGGGCGCGGACTTGCGGGGGAGCAGAAGGCTCGTACCCCTTAGGAATTTTATGACAACGTATCTGGGGGCGCCCTCAGACGGGCTCGGACCGCGGCCCAGAACGTTGCCAGGGCGAGAAGCGCGTCGGAGAAGAATGACCCCTACCGGGTCTTACTGAATTAATTCTACTATTAGTTCCGCGTCCCCGCCGGCGGGGGCGGTTGCTACCTGAAGGGCTCAAACACGATATTCATTCAGAATAATGTAAAATATTGTAACGTATTATTGAATCATTCAAATACTGTGTAAAAAATGAGGTTTTAATATCAGCATTTTGAGTAACATTTCTTTGTTATTTTTTTTATTGTATTATCACGTACTTGGACACGTTAAACTACAATTATAAACAACAACTCATTTTCACCAATTTTATACAAAACCTACTTTATTAATTCTATAAAATGATGACTGTAATGATTTGGCAAATAACCTGACGTTTCTTAATTTGAAATTTACTAACACATAGGATGTAGCAGGTCTTGAACCGTGATCTTCAGATCTGAATGTATTTTACCCATTACACCATCGACGATCCATCACCGAGGGCCTCGAGCCTCCCCTGAATAAGGCTGATTAGGCCCTACTTATCCCCGCTGGCTCAGTGCGGGTTGGTCGACTTCACACACAACCTTTGAATTTCTTTGCAGGAGTGTGCAGGTTTCATCACACTGTTTTCCTTCACCGTAAGAGCGTCGAATAAACGTACATATGAATTCGAAATTCGAAAACACATTGGTACGTGGTGGGAATCGAACCCGCGTCTTTCGGACGGAAGGCAGGGGCCCTAGCCACTAGATCATCCACGATTACATCAGCTATATTTGTAGAAATAATTTGCAAAATCAGTTTGGAAACTCGCGCGGAGCTCGATATTGGGAAATTAAAATGAGCATCCCGAAGTTAGCTGCAGTTGTCCAAAAGTACAAACTCGAGAAATTGGGAGTCTCCTCTTGGTCATTGCCTGCATTGACTATGAATGAATGAATTAGTTTACTTGTCAGAGTCATGGTAATGAAAAACATATGTTAAAACTATTGTAAGCCCAGCATGCTTTATCTCTTTTTAGGTGTACAACATTATTTTGACAGTAAATTATGAAAAACATCGTCCATGATTATTATAGCTAGCTCAAAGGTTCTTATCCTTTAAAGTTACGACTAATTATTATTAAAAAATAAACGAGAATTGCTACTCCCGCTACACCCGGAACTCTAATTATCATAGTCAAAATAAAGCACGAGCGGAAATATTTAATTTAATTTGTAGTACATGCAACCTAATTTGACATGAAACATTAGATTATAAAAAGTAAAATTATATGGTTTACTTGTTTACTGAATTTTTACTCGTATTTTTGAGATACTATAGTAAAGCTGGAGTGGAGACCACGGACTGGGCGCAGAAATATGGGAAGGCAGCCCGCGAGACTCGCTGTGTGGTGACGGCAGAGTAGAAAACATTTGCTACCAACCCCTACTCTTCCCGTGGGTGTCGTAAGAGGCGACTTAGGGACTACGCATTGAGCAGGGAACGGGCAGCAGCGCTCTCTGATACAGTAACCTTTTAATCTGCGATCTCCAACCCGCCTGCCAAGCGTGGAGATTATGGCAAAACCAAACACTTAAGTGGAGGAGGCTCATAGTCCAGCAGTGGACTGTAACGGGCCGTTGATTGATGATGAGCCCGCGAGATGAACTGACGATCTGACGCGAGTTGCAGGGAGAGACTGGATGCGGAAAGCACATGACCGCACAATGTGGAAAAATATGGAAGAGACCTATACTCAGCATTGCGTAGACAAAGGTTGAAGAAGAAGAAGAAGAAGATAGTAAAGCGTATCGCTTTTACAAATTTCTTTAGCGACTTTCATTTCGATAGACGGCAGAGTAGAATACATTTTTATTTATTTATTTATTTATTTATTAAACTAAGTATACAAAGAAAACGGCATCATTACAGGAAGATCCCAAGTCGATACCGCCACATCTAAATTAGTTAAAAACACAAATATACATTCTTATGATTAAAATCAACACAATATAAATCAACACAAACAATAACAATTTTTGTTTAAACCGAAAAATTCATTATATGCATCAATTATTATAATTGTTATTATTTCAGGAACTTAAATATTTACAAGTAACTTGAGTAAACTTTGCCAATTAAAAACATCAATTTCTAAGGACACTGCGTTTAATATTCGGAGAGCTATGGGAACCGGGGCATGCTTTAGGATATTTGTCCTACAGACCGGTAACGCAAACAGCTGGTTTCGAGGTCCAAGTCTAAGCCTCATGTTTGGGATGCACAATGCAAGCAATTGTAAAATCTGTGGATTGATTAATTTTCCTGTGATAACTTTAAAAATATATGTTGCCAGAGCCAACCCCCTTCTAACTTCTAATTTATAATACCCCACCATGCCTAACACAAACGAGGTAGGATACATGAGTGGAAAAAAGGGATAAACTCCATACATTTTCAGATATAAATATCGTAGAAATTTATTTTGTATCTTTTCTAACATTTGGTTATATTTTGCCTCATGCGGATTCCAAATTATACTTCCTGTTTCTAATTGACTTCTAACTAAAGAATTGTATAAAACTTTTATTGCTGTTATATTTTGTAAATCTTTTGTGTGCCGTAAAACAAATCCCAATTTTCTATAAGCCCTTTTGCATAAGTTTTGAATATGAAGATGAAACGTTAAATCTGAAGTCATTTATCACCAACATTACATTAGTCACCAACCCCTACTCTTCCCGTGGGTGTTGTAAGAGGCGACTTAGGGACTACGCATTGAGCAGGGAACGGGCAGCAGCGCTCTCTGATACAGTAACCTTTTAATCTGCTATCTCCAACCCGCCTGCCAAGCGTAGAGATTATGGCAAAACCAAACACTTAAGGGGAGGAGGCTCATAGTCCAGCAGTGGACTGCAACGGGCCGTTGATGTTGATGAGTGGACTTTAACAGGCTGAAATGACACTGAAGCAGTAAAATTTTATTTTGAGTAAGATCGACATGAATCTTTGAATAGTTTGTTCACTTTTGGATGTTACATCGTTTTGTGATTACATTTTTTTGGGTAAGTTCAGTACACAAAGTGCGGACTCTGATCTTTTCATTTAAAACTATATGCCTCTATGCAATCGAAATATTATGGGAAAAAGTCTAAACCAACGCAAGCGCAAAAATGAATAGCAAAGAATTTGTGCATGAAGCTGCTCTACTGTAAATGACACTGATTTTGTGCTCATTTTGCGAATTTCGTCAAAGAGAATAGAAATTTACCTGTAAGCAGCTTAGTAAGCTCCGTTTGCAAATTCACGGTAAAATTCGTGAATTTCGCAAAAGATACCGGATTCCGTTAATTAAAGGGGAACTTTTTGAAAAAGACCGGATGTAGCACGGTTGAAGTAATCGTTTTTGGGGATTATTTCTTTGATAAATAACGTGGTTAAGTTTACAGGAATATTTTAAGGCTTGAGTTTGTCTATTTTCTACTTGGATGGTTTGTGGTTATTGCAGGGTTAGTCCAGTTTTGTTTATTTATTGCTTCCGAGATTGGTCGGATCTTTTCACTAAAGAGTGAAAAGAATCTAAGATGATCATTCAAAATCATTTAAATGCAAACGAATGAATGAAATATGCTCGTACTTTGAAAATTTGTTTTATAAGAAGATATCTTGTGATATTTTTGAGATACGGGATACTTATGGTTACACTACTTTGCGTGGTACAATATGTACGTCTTGGTCAATTTTTCTTTTCGTATTTCGCTGTTTCTTAAGGGAAAATTGTTCAGTTTTAATAACTCCTGAATATAGTTTTTTTCTATAGATGTATTATTAGATATTAGATTTATTGTTTTTTGTTGTTTTTTTTTTGCTTTTTATTAGATTTCTTTTTTCTGTTGAACCCGCAATCAATTATGTCGCATCGTCTAGCAAATAGAAAAAATATAGATTATAATTATTATTGTTACAGAAAACGTCTGTTAACGATGCAGGTTCGAGTCCTGTCCAAGATCGACAAAAAATTTTTTTCGCTTTATAATTATTAGAAAAAATATAACCAATTTTTTTATATAGATTTTTTCAGTAACTCAAGTAAAGTATCCCAATATTTGTGATACGAGCTAGAAAATAAGTAGTTTTAGAACGGTAGCTTTGTTGTATGTAAGAGAGTATGATTTATTATATTATATGCTCTTTATATGCTAAAATATTGAATACGTTTCTAACAAAAGTAGGTACTTACGTTAGCAGCTGTGTTGTGTCCTTTTCTACAGTAAAAAGTTTCCTGGCAGTGTAATCGCTGAACTTGAGTATGGCTCTAGTGATGTCTTGCTTCTTATCGATATCGGCGCGGTCCTGGCCCTGCCACGACTCGATATACACGAGAGATACCCTCGTGTTCAGAGTGCGGAAGTACTGTGGACAAAAAAAGCTAATTAGTAAAGTCAAAAGTCAATTTTTTTTTATTCGAATTAAGATTTTTACAAATCATTTTTCGACGTAGAGTAAAGTATTTGAGTATAATTTTAATGTATTAGAAGATAAGGAAAATAACAACCGGAAATAATGACAGCTAAGAAAGAACAGTTTTTTGACTCGTTTTTAGGTAGGTTTCATCAACAGCCAGCAATACGTCCCCACCGAGGGGCGATTAGGCCTTAGTCGGCCATGCTGACCCAGTGCGGGTTGGTCGACTTCACACACAACCTTTGATTTTTTTCGCAGGAGTATGCAGGTTTCATCACGATGTTTTCCTTCACCGTTAGAGCGTCGAATAAACGTACATATGAATTCTAAATTCGAAAACACTTTGGTACGTGGTGGGGATCGAACCTGCGTCTCCCAGCGGCAGCGGCAGCGGCCCTGGCCACTAGACCACCGACGCTCTAGGTAGGTTTGCTGGGTTGTAAAGTTCCGTCACATTTCGTTAAATTCGCACTCCGTCAAATGATCAAAAAAACCGTCCAAATTCGTAGACGTTCGTAGCTATCGATCAATATCGCGAACCGTTAAAAGGCACCTGCTAAAAGACCTGTTCAAAACTATAATTGTATTTTCAAATGTTTCACCCGAAAAACTTCCACTGCTGGACAGTGGTCTGCCCCCAAAGATTTCCTCTTTTTTTTTTTAAATATTAGTATATTTTTTTTAATAAAAAATTACAATTTTTTTGGATCTTTTTTTTGCTATCATTATTTAAAGTCTTTCACTGCCTTTATCCAGCTAAGAGTTTTAAAATGTCAAATTAAGTACCTTTTTAAAATAAGATTGCACTTACATAACCAGTAAGTCTAATAAAGCGTTTTTTATCTAAGACATAAACGCCGAAACCCGACTGTAAAATCACTCACAGAGATTTGTGCCATATCACTAAGAAACTTGGCAGGGTTCTGAAAACTCGCCGAGACCAAGATAAGAGGTTTGGTATAAAGACCCCTTTACATAAACCTTGGGCTGTGATTGTCCAAGTTCAAGTGCAACCAAAACTTCATTATGGTAGATTTTTTTATATAATATTCGCTGTAGTATAAGTAATTATAGTTTGTTAAAAAACATTAATCGTTTTATTTTTCATTTTTTTGGTAATTTTTTTTTGTAAGATTTTAGATTTTTTTGATTTTACAAAACTGTTTAACCAAACATGTTTAAATTATTTCAAACAGCCGTTGGGCTCAATTTGACAGTGACGTACAGAACCAAACCAATATAAAAGAACTAAAAAAAAAGGGAAGTGTTCCGATTTTTTTGTGAAAAATAAGACTTGGCTTAAAGGTCGTGTAACCAGGTAATAATAATAATAAAAAAAAATTATGTAATTTTGTCTTTTTCAGGACAAGACGTGTCCTATCACATGAAAGTATAGGTAAGTTAATGCAGTTTTGTAGTTGTATAGCTTTTTACCTGCCTGAAGAAAATAGCAAAACCATTCAGTCGCATTTTGTTCTATATTCATTTTATGTTTTTTACATACCTACTCTGGAAGAGTTCGTTCTACTTCCCTTTCCAAAAAAGTGACAAGTTTCTTATACCGGGTGTCCAAAAAGGGTATTTGCACTTTTAAATATCAATAAATTGTCTTAATGAGGGTAGATAGCAAAAACAAATATGATGTCATACGTGGAGTTTATTGGAAATTTATTTGAAATGGATTCGTGTACCGGAGCTCAGCGCTCATTTTGTGTAAGAGCTTATTATCAAAACAATAATTCGATAATAACAGCTCGCCGCTTACATCGCGCGCAGTTCAATGTAGGGACATTTCTTTATCTCCCAGTGCGAATATCATTAGAAAATGGATTAAGACGTTATGGACGTCATTTGGACAACATATTTTTTTTTGTCGTAAACTTTCCATTGTATGTACTTTTTGCAAATAGTAATAAAATAATGAAATGATATATTTTTCATATATAATTTTTGAGTATAAACTGCCAACACCCTTTTTGGACACCCTGTAGTTCAGGTCTTAACTAACTATCCTATCTGCAAGGTGCTTTATATTTTACATTACAATGGGAGATAATGTCGGAACTTCGCCGCACATGTCCCACCTGGTACAGACGAGGCGAAGTTTCTGTACCCGTATAATCCACGCTTGAAATTCCGCCAAATCGAAGACTTATAGACGTACTACTTGAATTGTTTCCTTCCTCTCCGGCCGTGTATTCTGAGACTGGAAGACTTTTAATGCTATTGTTGCAATTCGGCAGTTGACTGTATATAGAAAAATAATAATTTTTCTACTATCAAGGAAATATATCAACCTAAATCACACTATGATAATATTATAAAGGTTTCATGCCTAAAGAAGCCTAAAGTACTGTCGCTTTCGCACCTCATGCATCCAACCTACTCAATGTTACTGGTTATCATTTAAGATACCTGTGTTTTGAAAGGGATTTGATTTGTTCCAACGCGCTTTTGTTATATATTTTGTGTCATGAGTTGTAAAAGGCTATAATAATCTTACGTGCTACATATAATTTATTTTATTTTCTCCCTCGAACTCCCAATAATAACGCCAATAAGTTAGGCAATTGGAGATATCTTATTTAGCTTAGACTGTCCCACTGCTGGGCAAAGGCTACCCTCTTCTTCTTTCATCATTATCCTTGGAGATACGAAGCTAACAAAAGTGAAGTAAATATTCCATACCATATTTTACTCCAGAACCTAACTAACATTTTATCGGATAGTGTGAAAACGCTCTTACACGTAGACCAAGTTTAGTTTACTTTTTAGTAACTACGAAAATTGCACCGTTTTACCTCACAAATTCCCGGGAAACTGTTATAACTTTGTTAAAGCGAGAACATTTTGAAATTCAGCATGGCTGTTTGAGAAATCGCAGGCGTTTAGTTACGAAGACTGCGATTGACAGCGCTCGTTGTGAATTCTTTTTTAAAATTTAAAGAATAAAGCTGGACAATCTATGTTTATCGACATCGATAACCTGTATATTTAATTTGAGGATTTCTTTTTGCCGTGTGGTGACGGCAGAGTAGAATACATTTGTCACCAACCCGTGGGTGTCGTAAGAGGTGACTTAGGGACTACACATTGAACAGGGAACGGGCAGCAGCGCTCTCTGATACAGTAACCTTTTAATCTGCGATCTCCAACCCGCCTGCCAAGCGTGGAGATTATGGCAAAATCCTCCACTTGAGTGGAGGAGGCTCATAGTCCAGCAGTGGACTGTAACGAGCCGTTGATTTGATTTGTTGATTTTTGGAAATGAATAAAAGTATCCATGTAAGTATACGGTGAAGGAAAACATCGTGATGAAACCTGCACACTCATGCGATGAAATTTAAAGGTTGTGTGTGAAGTCGGCCAACCCACACTGGGCCAGCGTGGTTGATTAAGGCCTAATCGCCCTAATCCAGGGTAGGCTCGAGCCCCTCGGTGGGGACGTATATGAGCTGTTGATGATGATGATGATGATCCGTGTATGTTAAAGGTATAAAAAAATTGTTATCCATAGGGGTCAAGTATACTTTAAATTAGAACAATCAGGAATTAAGCGAGAACTATTTTTTTTTTAATTATTAGATATTTATTAATAATATTATGTAATAATACAGTTACACTTTCAATTAAAAACAAAATATCGTCGACAAAAAACAATAATATAAAAATATTATTGACAGTCAAGAGCTACTCGAAAAGCCCACCCCTGGTCATTCCCGGCCCAAAAGTCCCCATCACACTAGCAGCGTTTCCGCGCTATATGGCGATGGACAACCTTTGGGCGAGAAACGAACCGGAGCGGGGATCAAGCCCTCTCTCCCTCAGTCGACGCCCTATCTCCCGGACAAAATTCCATGCCTCTTCACACCAACTCCCCAAAATTATTATTTATATTACTTTATCATAGTAATAGCGATTCATTCAGTAAATAGTGTTTTAGAGAAAAGGTACTCAATAGCCAAATGGCGAATATTGGAGGATAAAATATCCAAACAAAAAAAACACCATAAAACCATATTTGTATAGTTGATGGGAGGACACACAAATGGCCGATCTTTATTTAATACAAGAGTATTTGTTGTCTCTACCATAATGTAAAAATTATTTACGCAACGCGCAGTATAATATTTCGCATTGAACGTTAATATTTCTTTCCACTAGTGTTGGAGAAGCATAGTAACAAAACAAGTCTTCTATCGATAAATGTTTCTGAAAATTTGCTTTATCCGTTCGATTGTCGATAATTTGTTAATACTAAAAGCGAAGGCTTTTGCTTTGTATTTACAACATAAAACTACATAATTTTCATTTTTATTTCATCACTTTTAAATGACAATTATTTTAGTACGATCAGATCGGGGCGGGGGAATTGTATAAAAAAAGTTACTATAGGATATCTGATTACTTAGAGGACAGACGTCCATGGGAATAGATTGTTTGAGTAGCAGGCTTTTTCGATGTATATAAAGCATTAATTTTGTAATTGACAATATTTTATTTAAAAAAGGAAACGCAAAAGATGCGACTACTGTGGAGTTTCTTCGGTGAGCTCTTCTCCACAGATTCCACCATTGTGTTAGTGAACTCACCCAAAAAAATTTAATGACGGATCTAAGTGATGTAATAACATCCTATGGAAATAAATAATTTTGACTTTGACTTTGACTTGGGGATAGTCTAGAAAAGGTAAGGTCAGAAGTACTCAAAACCGACAAGCATGTACGAAGGGATTGATGAATGTGGATGAAGCGATAGAAGACATATGTCTGGATCGTAGCAAGTGGAAGGACGCGGTCTCTGCCTACTCCTCCGCGAAAGAGGCGTGACTTTGTCTACGTATGTATTATTTAAATACTCGTAAAAATATTATAAAGTATAGATTTATAAGTGACCACATTTTCAAATCATGCAAAAACTCACCTACCTTTAAACCGATACGATACCGATATCATAAGTATCGATAGTTGAATATTTGATGGACAACACTACGGTCCACTAACAATACAGAAATCTGGAGTAAACATGTTTTCGGTGTTCGGAATAAATACACCGTCATCGACATGATAATGGCATTATGGAGCGACAGGCTTGAGCCGGCCTCAACCCGGTCTGTCGAGGCCTGTCGGGGCCTACAAAGCCCTCAATGAGGATCAGCAGACTGTAATTTTATGTCAGCCCTGGTAAAGGAATGCAAACAAGCATTAAATTTACTATCGAGGAGAAGAAATATTACACTAGCGTGGGTGCCTGGTCATCAAGGCACTGAAGGTAATGAGATAGCGGACGAACTGGCCAGAACGGGTGCTGATGAAACCTTCACTGGTCCGGAACCTCACCTACCAATACCTCTAAGAATAACAATTGGAGTGATTAAAAAGAAGATAACCACAGAAACAAACGCCAGATGGAGGGAGACAAAAGGTCTCCGACAGTCAAAACTGTTCATCGAGGCGATTGATAAAAAGCAAACCAAAAGACTACTGGAATGTAAGAAAAATGAGGCGAGGCTGGTCACAGGGATAATTACTGGACACTGTGCACTAAACAGACACCTCACTATTATGAAGAAAGCCACAGATCCGTCATGTCCCGAATGTGGGGAAGAAGAAACAAGCATTCACCTAATTGCGGAATGCCCTATGTATTCTCTACCAAGATGGGAGATACTAGGAACCGATAGGATTGATAGAGAACAGTTAAGGGACATTTCAATAGGGAACATAATCAGACTTTGCAAAGCATCGGGTAGATTCGAGGGGTCGACGCTGCCGGGGCACCAGTAAAACCAGTGCTCCTCGGTTGTCTCCTAGAGGAACAGCGGGGCGAGGACTACCTGTTGAACCGCCGAAGGGGACGAGTTGTGTGACACCATGCGATCCGGAGGATACCACGCTAAGGAAGTGTGGGAGCACTAACGAGGAACTCTGGTCGGGGGGGGGGGGGGGGGAGCTCCGTGGGGGGGAATCTCCGGGTTTCCTTCATGCGGAGTGGTACCCCCTTCTGTCAGTGGTGAATCGGCTAGGACGCTCCAGCAAGCGCTTACCTGGAGCGGTGGGAGAGGATACGTGTGGGGGCAGAACTCGTCCGGGGAGAGCGAGGGAACAGGGAGTAATGTCCGATGCACCGCGAGTCCGAAGGGTGACAACCGAACTGGGAATTAGGGGTGAAATAGTTCTACGAACAGAGCAGGTCACCCGTCTGCGCTCCGTCGCAGGCGTCCCCCATAAGACATACATACATACATACAAGCCCTCAATGAGGATCAGCAGACTGTAATTTTATTACTTAGTGTTTGGTAAGGGTTTCGTGAAATGAAATTAACGCATGGACATTTCACACAAGACTAAAACTAAACAGAGCCTGTATCACAGATTAATATTACATGGGTGGGTATACATCATTGGTCGACTTCACACACAACCTTTGAATTTCTTCGCAGGAGTGTGCAGGTTTCATCACGATGTTTTCCTTCACCGTAAGTGCGTCGAATAAACGTACATTTGAATTCGAAATTCGAAAATTCATTGGTACTTGGTGGGGATCGAACCCGCGTTTCCCGGACGGAAAGCAGCGGCCCTTACTACTAGACTACCGACGCTCTGTATACATACATAAATAGATAAATATAACTTATATTGGGCGTCACGTGTCGGTAGTGTAGTCTAGAGCCTCTGACTCCCATTCGGAAGATGCAGGTTTGAACTCCACCAATGTGTTTTAAATTTCGAATTCATTATTACCCACGACGGACGGAACGGAACGGAGGCGGTATATGCGTTTGGGGTAAGAGGTTGTTTGTTTGTTTGTTTGTTACCTTCTATCTCGAAAACCACTGGACCGATTTAGTTCCGGTTTTTTGCATTGAAAAGGTATCACTTCAACTTAGGATCTTAGATATGTTTTATGTAGGTAGACCATCAGGGAGCGCTGCAGCAGCCAGATAAGTTGGCAACACAGGAGTTATCAAAAACTACCGAATCGATTTCGATGCAGTTTTTTGCATTCAAAAGGCTTCATATTGGAGCTGGTTGTTAGACATGCTTTGGGGCGGTAGACCACCAGGGAGCCCTGCAGCAGCCACATGAGTTGGTACTACAGGAGTTCTCAAAAAGTACTGAATCGATTTCGATGCGGTTTTTTGCATTCAAAAGGCTTCATTTTGGAGCAGGTTCTTAGATACGTTTTATGGAGGTAGACCACCAGGGAGCCCTGCAGCAGCCAGATAAGTTGGTACTACAGGAGTTCTCAAAGAGTACTGAATCGATTTCGATGCGGTTTTTTGCATTCAAAAGGCTTCATCTTGGAGCGGGTTCTTAGATACGTTTTATGGAGGTAGACCATCAGGGAGCCCTGCAGCAGCCAGATAAGTTGGCACTACAGGAGTTCTCAAAAAGTACTGAATCTATTTCGGTGCGGTTTTTTGCATTCAAAAGGCTTCATTTTGGAGCTGGTTGTTGGATATGTTTTGAGGCGGTAGACCACCAGGGAGCCCTGCAGTAGCCAGATAAGTTGGCATTACAGGAGTTTTCAAAACTACTGAACCGGTATCTTTACAGATCAGGTTCTTGGACATGTTTTATGGCGCATGGCGGTAGACTATAAAGAAATACTGCAACAGCGAGGATAGGTGGCCGCTTGGACACTAAGTAACTAGTAGTCTCAATATCGCACATACCAAATTTCTGCCAAATCCAAACAACATCCATCATTTTGATTACCGCCAGTTAGTTTTAAAAAGGCATACTAATAAATTATGTATGTTTAATTACTAGCATAATATACAATATCGAAACACAAAGAAAACAAAATGTCGTCATTTTTATTTAATGATATGTTTTAGTGTGCTAAGTGATAACAAACAAAAGTAACGTACTTTCCAAAAAGTTTAAAATAAAAACAAAATTGAAAATTTTAAAAAACCCACGCCGGATGTTAAAACATATTCAAATAAAAAACAAAATTGAAAATTTTAAAAAACCCACGCCGTATTTTAAAATATATTAGAATAAAAAGGATTAAATAACCTTTTTGGGAAATCCCCCGACCAGAGTCAAATAAGATAAGAAATATAAAATAAAGAAATCTATAAAAAGAGTGATTTCTCACGAAATCCGCCACACAGACAACGAATTATGACCTTTCTTAGTCCTTACGTTTACGTACCTACTTACCTTTTGCTTTCTCGTAGAGATAGACACAGCAATAATATTTATTAATTTAGGTACTATTACATACTCATCTATCTAATAATATGATACAAATCCAATAAAACACGTCGGGGGCTGCCATCATCGCTCTCTTTGTTCGAAATTTCAGTTTAAATATTATAACTACTTATTTATATATCTCAAAAACTAAATCTGTGCCTCCTGTGACGAGTGATTTAAGTTGAGTTGTACCCTTTTTGTGTTTTTGACATGAGTATTATCAGAAAAAAATTACGTTTAAAATGGGCTAACTCACGTTCTTCTATCTGCTATAGTTTCAGAGATAATTTTGTGCAAGGTGATACAACTGCCCGGATTTTGGCAAAAAAGTCGTGAATATCAATATTTGTGGAGTTGTAACCTCAAAAGTATTCACTCAGCACACAATTTTTCGTGCTTCGTGATTTAAATTCGATTGTATTCAATTTCACTTTTTTTTTTTAGTACATTTATGGTGAATATTGATGTGTATAGAGTAATATCCCTTTGAACCGACTCTTTCCGACATAATACCTAGGGTACAAATCGACATGTACCTACCATTTCGAAAAAGAATGTATGCCTTTTTTTGGGAAAAGTGATACATCGTGACATGAATCTTTCTACACAAAACAGTTTTTATGTGTAAACAGATATAAATGTAATTGTATCTAAAACTCAAACCATTTTTAAAAATATTTCTGTAGAACAACTATGTGCTTAATGATACAAGTGCGGATGGCCGAGGTGCGCGGGGTGAAGCGCCCCGCGTGATCGGGGATGCGCGGGACCTTAAACCGTAGTGTCGCCGCGGTCTTGATGGACCAAACTAAACTAGCTCCGCTTTTCTGAATGTAGAAGGTATTTGGTTCTGCCATTCTTCCCTTTCGGGTATAAGAACTTCATATAATAACCTAACAAAGTTCTGTTTCATAGTCATCACATCAGAGGGCATCGCCATGATAGGATTCCTGATTAGATTTTCAGCTAATCTACTCATCACATTAGAGGACCACCTCTTCCTTCCGGCTTCAAGCGAGCGAAGCATAGCTGTTTGAGCTTCTTTCTGGACATGTATGTGAAGCGGTGCTATGTTAAGCACCGCTTCCATGGCCGGAGTAGGTGTCGACGAGATGGCCCCTGTGATAATCAAACAGGCAAGTCTTTGCAGACTGTTCAGGGAAGCAATATATGTTCGCATAGTGGTTTTCTTAAACCACGACAGGCAGCCATAGGTAACCATAGGCCTGACTATGGCAGTGTACAACCATAGAGCGTGTCGGGGTTTAAGCCCCCACCTAGAACCGACCAGGCGACAGAATTTGCCCAGTGCAGACTTTGCCTTTTTAACCACATAAGTGTTTATTCCATATGAGCTTATGATCAAGGTATATACCGAGATATTTAGCTTCATATGCAAAATTTATAGTTTTGCCGAAGAGTGTAGGAGGCCAGAGATTATCTAGAATCCTTCTCCTCGTGAAGGGAACTATAACGGTTTTGCTAGCATTGACAGATAATCTGAATTGCACGCACCACCGTTCAACTTTCCTAAGAGCATTTTGCATAAGACTTGATACCGTGTCGTGACATTTACCCACAATGGATATGACCAAGTCATCAGCATATCCCTGGGTATACAAGTCTGCCGAATTAAGTTCGTTTATCAGGCAATCAACTACAATGGACCACAGTAGCGGGGATAAGACCCCTCCTTGCGGGCACCCCCTCGTCACTCTCACATCAAGAGTGCAATCAAAGAGGGTCATGAGCATTGATTCGACCCACACTAATGTCGTCTCATCAATACCTCTATCTCTCATACATTTGAGTATGATGTCTGTCTAGGTGTTATCAAAAGCTCCCTCAATATCTAGAAAGGCACAGAGGGCGATCTCCTTGTCTTCAAGCGCTCTCTCCAAACGATCCGTAAGCTCCATAAGGACGGTTTCGGTCGATTTTCCTTTCTGGTACGCATGCTACTTCACATGCAGGGGTATCACACTAAGGTAGTTCTCCCTGATGTGCAGATTAATAACCTTTTCAATCGTTTTTAGAATGAAAACGGTGAGACTTATCGCTCTAAAGTACTTAGGGTCGGCTTTATCCCGATCACCCCCCTTGGGAATAAACGCTACACGAACCCTAGTCCATTGTAGTGGAATATGTCCCCAAGCCAAACTAGCTCTGAAGATTCTCACTACAATCCCTAAGATGGCATCTTTACCTTGCTGGAGTAGTGCAGGAAAAACGCCATCCTCCTCTCCGGACTTATAGGGCTGGAAGCTATCAATAGCCCACGCAATTCTATGAGGTTTAATTATAGATGTGGCCCTCTTCCAGACTTCTACAGAGGGCCTGGACTTAGTCATCCTTGTAGCCGGGGGGAGACTTGTGTGGCCCAGGACTTCTGAGCCAGGAAAGTGAACTTTTGCTAGGAGTTCTAGTGTCTCCCGGGCAGAGTTTGTAAAAATCCCATTCGGCCCTCTTAGTAGGCCGAGATGAGATGGAGGCGATTTAGACAGAATCTTGTGAATCTTGGCAATGTGAGGCGTGCTGTTGATCGCCTCACAGAACCTTCTCCAAGATTGTCTTTTTGCTCTCCTCAGTTCCTTGTTGAAGCCCGTGAGGGCAGAGCTGTAGGCATTCCAGTTGATAAACTTTGATTAATTTTGTAAAACTTGTATTTATTTTCACATTCCACATCTTTTTCATTGAGCGGTACATCTTGACTTGTATCATTTAGCACATATTTTAAAAGACTAGGATTTTAGTAAACTGATACAATTCAGGTAAATTATGGAAATAAGCGAATGCTAAGTAAATAAACAAAATCTCTAGGGTTATATCTTCATCTTTTGTTTGAAGAACATTGTGCTAGGATCATTATTTTTATGAGTTATTAGATGTTTTAACTTCGTGTATATCAGTTTACACAAAGACAACTTAATTGTAAGTACTTAGGTGCAACGTAATTTAACTATACAAGTATCACTTATTACATGATTAATGCACGTAATAGACAGAAGAACAGGTACAACTCACAGGTTTTACATGAATTACTTATAAGATTTAATATTAACCAATAAAACTAAAATATGCTATAAAAGAAAATGTTTTACTGTACTAAACAAGATACTCAAGTTTAACCTAGCCCACTTAGTTCATGAACTAGAATTTTTTAAATCTTGTTTTTGCTCTCCTGTAAAATGATGATTTTTCATTTGTATCACTTATCACAGGAAGCACAGAAATATAATGTAGATTCTGAATAAGTAAAACTCACGGTATTTATATAAAATTTATTAATGTCAGAGCAGGGAATGGCAGACCTCGACGTGTTTTATTGGATTTGTATCATATTATTAGATAGATGAGTATGTAATAGTACCTAAATTAATAAATATTATTGCTGTATCTATCTCTACGAGAAAGCAAAAGGTAAGTAGGTACGTAAACGTAAGGACTAAGAAAGGTCATAATTCGTTGTTTGTGTGGCGGATTTCGTGAGAAATCACTCTTTTTATAGATTTCTTTATTTTATATTTCTTATCTTATTTGACTCTGGTCGGGGGATTTCCAAAAATGTTATTTAATCCTTTTTATTCTAATATATTTTAAAATACGGCGTGGGTTTTTTAAAATTTTCAATTTTGTTTTGTTTATTTTATTCGACGCTTTTAAGGTAAAGAAAAATATCGCGAGGAATCCTGTACTTACTGCGAAGAACTTCAAAGGTAGCGTGTGACAGCCTTTGGAGG
The DNA here is from genome assembly GCA_951230895.1 of Carpatolechia fugitivella. NCBI lineage: Eukaryota > Metazoa > Arthropoda > Insecta > Lepidoptera > Gelechiidae > Carpatolechia > Carpatolechia fugitivella. Next base: position 16,611,887 of record OX579650.1, read on the forward strand.
TTCCGGGTTCGATTCCCTGGATGGGGACACTGTCAAGCAAAAATCTCTTTGTGATACTTTCCCCAGTTTGGTTAGGACATTGCCGGCTGAATCACCTGATTGTCCGAAAAGAAAGATGATTCCGTGCTTCGAAAGGCACGTTAAGTCGTTGGTCCCGGCTACTATCTAGTCGTTACATGAGCCAAGTCAGCGGCCTTTAGCGGCTCTATAACACTGACACCAGGGTTTGTGAGGTCGGTTGTCAACCAAACAACCCACACGACGATGATGATGAATGATATTGATGTAAGATAGTGTTACGATTACATCATAAGATAGGTAAGGTAAGTATTATTACTTTCATCCCTCTTTTCCAAACTATACTGCACTTTACTGTTTACACTATAACATAATATTATCACCGACATAAAAACGTGTAATTACACGAACCTTTTATCTCGTAATACCATACGTCCATCCCATAGAAACCATGGGATTATTCCCCCCTCCCCCCTCGATCGCCATAACCATTGTGGACAGATGTAATAGTGAGAGGACAGTTCGCCCATTGGGACGAATGGATGAAAGTGGGTGTGTACACCAGACTGGGAAATAAATACATTTAGTAGTGGCTCAATGAGCTAAAGACCTCGAAAGTATAATTATTTTTTGAGATATAGGTATTTTTGCCGTGTGGTGACGGCAAAGTAGAATACATTTGTCACCAACCCCTACTCTTCCCGTGGGTGTCGTAAGAGGCGACTTAGGGACTACACATTGAACAGGGAACGGGCAGCAGCGCTCTCTGATACAGTAACCTTTTAATCTGCAACCCGCCTGCCAAGCGTGGAGATTATGGTAAAACCCTCCACTTAAGTGGAGGAGGCTCACAGTCCAGCAGTGGACTGTAACGGGCCGTTGATTTTTGATTTGATTTGCGGTATTTTTGTTTTTTACATTTCCAACTCTATATCTCCGCTATGTTGAAAAATTCCCTAAAAGTGACTCGAAAAAAATATATTTATCGAACCTGCTCACAAAAATAAATCGGTCATTGGAAACACAAAAGCATTTTTGCCTAGAAGCTGGAACGGAAGCTCTTTGCGCTCGCTCGGTCAAATAGTTTGCATCCGAAACGAAATCGTTATTGTCAAGATCTTTTTTTTTAAATTCATTAATCGAAATATTTCAATTTCCAGATAAACACATAAAAAATATTCTTTCAAATATCTTGCTTAGAAACAAAGTTCTATGGCTTCAAAGTTGATGGTTAGACAGAGAGGTCCGACGTGACCTGTGACGTCATATTATGTCACGCGGGTCATACATCCGGCATAGAAAATTTTGTTTTCGTAAGGGGGACAGATATATTTGTTTAATAATGTTGTATCTAGTTTCTTTCTCGATCAATTTCGATTCTGTTTTGACTGTCAGTATTCAATTTTTGTATACTTTCAGATGAACTATGAAAAAAACTAATATTTTTTTATGCATATTCCTATTGTCGATCTACATCGTTACGAAAATCTTAACTAGAACTCAAGTTGAACTCAAGCCCCCAGAATAGAATAGAATAGAAAGAATAGAATGTACTTTATTGCACACAAGGATATAGCTTGAAAGTACAGAAGATAGATAAAAGGGTGTACAGATAGGCGGCCTTATTGCTAAGGTAGCAATTTCTTCCAGGCAACCTTAGGGTACAAGAAAACTTTATAGTACAAGTCTTAATTCACTTTACTCTGATAAACTCGTTAAAAGTTGCAAAAGTCATTCGTCTTGACCCTCTTTAAAACCACGCAAATTCTCTTAGAAATGTATAGGATCTGTTGAAAAAAAAAAAGGTATGATTAGTGTGTAGCCCACTTAAGATCAGCACGCGATGGCATTTTGTTTTGGGGACGTGAAGTGACGAAATATAATGGTAGCACATACTGTTCTCATGGACGGCTTAGGGAGAAAAATCTTTGTGTTTTGTTGACGAAAACGCCGAATGAGTGTGTTTGTATTGTACTGTAGGATGGAATTCGTTTTGATGACAAAGGATGTTTTTTCTACAAAAAATAAATATCAGCTAGCAGAACCATGAAATATTATTATGTGGGTTGTAAGGTCGACAACCGGCCCCACAAATCCTGGTGTCGTGTCAATGTTGTAGAGCCGCCAAAGACCACTGACTTGGCTCGTGTCGACTAGATAGTAGCCGGGACCAACGGCTTAACGTGCCTTCCGAAGCACGGAATCATTTTTCTTTTCGGACAGTCAGGTCAATGTCGTAACCAAACTGGGGAAAGTCTCACAAAGAGATTTTTGCTTGACAGTGTCTCCTTCGGGAATCGAAACCGGAACCTCCGTAATGGGCGTCGAAATCTCGACCACTCGGCCGCGGAGGCTAAGCCAATCATCCTAAGTGCAAAATTTTGAAATTTTCATGATTCTCAACTTTCAGTCAAAATCTCTACTGAAATAAAATAATTAAATTTGAATTTTGAATCTTCTTTATATGGATTGCCGTGTGGTGACGGCAGAGTAGAATACATTTGTCACCAACCCCTACTCTTCCCGTGGGTGTCGTAAGAGGCGACTTAGGGACTACACATTGAACAGGGAACGGGCAGCAGCGCTCTCTGATATAGTAACCTTTTAATCTGCGATCTCCAACCCGCCTGCCAAGCGTGAAGATTATGGAAAAACCCTCCACTGAAGTGGAGGAGGCTCATAGTTCAGCAGTGGACTGTAACAGGCCGTTGATGTTACATGGGTTCGTTTACATAGTTTTCAAAATAAAATATAGCCTAATAATGTATTTTTATCTCCTGGCATATCTTATTTTCGAATTTCATGTAATCTTTATGTAATAGATTATCCAGACGAAAATCACTTTCGCATGTTATTAGTCAATAAGAACTTTCAAGGATACATGATAGCCTATTTACATAATTAATTTGTATAACACAGAAGAAACAGTAAGTCGGGTTTGTAGCATATAGCTATAGCTGAAATTGTTTGTTATCACGTCTGTGTAATATTTTAAAATGGTTTAGAGCTAATAAAACAATTTTTTTGTTATTTTAATTTTAAGAAAAAGAGATGGCACGGGGCGTAGTGATTTGGATGCCTTTAGAACATGCGGAGGACAGAATAGAATAGAATAGAAATATATTTATTGTTTCGCTGTGCGGGAAACATTATGTCCTAAAGATCTGGTAACTTAATATTTGCTATTCTAGTACGAGTGCTTTGGAAATAATTTAAGATTCAAAATTTAATTAATTATTGAAAGAAAGAAAGAAAGAAAGAAAATATTATTTATTATCCACCAATTTAAATAATTTTATACTTAAAATTAAAATTATTAAAACTAAAGGCGGATAATAGGGAACGTCTCAGTATATGCTGCCACCGGAACAAGTCCCGAGGCGGCCATGTTTTTCAGACGCCCCTTTTATCTGTGGTTAGTGATTTTATGATAAATGTGTATGTTTGTATTGTGTATATTTTTGTGCTAAGTGTGTGAGTATGGGAGAGAACAAGAGAAATAAGTGGTATTAATGTTATGTGTAGGTTAGTGTGTCTTTTCATGTAAATACAGCGTTTGTCGTTTTTTTTTATTAATAAAATTTAATTTCTAGTTTTGAATACGCCTACAACTAATCAATTTCAATTTTAATTTTGGGTTACATTGAATGTAAATCTTAGAGGTTCCGAAACCTGATAGGAATGCTTCCAGGATTCTGTTGCGGTTTGTCTTTTTAGGAGCGCTGCTTTGTATTTATTTTTAAAATATATTATTCCTGTCTTCTTCCTAAGGGGAGGAGGTAGATCGTTCCAGATCTTAGCGGCATTCCTTTTAAAGCAACCTCTGTACCGTGAAGATCTATGTTCAGGTACTTTTAACAAATTTTGTGATACAGAACGGAGGTTTAATTGTTGGACTTCTTTAAGCCATGTTAGTTTTTCAAATAAATATTCAGGCTTTTTGTTCCAGATCACACTATGTGTAAGACTCGCATAGTGGAGTTCTCGTCTAGCTTTCATATTTGGGATAGATTTTTTGTTTAAGTAGGGAGTAATATATTCGCGTTTGGGTATTTTTAAACTAAACCGGATACAAGCATTTTGAACCCGTTGTATGGCTCTTTCAGTAACTGCATTTATCCTAGGCCCGTAAACTGAACTGCAGTAATTAAATGGAGAGAGTACCAGAGAATCGACTAGCATCATTCGCAGTTCTTCCGTTAGGTATGATTTTATTTTATATAGTGTCTTTAATTTAAAAAAAGCGTTTCTAATTTTTTCATTAATATGGGTTAAAAATTTTTGCTCACCGTCTAAAATTAAACCAAGGTTTCGTGCATCTAATACTGGTGAAATAACGATGTCGTTAATTTTTATTGGAAGTCTAGGAGGGTCGCGCCGCTTCCTAAAACTATTTCTTCTTTCCAGTTTCCCAACACATTTCACTTCTCCCATTCGTGTACTGAACAGACGCTTTGTACAGATCGCGCCAAACTTCTAGACCGCTCTGAACACGGCCCGATTCGATTTGCTACTGCAAAATATAGGTGAAAGCGACAACGCGCAATGCGCGAAGCAACTTCAGAGCGGTCTAGAAGTTTGGCGCGATCTATTAAGCTTACTATAAGTTTGATGATTATTTAAATGACAAAGAGGCTTGGTGTTCGGATGGTCCAGCATGGCACAGGAAACATTAACAATATGTGTATTGAAACAAGTAAACAATATTTTATTAAAAAAAAGAAAATTACAAAATATACAAGTCATGTGGAGTTTCTTCTCCCCAGAAGGTGTACACTTATAGAGAATGTGCCAACCAGGGACGAACTTCTTATGTCCTCCTAGCTTTGACGTCAAAAAATGATTTTGTTAAATCTTACTTCGAATAAAGACATTTTTAACATCATTGGATTGTACTCGTATTGGCCGTACTTTGTGTATGCTGGTCCAGGTGTGTCAGGAGGACAGAGAGTGGTGGAAAAATTGGGGAAGGCCTTTGCCCAGCAGTGGGATCACACGTAGTAAAAAAAAGAAAAAGAAAATTTGCGAACTTAAATGTTGTTAAGCTATGGTAAAATAATGGATCTGAGTTGTTGCTCCGCTAGCTACGAGGCGTTGTTGTGGCAAAAAATAAACATAATATTAACAGATGTTTTTGTAAAAATTATTATTTTTTGTCTTATTCGAAGAAATATTGTATGTGACAGTAACTTAAAGAAAAAACATTGATAGGGTTGATTTAGTATAATATAGTACAATTTTCCGTTGATAGTCTAAAAAAATAAACTGGTCCTTTTTTAAATTATTTTATTTTTACGATAAACAAAAAGCCGTTCCATTGAGTTAAAGAATTAACCAGCACTGTTCAGAAAATGTTGCAATAATTGGCAAGCACTTTTAATTAGGGCTTTTAATATCCGGTAATTCCAGTCGATATTTATACGGAGATAAAATCAGTTCAATTCCAGGTCTGGTCGTGTTTAATCTGATTGTAGTATAAATTAAACCGGACTGTTTCGCTTTGAATTTAAAGCGACGGGTAAGTGCAGGAATGCAATAAAGCTTGCACAAAATAATGGAGGCAGAAGGTAAAAACTATTAATGTGCTTTGAAGAGCGTCGGTGGTCTAGTGGCTAGGGCCGCTGCCTCCCGTCCATGAGACGCGGGTTCTATCCCCACCACGTACCAATGTGTTTTCGAATTTCAAATTCATTATACGTATATTCGACGCTGAAGGAAAACATCGTGATGAAACCTGCACACTCCTGCGAAGAAATTCAAAGGTTGTGTGTGAAGTCGACCAATCCGCACTGGGCCAGCGTGGTTGAATAAGGCCTAATCGCCCTAAATCAGGGTAGGCTCGAGCCTCTCGGTGGGGACGTATATGAGCTGTGGATGAATGTGCTCGCTAAAATAGCATCAAATCTCTTAGGAGTTTATGGGCCAAACTAAACAATTTTTGTTCAAAAGGAAGGATTTTCTCAAGAAGAGAGATTTAACTCGATCAGTCTCAAAAGCTTTCCGCTGGCTCTAGGTTCCCCTTTAACGCCCAATAACTACATAAATAGTGCAGAGCAAATTCCAGTTTCATTATCATTTGATAGCCTTAATAGATGGCTATAATTCACAACATATTATATTCCCCATATACAGGTGTTTTAGCCGTGTGGTGACGGCAGAGTAATTCCCGTGGGTGTCGTAAGAGGCGACTTAGGGTAGTCACTACACATTGAACAGGGAACGGGCAGCAGCGCTCTCTGATACAGTAACTTTTTAATCTGCGATCTCCAACCCGCCTGCCAAGCGTGGAGATTATGGCAAAACCCTCCACTTAAGTGGAGGAGGCACATAGTCCAGCAGTGGACTGTAACGGGCTGTTGATGATGATAGCAACGCAACTTTCATTAAAAATTATAAAGATTTTGATAGTAAAAAAAAACTCAAAAGTCTACTTACCAGATCAGCAATATTTGCGACCTGAATCGCGTCGTGGACGACCTCTGACCTCGTGCTCCCATTTCTTCTATCAAACATAGCCTTGTCAATAACCAAGGCTGTCTCTATGTACTTGGTGGTCTCTCTGACGTCACGCCTGCGACGGTTCAGGGCGCGGAGACCAGCGTCATGCCACCAGCGCCACGCGCGGTCTTCCTTCGACCTGGTATCCCTGGAGAAGAAAACTGGGTATTAGGATTTAAAATGATGGGAAAAATTTAAACACTATCATTTTGAAATTTTCTAAGGGAACTAAATATTCCCTAACTTAAAACTGGCGATAGTCAATAAAAAAAAAAAACAAATAAAAAACAAATATTCCCAATCAATCAACCTTGGTCTCATCCCGCCCGCCAGTCGAGCCTGGTTGTAGCCAAGAGTAGGTTTTTTTTTTAAATTTTATTTTTATTAAAGTTTGGATGTTAGTTACGTCATTACATTTTTTTGGGTGAGTTCACTACACGATCTGCGGACTCTGTGGAGAAGAACTCACCGAAGAAACTCCACATGCGTCGCATCCTTTGCGTTTATTTTTTGTCAAATAATAATATTATAGTCATTTACAAAATTCAACCATGTGATTTTTTTTATTGTGAATTTAAATTGTACTTGGTATTATATTAAAATGTAGAATAATTATTGCAACGAAACAGTAGGTTTCGGCATCAAGAGATCAACCAATCGTACGACATCCAGTCACATTTAATAATCAACAATCTTCATCATTTGATAACAGCAAAAAAAAAGTTTTTAAACAGATTAGGGTGGCCTTTGTCAGGGCTGCCATTAATTCTCGTCCTAATCAACTGTAAGCCCGTCAAGAACATTATTATAAGAAATTATCTGACAAAACTTCGGGCCGACCGGAATCGAAGATTCGATAATAAAGTTATATTGATTGCGAAGGTCGCTTCGACCTTTTATTTGAAAATTCTGTGGAAATTTTCGCGTTTGAGGAGATAACGAGATGTCAGTTCTTGGTATTCAGTGTGAATAAGAATTTTAGGGAGTCTTCCGTGTTATTGAGCACTTGTAAGATAAATTTTGCATACCTAAACATAGACTTTGAATTCATACGAAGTATATTTTGTATACCGACGCTATTATTAAACGTTTCGGTATTGCCTATGCTTCTTTATTCAAAAGAACTCTCAAATGTAATAAAACCTTCTTCTTTTTCTTTATCGTGTGGGTTGTAAGGTCGACAACCGACCTCACAAACCCTAGTGTCAGTGTTATAGAGCCACCAAAGGCCACTGACATGGCTCGAGTAACGACTACCTATAGATAGTAGCCGGGACCAACAACAGCTTAACGTGCCTTCCGAAGCACGGATCATCTTTCTTTTCGGACAATCAGGCGATTCAGTCTGCAATTGCCTAACCAAACTGGGGAAAATCTCACAAAGAGATTTTTGCTTGACAGTTTTCGTCGTAATGAGCGTCGAAATCTCGACCACTCGGCCACGGTGGCCGAGTGCTCGAGAATAATAAAACCTTAACCATCACATTTTCGTGAGCCTTAAACTACAGCATCCTTGTGAGCTCTTCTCTCTTCTACAGTATTTTAATCACAGCCTTTAAAGCATCAGGTAAAACAGGCATTCCCTGGGGTACCTTCTCCAATGCCACGCAACATTTGTTTAGACGATCCAGTGGAGAAAAAACCGTGGATAATTTAGCAGAGGAATTAATCCCATCGGGGATTATTTTCCGGGGAGATTGCGCCGGCGCGGGCCGGGAAGCGTGCGTGACTAAGGAGATTTGTCAAGTTGGAACGTAGGGCTGAACCTTGTCCGCTTTTAAAAGTCTTGCAATATTAGCGGTCAGTACTAGAAAATAAATTGTTTTTACAATCAAGATTTAAAAGCTGTAATGATTTGAAAGGAAATGTCTGCAAGAAATGACAATTCGTAGCGTATGTTTTATGTGCCAAATCAGGTACCTACATATCTTTATTCACATGCTTGAGAAAATATTCATTAAAAAGTTTGATGGTTTATTGTATTGATGAGTTTTGATATTGAATAAGATATTTTCATCACCATTTTCTGATGTATTAAAAAAAAAATACTAATAATATATACATATCGAAAGTAAAAGATCATCACATCACCATTCATATAAGAGCCATTCCGAGAAACTCACTTGAAGTAATGAGGTACTAATTAAAGAAATATATTTGTATAAGTATTTATATTTATAAGCATAAACGAAAGTGTAAACATTATTAGCAATGTCATTTGATGGCTCCATAATTCAGACACCAGGGTTGATAAGAATATTTAGAAGAAGACGATGAATATTTTAGCCACTTTTTTCGTCCGTCACTATCCAAGCACCAACGACTTGTTTTCCAGAATATAGCTGGGCAAACAGGCAGTATTTGCACGGATCTCGTTGGCAAAATCGTCTGGAAGCGTAAATAATTATTTTGTAAATTTGACGTCTTCGTCCGAAGGCCCCTCCAAGGCGTGTCTGGCTTAGCGTGTCAGCACTTGCAAATTTTGCCAACCAATCCTGAGACTGGAACATTTTTCATTATAATTCGGTTTAAATCTGATTTTAGTAATTGCAATGTTAATCCGCGCTGGGGATGTGACTGTTTCTTGGAAGTTTAAGCGTTTTGTTAGTAAAGAAGTCATTGGAAGATCATTAAAATAATACACATGAATAAGCTTGAAGAAAATTGTTTTTTTAATCGTTTCTGAGAAAAGTTGTGTTTCATACTAGAACTTAATTTGAAATTACAAAAAATATAATATATGCCGATGAATTCTCAAAGTTTTCAAACGAGCTATAAATGCAGTATTGTTATTGATAAGTTGTGTTATAATGCAACTAAGATCGTGCTAAAAATGTTCAAAAAGATGGCACCTTTTACATAGAGACGTGTCGTCATTCACACTTTGACATTTGAATTTAATGAACTTACAAAAAGAAGTGAATAAAAATTAAAACGCTAAGTGTCTGTAGTATCTTTGAAATAAAATAACTTAACAACATAAAAAAAACAAACTTTCGTTTCATAAAGCAAAAAATATTATAAATAATGTGATCATAGGTACCTAAAAAAGGTCCTTATTATAATTTATAACATAATTAATTGGTCATCGAAACCTATCAAACAACAGAACAATGAACGTTGATTCCACCTTTTCAACTTGCACAAACCATCCAGTTAACCTCTTCATTAAAGTTTAAAATCAAATCAGTCTACCGAACGCCAGTTTTGAAATGTCAAAGGATGAATATCAAAGTGGGACAGATAAAATTGAACTCGCCTTATCTTTGAACCCTGATTGGCTCTGAAATGACTTCCAACTGTAGATAGAATTTTAATGTCCCCTTTGACTGAATGCACCGTGATTTCGTTGATTCTATTTCAGTAACGATTTTGTAAATCGGTCAATTATTCGACCGTTTTGTTCAAACAAAATGTTTCAATGTTATGTTTAGATGCAATCATACGCTTGTTTTGTAAGGGGCAAAAAGTATTTTGGTATTCTCGGATTGGTTGTTGCAAGAATTTCAGCCAGTTTTTAATAACTTTAATAGTCTCTTGGCTAAAAACTGATTTAAAAAAGTTACACGTTAGATTAAGTTTACCACGTAGCAATCGTAGCAATGTGTTTTTGGATTTCGATTTACCAAATTTAGCTGATAAGAACAACAACCACACACGCTCACTTAGATAATGAATGAATGTTAATTCTTTTGTTTTTGTTTTCTTTATCTTTCTCGGCCATATTGGTTTTGTCTCTGGACTATCCAATATATTTTGTTTCTTTCTTAAGCCAAAAGAAAAAACCTTTCTCTGAAGATAACTGCAAATAAGTTCCACACCATCAAAGATCGCGTCAATCGATGAAATAAAATCCCGTGCATCCCGCGAGAGCCTCCGATATTAGAGCCTTTTATCAGTTGCCAACAAATTGGGTTCCAACTGAATGATTCATAAGGTAAGCCATGTCTGTGTGAGAGGGTCTAACAACAGCCTTTTTCGTACATAATCATCGGAATAAAATATATTCACCATGCATCGTAAACAAGTAGAATATTATAGTATAAATTTATTACTGTTACAGATAACGTCTGTTAACGTAATATCTGTCACTAGTCCTGTCCAAGTGTCCAAGTTTCGCTTTATAATAGAATATTGTTTGAAATAATTGTTTTAATTTTAGATACCTAGTTCAAATGCTAACTAACCGTCTTTATACATGATAATATTTTTTTATACTGTTTGGAACTAACCGATCTCACATTTTCTAGTTTCAATTGGAGAATCAAGCGTTTAGGCCTTTATGTTCTAACCAAAACGGGGAAATTCTCACAGATAGATTTTTTACGATGTCCCCACCGGTATTCAAACCTGGATCCTACGTTCGGCCACGGAGGCTGTTGTATTTGACTGTGAATAATAAAAATATGTGAGGACCTCTCACACACGGCCATCTGATCCCAAACTAAACAGAGCTTGTACTATGGGTAGCAGACAGCTGATATACAATACTTAAATAGATAAATACATACTTACGTAGATAAACAACACCCAGACACAAGGCAAACACAAGTGCTCATCACACGAATGTTTGCCCTGGACGGGATTCGAACCCGCGACTCTGTGCTTCGCAGGCAGGCGTACTAACACGCACATTACATGTTTTATTTATACTTTACGTATTTACGCCAACTTTGTAAGTAGCATTGCTTACATCAACATGTATTTCTTTCTTGTAGTGTTTATTAGCTATTTTGTATGCGACTGCTATTGTCATGATATCAAAACAGTGCTCTGTATACGAAAACGGTACATCAATTTTTGCTGTTGTTCGCTTTTATGGAGGTCATGACCTGACTGTATAGTTTTATTGGAGATCTGTAAGGATGTAAGTTTGTATTATTTATTTATGGAATATTTTGATATGGTATCATTAAATATATATATAGTTATTATTATAATGAATAATAAAAAAATGCATTTTATATATTATATATTTTTTATGTAGGGTGAGTAGTTGAGAACTATTTTGTTGCAGTTTCCATGTAAAATAGTCGTAAATACTTAGAGTTGCTAAAAATATTGCACATGCTTGACACACAATAAATAACTAATTTTGGGTCTCAACATTTTGCGAATTCAACATTGTGGGATTCAAAATTATAGAAATTCACCATTTGCTTATTAGTATGAATTCAACATTTTGGGATTCAACATTTTGCGAATTCAACATTATAGAAATTCACCATTTTGAAAATTAAATGTTTACATTAAATAATAAAAAATACCTATCCCTTCCTATCTGTTCCTACCAAAAGAGAAAAGAAAAACTCAATTATAAAACTTTGCACACGAAGTAACAGGCACTTAATAATTATAAAGCAGAAAATGAAAAATTTTGTCGATTTTGGACAGGACTCGAACCTGCATCTCATTTTCTGCTTTATATATTAGATATTCCGTTAACAAACGTAATCTGTAACAATAATACTATAACTGGCACTTAACCTTAATAACGCGATCGTAAAAATGAACCTTACGCCCTTCTAATAAGAGCGCTTGCTGAAATATTAGCGTGCGCCTTATAAGCTCAGTCAACAGGATGTGTTTACTGAGCTAATCAATGTGCGATCGGCTGTAGTGCCTCGTGATTAACCATAACCGTTATGTTCGGTTCGTTAGTTTGTATGTGGCTTCCAAACGTGGTTATATAGAAGTAAGGGTTGTGTTGTGTACCTGAAATCTTATAGCATTTACTGACTCGACAACGTGTTACAAAAAATATATAAAAATAACTGGCCAAGCACGTGTCGGACCACGCAAAGTGTAGGGTTCCGTAGTTGCCTAATATGTAGAAGTTAGCACACGGAGCTAATAAGTAATGATAAAAAATTTCCTTATTTATATTATAAACCTGAAATTTTGTAAGTAGGGATGTATGTAGGGTCGTAGATGAAATTTAGAATAGAGATAGTTTGTACCCTGATATAACACATAGGAAACTTTTTACGGGAAAAAGTCTTATTCCCACGGGAAAATCTTACACAACGCGAGCAGGCGGACCGCTAGTATTTATGTATATAATAAAAACGGGCCCACCTACACAGGACGATGAAAACTAAATACTATAACTAAGTTAAAGTTATAGTTTTACTACATAGACAGTTTAAACTTTATCAAAGTATTTTTTTATGATATTTGTACCGAATTTCTTACTAGTACAAGTACATTTCATAAGTTGATATATTATTCGTTAACCTGTAAAGCCTACATGATGTTGATAGTTTTCCTTTTAAATTCATCATATACATTACTACCGTGAATTTTTTCACATTTCCAAATACAACGGTTTCGCTGGTAGGGGGGGGGGGAAACTTGACTCTAACAAAAATAAGCACTTAAAATATTTCTGAAACGTAAACTAGCATCGAAAAATGGTTTTAGCAAACCCCCATTATTTTTTTAAACCCTATCCAACGATACCTTACACCATAAGGTAATCGTGAATTTAAAAATAACCCCCACTTCACGTGTACCAGAGGAAGGATAAAAATTTTTTTTTTTAAGGTTTTATTCTTCAGTTTTGTCGGCATGATTCATATGTATATCCATGCCAAATTACAGCCTTCTGGTACTAAGAGTCTCTGAGCTAAGTCGCGGACAGACAGACGGACAGACCGAAACTATAAGGGTTCCTTTTTTACTACGGAACCCTAAAAAGAATATTTTTCATCATCATCATCATTTCAGCCTGTTAAAGTCCACTGCTGAACATAGGCCTCTCCAATCGCACTCCAGCGCGACCGATCCATAGCCACCTGCATCCAATGAGGCCCAGCGATCCTCACCAGGTCGTCGGTCCATCTCGTAGGTGGCCGTCCCACACTGCGCTTGCCAGTACATGGTCTCCATTCAAGGACTCTCTTGCCCCATCGGCCATCCGATCTTCGCACTATGTGGCCTGCCCATTGCCACTTCAGCTTGCTTATCCTACGGGCTATGTCAGCAACTTTGGTTTTTCTAAGGATTTCCTCATATATTTTCCATCACAGGCATTTAATCAAATATTCCCATCTCTAGTGTCAATCAACCTGAGTTTGACACCCAAAATATAGAGTATCGATTCTCAGATTATAGTATTTGTACATTGTGCCTACATTTTTAAAAGAGATGTACTTAAATCAATTTATGTTAGACATAATTTTTTTATGCCTTAATTATCTTGTTTACGTATAATTACAAACATGAATATTATTTTGTAAAATTTAGTTCATTATTTCATTAATTTATTATTTCATAACAATGATTTAACAGATCTTTTTTTATTTATTTGTAGTTTTTGCTTTTGGCAATTAATTGTTTTAATGAGAATGTTATGGTACAAGTAGTACCTAAACATTTTTAACCGTAGCGGCAAAAATTGTCGCATTGACCTAAAATTACATATCTCTGGTCCAAATATTTTTTGACACAGCTGATCTGACTAGATATGCCTTTGATGAAAAGTATTCTTTTTTTGGCATTTTTTGTAACACGTTGTATTAAATATTTCCCAACTTTTATTTCTAAGATTGGTTAACGATAATAATGTTTGCTTTATCTCTCTTTTTTTTTTGCCTAAATTTTGCATTTTATCACGTCGCAGTCTTGTGTATTAGAAGTTTTAATATAATAATACATGAAGTGTTTTCCTTCAAACAGTTGTTCGTTTGTTAATGCAAAGTTATTACCCATCATCAACAGCTCATATTATACGTCCCCGCCGAGGGCCTACTCCTACGTACCTACCCTGAATTAGGGTATGAATGTAATGATATGAACATTCAAAGGTTGTCTGTGAAGTCGACCAACCCACAGTGAGCCAGCGTGCTCGACTAAGACCATCGCCCTCATTCAGGTAGGACTTCAACATCAACAGCTCATAAACGTCCCAACCGAGGGGCTCGAGCCTACCCTGAATTAGGGCGATTAGGCCTTAGTCGACCACGCTGGCCTAATGCGGGTTGGTCGACTTCACACACAACATTTGAATTTCTTCGCAGGAGTGTGCAGGTTTCATCACGATGTGATCCTTCACCGTAAGAGCGTCGAATAAACGTACATATGAATTTGAAATTCGAAAACACATTGGTACGCGGTGGGGATCGAACCCGCGTCTCCCGGACGGATTGGGATAGTAAAGCACAAATTAAGGACGTTTGATTAAGATGAGTAACTTAAGTAGAAGCAACTTCGGAAGTGATCTCAAGTGCGCAAATACTCGTAGTTTACGAGCTGTAATAAACTTCACTGCAATTATAAGTAGGGTAACAACATATAAAAATAAATCACGGACATAAACAATTATGGCCCCACTAAGGGGTTCGAGTCTTTTTAGAGCTGTAGCTCTACAACGAGGCATTCGTCCTCTTTCCTGTTTTATGACTGGCAACCTTTCTTGCTGGCAGTTTTATCTTTCATTTTAAATTCATTTTCAAATTTAGATTTCTTACGTTTCGATTTTGTTTTTTTTCTGCCAAATTCTTCACTTCATGTCCTGATCTCCAACAGTAAACTTACCCATGTTACTATTTCCTACGTTAGTTATTTAATATATAGTAATAATATATAAATACATAAATAAATACCTTCGGACGGAGCCCTGGTTATTTGCCACGCTTTATTTTATCATCCTCTACAACACTCTTCGTGTAGTGCTCTGCAGCTCCGTGGCGGCTGCTGGGCCACAGAGCTATAGTCTCTTTCAATAGAATCCGGCAATAATGTAAACAAACCAATTTAATCATGATTACTCCGTAATTACTTACATTTGAGTATCGTAATCTTGACCATATTCCCTTTTCAAGGAACCATACATTCTTCTTACAATCATTTCGCCCCCTATTAACTTCTTTATATTAATAAAAAATACTCGGACGACAAAACTTTCAATAATTTGTAAAACTGTCATATTAATTTTTTAATCATCAAAGTCTAATTTGTCTTTGGAAAGTTAGCGTCAAAAAATTATCTTGTTTACATTATTGCCGGATTCTATTAAAAGGGACTTTATATGAATATTATCGACAAAGAGAAGTATAGTAAAAAGTATATAATATAATATCCGTTAAAAGCCGCTGCGCCCCCGCTGCTGGTGCGAAACCCACCACGCGCAAATTGTTTTCAAATTTGGAATAAATTTTATTAATATTAGGTAGGCAAGGTGTGATTCAGTGGACTGCAATAGGCTGATTGATTGATTGATTGAGGTAAATTCTACGCTCTATGGTGAAGGAAAATAACGGGAACAAACTCTTGTGAAATGAAAATTCAAAGGTTAATCTTTCAGAAGTCGACCAATCCACATTGAGCCAGCGTGATCGACTAAGGCCATCACCCTCATTCAGAGTAGGATCAAGCCCTTCGATGGGTACATAGCGTAAGCAGTTGATAATGATTACTAGAAAAAAAAACAAACAAAAAACAAAATCGATATAATTTATTGTGGTGATGGAGGTGTGAAATTAAATACCTAACATTATTAATAAAATAAAATAAAATGTTTTTATTTCAGACTTTTCAATCCATAATTGTGTTAGTAGTGCTTAAGCCTATGTTAATATTAGGAGAGAGAACTGTGACAGACAGCATACTGTGACAGACAGCTGTTAATCAGCCAACCCCTACACGAGTTACATGTAAAAAAGTAAATCTTTCCATTAACAAAGAATCCAATCTTCCCCCAACCATTTTCAAAATCCTATTGGAAGCTTGCCCGCACCCTGCTCACCAGGGATGTAGATTTCTTTCTCGTGACTGCAAAGAAGTCATCAATTCTAGCGTCGGCAAACATCCCTGAGGCACTGCAGTAGCGGGGAAGCCTCACTAGGGCCCTAAAGACATTGTTATAGAGGACCCGGAGAGCCCTGTATGTCCTTTGTGTGTAATTGACCCATAGGCTGCCAGTGTAGAAATTTTGACAAAAAGCTTTAAACAAGGTAAGCTTTACTTCAACTGAACACCTGGCAAACCTATGTGCCAACATGTTCCCACGAGCTGACAGAGCCCTCCTCTCCCGCTCAATGTCCTGATCATCTTTAAGTGTATCAGTGACTATGTTTCCTAAGTACTTAAACTGATAAACACGTTCAAGAGGTGCACTATTGAGAAAAAGTGATGGCACTATACTTGGTCCTTTCAAATTGCCTCTAAATACCATGTATTCACTTTTCTTTTCATTATACCTCAGACCGTGTTCCTCGGCATAAGTAGTACAAAATTTAAGCAATTTTCTAAGACCACTAATTGATGGACTCAACTGGTTGTGACGTATCAGATATATAATATACTAGCTGTTGCCCGCGACTTCGTCCGCGTGGAAATAGTTATGCCCGCGACGACCGAACTAAGGCAAAATACACTACACCTACCCTACCCTACACCTAACCTACCCTGCATGTACCCTACATGTATCATACACGTACCATACACGTACTATACACGTACATGAAGGATTTTAAAATCGTTATTGTTTTCGTAATCAGCGACCCGATAAACCATACAAACGATAGGTACTCATGTTGATTTTCAGACTCTGTCACCCCATTTCCCCCTTTTAAGGGTTAAATTCTGAAAAAACCTGAAACACGTATTTACTCATTTGTTGGTTGATAGGAGTACTCCTGTGAAGTTTCGAATAAAATAGTGTAACTAATCTTGTTTCCCCGTACAAACTTTGCAACCCCGTTTCACCCCTTTAGGAGGTGAATTTTGAAAAATCCTTTCTTAGTGCACCCCTAGGCCTCTTAATGAACCTACTGCCAAATTTGGAATCTCTAGACCCAGCGGTTTGGGCTGGGCGTTGATATGTCAGTCAGTCAGTCAGTGTCTTCTTTTATATATTTAGATAACTAGTGGCTCTGTGAGCTGTAGACATCGCGCATAGTTTTTGAAATGGCTGATTTATGATTTTTTTACATTTCCGACCCTCATAGTTCCGTAACTTTTTAAAATTTCCAAAAACTGACTGGACAATTCTATTAATTTATCGAATCTGCTCACGAAATTCACGAGAATCGGTTGAGAAACGCGACCTGTAGATGAGAACAAACAGATCGACAGATGGACAGATAATTGTACAAAAGCAATTTTGGCCAAGCTGAAACGGAGCTTCGCTCGGTCGAAAATCATGGTAACCCTTACAGCAGCTTATTAACTAGATGGAGCAGTGTAACAAGAGTGATGCTTGTAGTTAAGCTAACGATGCAGTAAGATTTGTTATACCTATTCGTTTGATACGTTAGGTGCTAAACATTCGAGCTGTAATGTTAAGTTTGCTGTTAAAACAGCCTTCTGAAGCTCTCGACCCAGACGTTCTGGGTTTGATTCCCGGTGGGGATACAGACTCAACCTCAATCAGCTCACTGCTGGACGTAGGCCTCCCCAAGGGCACGCCAAAGCGCACGATCACCCGCTTTCCTTATCCAGCCACCACCAGCGACCTTCCTTAGGTCATCTGTCTGTGGCAGGGGGGCGTCCCACACTACGTCTTCACGGATAATGACTAAATAACTTTAAAAGTATGCCTCGTTCCATAATAATTACAATACTGTTGGCTAATTATATAAATGTCCAAAAAGTTGGATTCTGTGTTTCGGATGGTTCGTTAAGCTATTGGTACCGGCTATTATTTTACCCATACTACCCATATCTTTTCGCGGTTTTCTAACCTAAAAGAGGAAGAGGAAGCCTGGAAGAGGTTGTTACCCTAGCATTAAAAGACCACCATTTGACTAAATTTGTTTTATTATTTGAAGTTCCATATTTTTTTGTATCCTTGGCGTCAATAAATCTGGGCATCACAGTCTCGGAGTCCGTGACGTAGCGGATATGCTTCAGGAAAGTCGTAAGAGAACAATCTCACACCTAAGGATGCCGAAGACCGGGCAAAGTGAAGAAGATCAAGTAGGAAAGCGGACCCCAGCACTAGGCCGGGAAAACGCTAGGACGAAGAAGATTGTATCGCATCACATCACATCAGACTAATATTATAAATGTTAAAATATATTTGGATGATTGGATGTTTGTTCCACCTTCACGCTTAAAATACTCAACAGATTTGGATGAAGTTTAGAATGGAGATAGTTTATTAGATTAACACTTAGGATACTTTTTACGGGAATAGTACATTACTGCCGCCACTTTTGTTCTGTGTCAGTGTCATACATACGAATTGTAGTGATTTGTATGCTCATACAGCCAACTCAAATCACTACAATTCGTATACGATCCATATAAAATTTGAATTTAGAACATAAGAGTATGCTGTAAAAAGACTCAAAAACATTGAAATTTCTAGACGAAAGTTACTTTGCCTGTCTAGGCCATTTGAGGGCACATTCCTGGCCGCTGTTTTGTATGGGACAATATTTCGTCCAAAAATGAGTCACTTCGCGTACTGTTTTTTGGCAGTAATGATCACATTTTCGAGCGTGTCGGAGAAAAAAAAATATTCCCAAGGTAAAATCTTATACAACGGGTTATCTATAAAAGTAGTCGATGCATGAATCATGTCAAAAAGGTCTGGTGGCTCAATAATTCTGACGCCGGGGTTTGTGAGGTAGCTCGTTGACCTTACAATACACGTACGATTTTATAGATGATCCTAATGCTATGAACCCAGGAAGAAAGTTCTTAATTCAGAAGGGAAATTCAATGGTTGTGTGTAACAGCGTCCGTTACCGAGTGGTCGAGATTTCGACGCCCATTACGGAGGTTCCGGGTTCGATTCCCGGTGGGGCACTGTCAAGCAAAAATCTCTACGTGAGACTTTCCCCAGTTTAGTTAGTACATTGTAGGCAGAATCACCTGATTGTCCGTAAAGAAAGATGATTCCGTGCTTCGGAAGGCACGTTAAGCCGTTGGTCCCGGCTACTATCTAGTCGTTACATGAGCCAAGTCAGTGGCCTTTGGCGGCTCTATAACACTGACAGCAGGGTTAGTGCGGTCGGTTGACGACCTTACAACCCACACGATAATGATGATGAGGAAGAAAATAACAAAGATCCCAACAAAGAGAAACTTGCAGTCAGAACTGCATCGTTTCTCTTCAAACTTGCTCAAAGCCTGGAATTAATAACCTGAAAACGTCCAGTTTTTGTTCAAAACTACGTCTTAGCGTCTTAGTTGTGATTTAGTACTGTCGTTAGTTCAGTAACATTTGCATTTTTATTTTCTTTGGTAAGAAAAAGCAAACTGTTTGCTTAATACTTATATTAGTACGAATCTGCAAGCTACTTCGCTTTGATGACTTTAAAAATTTGGATGATTTAGAGAAAATAGAAGCGACGGTGGTCTAGTGGCTAGGGCCGCTGCCTCCCGTCCGGGTGACGCGGGTTCAATCCCCACCACGTACCAATGTGTTTTCGAATTTCGAATTCATTGTACGTTTATTCGACGCTCTTACGGTGAAGGAAAACATCGTGATGAAACCTGCACACTCCTGCGAAGAAATTCAAAGGTTGTGTGTGAAGTCCACCAACCCGCACTCCAGTGCGGTCAACTAAGGCCTAATTGCCCTAATTCAGGGAGGCTCGCTCGAGCCCCTCGGTGGGGACGTATATGAGCTGTTGATGAACTACGTGTACAAAAGTACTTTTTAAAGTTACGAATCATTATATTTTTCTTATCGTGTCGGTTGTAAAGTTTGCGACCGACCTCAATAACCCTAGTTTCAGATTTAAGGTCCTCAACCTCAGATTCAAGGTAAAAACAAGTTTCCATGGACAATAGCCGGCACCAAAATGTGCTTTCGGAAGCACGGAATCATCTTACTTTTCGGATAGGTAGGTGATTCAACCTACAACGTCTTAATCGAACTGGAGACTTTCTCAAAAAGCGATTTTTGTTAGATCCCCACCGGGATTCGAACCTGGAACTAGCGTTCATCATCATCATCTCAGCCGGAAAACGTCCACTGCTGAACATAGGCCTCCCCGGTTTCCACTGTGAACGGTCCTGCGCTACGTGCATCCACCGGCGCCCACGGCCCAGCAACTTTAACCAAGTCATCTGTTAGTTAGAAGCGTTATAGTCTTTAATTATCTACTAAGTTATTATGAAAATTGTCTCACGTGGTCCCAGGGTCATCTCCCAGCGGTTCCTCCACGAAAGACACGTGTTTGGTTCTCCTGGTCTTCGGCCTGTACTCCAGCTTGTTGGCACAACCCTTGTTCGCCTTCGTTCGCGCCTCGAAAATCACATGTGGGTGCTTCTGCTGAAACAAAGCCAAAAACGGGATTCTCATTAGAAAAGTATAAAGATTGCCTTTTTATGATTTAAAATAAGAACGTGAAAGACAGTAAGTAGCACACGGTTGACCAGCCAGCAACAAATTGTTGGTTATAAATTATAAACCATTTTGTTTTAAATTCGAAGTTTTGAAAAAATACTGGCCATTTAAGAATTTTCCATCTAATTGCACGAGTCTAGTCAAAACGCTGTCCATTGTTTCTTTTTTAATATGAAGCAAGTCTAGCGGCAATATACAAAAACGTTAATGTACAGTGGTTTGGCCTGCGGTCGAGCATTTTAAATTTTATTACGAAAATACTGTTTGGAACTTTTAAATTGACTTTGTAGCTATGTTTTTAAATGTTAATATTATAACGCGGCAGTTATATCTAGTACAATTCAGCTGTTGAAACGTTCAGTCTCCCAACTTTTCTGTGTAATTTGTTTTTAGTTCAAAATTCCTTTTGACAAGAAAATGAAATCGCTGGAATTGCGAGGACGGGAGAACTCGCGTCAAACAGAATTCCGAACTGAATTATAAACAGATTAGGTGTCAATATTACATTGGCATCACAAATTCACGAATCATTTTCACGAAGATTACATTTTTGAAAATCGTCAACGAATTTCGTAAAAAAGAAATTCGCTAATTGGAACAATTTGAAATATAAAAATGTTCGTCAAGGGAAAAAAATAAGTGATTCACGTAACCGTTTGTAATATTAAAAATATGAAGGAAATTTGATTATAAGTCAGTTGACATAATTATGCGGAAATTTTAATTAAAACTTCATGTGACTCATTTTAGCGAGAAACTAAATCAAATAAACACTAACGAACACTTCGTTCGATCTGAAACCTTGCGTCAATAACTTTCGATTCAATATCGATTGCTGGTAGAGAGCCAACATTTCAAAGTCCTAGACAACCTTGGATAATCCTACCAAAGTGAATAGGTACTTAAATTAAATCATACTTAATAGGATTTCGGTCTTTTGAAATCGGCGTCTTAGAAGAAAATCGAGTAAATGAGGCGGAGCTCATAAGTATCGGTTTCTATTGTAAACGTATCAAGGGAATGAAGAGAATTAATGAATGAAGATATTTTTATCTTTGTCTTTGAGGAGCAGTTTTTGAGACTATAAATTTCAAACTATATAATTATCATCGTCATTAACACCTCATATACGTTTCCACTGAAGTCAAGCATACCTTGGACACAGCCCTGTATTAGCGCGATCAGGCCTATGCTGACCCAGTGCGGGTTGGTCGACTTCACACACAACCCTAATATTATAAATGTGAAAATATATTTGGATGTTTGGATGTTTGCTCCGCGGAACGGATTTGGATGAAGTTCGGAATGGATATAGCTTGTAACCTGAGTTAACACATAGGATACTTTTTACGGGAAAAAGTCTTATTCCCACGGGAAAATCTTACACAACGCGAGCGTAGCCGCAGGCGGACCGCTAGTACTTTAATAAGGTGCTCTTATTATGTTTTCTATTTTCAAATTATTATCATGAAGAAAAAAATATAATCTAAATTTATAGTGTACCTATATATGGCGACGCGATAATCAGTCAAAATTATATCCGACTCATTTATCATTATTCATCATTCGCATCATCAATTCGCATTTAAATTAATGACAGAACAAAAACCATGCTAGTGGGTTGAGGGTAGGGTTGCCATATCGAAAGTAAAAAGTCCGAACAGTCACAAAATGCAAACACTGTGCACATAGCAACAAACGCGAGAGGAGGGACTGATTTGACATTTCTTATAAACACTTTAATATTTTCGCGGTTGTTAAACACACATAGTGCAAGGATTAGCACACACATTGTATGTAAACTTATTGCAAATAAATTCATTTTTCATCTACCGGGTAATTACCACGTGGTAATAACCCGGTAGATAATGTGTGTTATTGACATTTATTTTTTGTTTTCTTACTTATGTTCCAACTAAGCTAAAAGCAAAAAAATCGACCGATTTCAAAGCCAGACAAAGTCCGGACAGAAATCTAAAAGTCCTGAGGCTGTATGTTGTATAGTCACTCTCATTTGTACTTATTAGTAACAGTCTGTGAGCACTGGTGCAATGATGCATCGATACCATTGCACTCCATTTCAAATTGCAAACTGCAGCGCGTTTTAATTACAAATCTTGAATGTGGTGTTTTATGTTTAATTTGTGGCTACTACTGATAGGTCTCTATTAATTGATACAATTTTGCTAGACAGAAATAAATATTATAGAATAAATTAGTTCGTGAACAGCTCATATACGTCTCCACCGAGGGGCTCGAGCCTACCCTGAATTAGAGCGATTAGGCCTTAGTCGACCACGCTGGCCCAATGCGGGTTGGTCGATTTCACACACAACCTTTGAATTTCTTCACTCCTGTGTGCAGGTTTCATCACGATGTTTTCAATAGATGGGTTAACTGCACTAAAGAAAGTTTCAATAATGCTATAGTAATCGCATCGTAAGAATGCCGTTCTGACAGCAGGCAGGAAATATGAAAACCAAATAGGTGCAAAAGAGACAGAAGAAAACTTGTACGTGTATGACAGGTGTCAGGACGGCATTCTTACGATGCAATAGGTATAGACACAGGTTTTTTTCTGCTAATACAGTAATTTGGGGTCTTCTGATACAGGGAATAGCCAGCTTAGAAGAAGACCCCAATAGTTATTACTTACACGTTTCTTTTTTTTTCTTCTTCCTAACTAATGGCGTCACATCTTATGTAGACGTATTTTCTTCTTCCTAACTAATGGCGTCACATCTTTTGTAGACTAATTTTCTTCTTCCTAACTAATGGCGTCACATCTTATGTAGACGTATTTTCTTCTTCCTAACTAATGGCGTCACATCTAATGGCGTCACATCTTATGTAGACGTATTTTCTTCTTCCTAACAAATGGCGTCACATCTTTTGTAGACTAATTTTCTTCTTCCTAACTAATGGCGTCACATCTTATGTAGACGTATTTTCTTCTTCCTAACTAATGGCGTCACATCTTTTGTAGACTAATTTTCTTCTTCCTAACTAATGGCGTCACATCTTATGTAGACGTATTTTCTTCTTCCTAACTAATGGCGTCACATCTAATGACGTCACATCTTATGTAGACGTATTTCGCCAGTGTCGAGTGATATTTGTAGGTTTAAGATATGATATACATAGGAGACCCTAATCCTTGGATGGTTGTTCGGTGAATTGGGCTCAGTAATGTGATAGTACAATTTACTGTTTTAAAAAAAAAAACTGAAAACACCACGAGGCCTCTTGGCATCATTAAAAAATGTCAGCAAAGTAAAAGCGTTTCAATTGTCCTATTGAAGTTTATAGTCCCGAAACATCCACTACCAAAATTATTACACTAAACACTTCAATAAACTAAAATAAATAAAATAAAACGAAGACTCGTTCGCCATTGTCAGATGTTGACAAAAAACCATTTTACAAATTTAAAGAAAAAAACAGCAGTAACAAGAAATAATTAAAATGTAAAATAATCAGTACACCATGTATCCCACGAGATCCTCAATCGTACCCTGGGTGAGTTTTAACGATTATTTTTCTATCAAGTATAGTAAATAAATAGGTACCTACATAACTTAAAAAAACCTTTGCTTAAAGATTAAAACCCTACATGAAATATCCTAAATCCCATACTAACCCACCCTAAAGATTCAACGTCATCTCCTTCCCAATATACCCCGAAACACTTTTCAATATACCGTGGCGGGGTAACTCCGGAGCTCTATAGGGTTGCCATTCTTGCCATATTGATGGGGTGTCCTGGACACGTCTGACGCTTAATGATCTAATAAAATACTGCTGGCCCGTTCTACGTGAGCCGAAAGCCGAGTGAAACGACAAAACTTGGCTACAACAACAGGATAAAGTATAAACTTACCTATAGAGGTGCAGTGAAGAAAGATTTTGATTTTAAAAGTGCAAAATAACTATTTTTTGCTCTTGATAGCAAAAGGAGACTTCTTAAACTTTTGTTTCAATGATATTTGAGATTCAGTATTCAGGCATTTATATTAGAAACCATATAAATAGGTTTTTTAGATACTTTGACAAAGCAATGTAATTTTTTCCAGAAAGCTCATGGAAATTTTCTCCGAGCGCGGCGTCCTTTGACAGCTGGCAACATAATCTAAATGTCACAAAGGGTTTTTTTTTACCGAAATATACAAAACAGCGGTTTTCATTTTGTTATAACTTAGATAGTTATAATTTACAAGAGAAATCAATATAACTATAAAGTAATGAGACGTTTTATTAAAAGTTGAAACTAGTTTTTGCAATCTTAATGGGTAATTTGCACCAGATATTTCCAGTAGACCAATAGCATTGTTTTTTACTATTCCACCAGTTGTCGCCAAGAAAGCAAATTGATGGAATCAGCAGGGCAAGACATGGGACGGAAGCCGACTTCAATACCGGGACGGGACCAACTATAACTTTATTTATGTCCCGCGCCGGTACTGCAAACTTTGACAGTTAAAATTTTATAGTGATCAGTTCCATTTCGATTTGGCTCCGAGCTTAAATGGGGCAGTAAAAAAACAAGTCGGATTCGTAAGTGGTCTCTTTTTGTAATCTCCTATTAGTTGTCGCATTCTTACAACTATAAATAAGTGAGAACAGTAGAACACAGTAGAACAGTAAAACACACAAGCATACGCTCGAAGTTGTCTTTCATCTCATCAACAGCTCATATACGTCCCCACCGAGGGGCTCGAGCCTACCCTGAATTAGGGTAGTTTATTAAGTTGTCTCTACCCAAATGCAATGTCTGCCCGAGGTAGACATATTTTTGGACAGCTTCGAGCACTTCGCCATTGATCGAGATCGGTTCCGGAATGATTAGTTCGTTGAACATGATCTTAGTCTTGTCCAAGTTCATCCGGAGACCGACAGACAATGAGGCAGCGTTAAGTCTATGCAGCATTTTTTGCAGATCCTGCAACAATTCATGCTTTGGCGTGCCCTTGGGGAGGCCTACGTCCAGCAGTGGACTGCAATAGGCTAATTGATTGACAAGCATACCATTCTCAACTTTTTAAATCCGGTGTCCGGTCTTATTGTCCCCTATTGTTATTCAAGATGCCCGATCACTTCTGAATTAGCTCAGTGTCCAAATTAACCGGAACTACACCGGCTAGCTAGGTAAACAAACATGTTATCCGAAGTAAGGAAAATGTTTTAGTTCCAACGCAACGGTTACGGAATTTTTGTAATGTTTACTAATACTTTCTTTCGCCACTTTTTGATTTAACGCTTGGGAAAGAAGTAAAAAGAAAATGTTTCACTTATTACAATCTAAAACAGTGAACAGTATGTATGCCAACCAAAATACGAAATAGTAAGAAAAAACAAAACACGATTTATTCTAACAACAGTCAAATAAGTCTTTTTATTCATTTTCGCGCCCTTTACGCCCTTATGGCCCACCGCATGGCGGCGCTACTGGACAAGATGGCGGCCAAAATGAAAAATGGCGTCAATTTAGCGGGCAAACGCAGCTAAATTGGATATTTCTCAGGAGCGAACCCCCTGCAGACCGTTACGTTGTTTTTTGTCGGTCAAGTTTTTTCGCTTTTTACACGACAACGTGGTTTTTGTTTTGGAATAGAAAATCTGATGGCAAAGGACGTATTTTTGAGTTCGACGACTAACTAAAATGTAACTTTTTTACCTACTTACATAACTTAGGAATACAGTGCATTGTTAAATCCTAATGTGAATAAAACTAACAAAAAACCATAATATGGCGGATATAGAAAGTAGATATTGATATTTTAAAACTTTGAAATAGAATACCTATAAAAATAAATTAAATGTCATAATAATAAATATAAATAATAATAAATAAAAATAAAACTCTAACAATTTTTTTAAGGACTACCTAATCCTAATTACACACAAAATAGACAGACAAAAAAAATGTCTCCATTTACTTTATAATATGCACGTTTTTACTAACTTACTCAGAAAAAACTAAATAAAATAATATATATCGTGGAAATTAAAATTTGTCTTCGCAAAACAACATTTTTCGTTCCGACAGCCAAAGTATCTGAAGTGCACGTATATCATTTGGAAGGCGAAGTAGAGCGAAACTAATAAATAAAATATGATTGGATCGCACCAACTTCGCTCGATTGGATCGCGCGAACTTCACTCGTTAAGAGTTCGGTGTTCTGTGGAGTTGTTAATTGTGGTTTCTGCATGGTCTCTGGACTTGTCTTGGAAAAAAACGATAACACTACTACTGACATGTGCTTTTAAACCTTATGTTGAGTAAACAAATATACCATTTAAATCATAGATTCATATTAAAAAAATAATTAAAATTTACAATTATTTATTCAGCAACAGCTTAGTACTAACAAGCAATAATGAAACAACAATTAATAGCTTTTATCGTGGGAAAAAAATTACCGGATGAAAATTTAAACACTACAAGCATTGCAGTCTGCACGGCACGACTAGTTAACATAATAATAATAATTTTTGATTTGAGCAAAAAAATAATTTAAAAATAAATAAATAATAATTTAATCATTTTAAATTAATTAATTAATTATTATTATTTTTTTTTTTTTTTATAAAGTATATTCATTCATTCATAATTTAAGCAACGGTCATTTAAAGAATATCATGATAGATTTTCTTTACTGAAGTAAATGACAACGCGAAGAAAGGATTAATTCGTAGCAGCGTTTACGTCGTAGCGATTGTAGCCATTCATAGCAACGCGCGATAATTTCGTAGCAAGTGCTACGTGGAGAAGCATCAAGTACGCAAACATTTCAAATAATTCTATTGAAGTGTTGGCGAGAAGTGTGCTTTTTTTTACTGTCGAGCACTATCATCATCATCATCATCATCGTGAGGATTGCAAGGTCGACAACCGACCTCACAAATCCTGGTGTCAGTGTTATAGAGCCGCCAAAGGCCACTGACTTGGCTCGTGTAACGACTAAATAGTAGCTGGAACCAATGGCTTAACGTGCCTTCCGAAGCATGGAATCATGTTTCTTTTCGGACAATCAGGTGATTCAGCCAGCAATGTCCTAACAAAACTGGGAAAAGTTTCACAAAGAGGCTTTTGCTTGACTTGACTTGTATATGAGCTGCTGATGATGATGACAACCTGTATAGCGTTAGATGGCGCGTATTGACGTCGCATAAAATAATCTAAAACAGTATTAATTCTATCAGAAATCAGAAAAGTGCCAGAAATGTTTATAACCTATAAAGCCTTTCAGTAGTATTGCATTTTCCAAAGGTGCATTAACTGTTGCCCGCTTCACCGCCACAGCCTCATTCCTCACCTTTAATACGAGATTTCAGATCGTAAACGCTGAGCCAGCACCTTCGAGCGATTTATGAAGAAATATTATCCTCCATAACACGGTGAACTGAGACGAACTAGCGCCACGTCAAAAAAAAGTTACAGTTCCATAAAAATAAAATTACGTATATTATTAGCCGGTTTCGAAGAGCTGTTCCGGTTAGCAAGGGACAAGGAAAAATTCAAGAGGCTGACGGCAGACCTCCAGAAGTGCCACTAGAAGAAGAAGATATTATTAACAAATTTGTCGACCTTATAATAAACACGATAATTCTTCTGAACGGAGCTAATTAGTTCTTTATTATGAAATAAACACAACTGTAATATAAGTGCTTGAATTTACACAGAATTAATTTATTTAAAGATTTTCATGGTCGGTTAGACCATAAGGAATCTCGAGCGTTGTAGCAAAAACAATTGACAGAGTCAGACATCTCAGCAGAAAGACATCCGCTGCTGGACAAAGGGAAGTCAAAAATGTCCGTAACGACCGGCTCTGCACCGCCCACTGTGACAAAGGTCTAGAAGAGTAACTAACAAAGTCCGCTAAAACATGGCACCTTATTATTTTGACAGACGACGACAGACAGGCAAATGATATCGCTGCTAGGTACAGCGGAATTGAAGCTTACTTTCGACGTTCTTACAAACCGAGTCATATAAAACATCATTGTACCGCGTATTCGAATGTCGTATGGTATAGTTTTGCTTCTTTGGTATTCATTTAGTGGGGTCAAGTTTGAAGCGTAGTTACTCTTCTAGACTAAATATAATTCGTTGGACAGAGTGTACTAGTTAAAATCTTGGAAGATGGGAATGGAATTCTTCGTATAGCGACATGACGCCTGTTCGCTTCCACACTGGTTTTAAGGTAAATAAAGGATGAAATTATAAATAACAAATAGTTTTGATAAAAGCATAATTTACAGCGGTTTTTGAAGCTTCTACTGAAACACAAAAATGTGTATTGAAACTATTTGAAACTAAAACTGGATATGTTTTTTTATTCATATGCGTCCTGTCCAGTTTTAGTTTTTACACCAAAACCCTCGTTTTGACTTTTATTCCCTAGAGTTTATCTTATTTTATTAAAGTGGCGGTAGTGTGCAAGCAGGCACCATTAATATTTTATTTCATATAAAATGGCGTGCACTTGCTGCAAATCTTATTGCAGTCCGCCCACCCCTTCTCACGCAATAAATAGAACGATTTTTCGTTCGAGAGCGAGAGGAGGCGCCGGCGCCGGCTTCGTACCAATGAAATAGGGTTGCCTTCTGCTTATAAAATTTAAAAACCAATGTGAAGTTGAAACGAACATGAAAATAAATAGATGCAGTATTAAATAAGAAATGCATTTAAGAAATACGTTTTTAAATATTACTTACTAAAATATGAGGAGTAATTTTGTTAAATTATATTTTTAAGTGTTAGTTATGTCTGATCTACGGCTAGAAATCTAGCTGAATACAAGTGAATAGACATCGTTCAAGTCGTCTTTTGCAATCATATTTTGAAATCTTTTCGTGATATTAAAATATACGAAAAAGATATACGCAATATTTATATAAGTTATGGTTACAATTTATAAAAAAAGAGAGAAAGTGTTTATTAATATTAAAAATAAGAATACATTCTACTTATCAAAATGTAGTATAGAACGAAAGCCATACTAGAGAATTATGTAAACATTAGCTAATGCCAAGTGATTTATATCTGAGTGATAAGTAATGTATATCAGCTGTCTGACACCCATAGTACAAGCTTTGCTTAGTTTGGGGTCAGATCGCCGTGTGTGAGATATCCCCACATATTTGTTTTTATTTATTTTAGCGTAAAGGCGTAGTATTATTAATTATATAGTATAAGTGACAACCCTAGCTAAGAAATATTTTTCATGGCATTTGAAATTTGTGAGCTTTGAGAGCTCTCTCGTGTTAGGGAGCGGCCATGATTTATTTTCATACTTAATTCTGTTTTTGAAAGCTGATTGAAGATTGAAGCAGACAACAAATCATTTATTATATTTTAAAAGTGTTTTTCTGCTGTCGCTACCATTTAGGGGGCTCGTGACTTTTAGATGATGCTTTTAGCTGTACATTTTTGCATTACGAAGAAAAGTTTGTTTGTTTTATTGATGATGTGATGCTGATGAATTTTTCTTTTATAAATGTATACAATGTGATGGATGAGTGACGACACATAACGTCCCCATCGAAAACCTTGAGCGTAGCGTATAGTCTAGAAGAGTAACCGTCTAACGAAGC
Organism: Carpatolechia fugitivella; assembly: GCA_951230895.1. Taxonomy (NCBI): domain Eukaryota; kingdom Metazoa; phylum Arthropoda; class Insecta; order Lepidoptera; family Gelechiidae; genus Carpatolechia; species Carpatolechia fugitivella. The sequence continues at coordinate 16,642,311 of OX579650.1, forward strand.
CCGCTAAAACATGGCACCTAATTATTGCTGACAGACGACGACGACGACAGACAGGCCGATGGTGTCGCTGCTGTACATTGAAGCTTACTTTCGACGTTCTTACAAACCGAGTCATATTAAACATCATACACCGCCTGCAGCCTCCCTTCGAAGTTGGTAGATATCACATACACACAACCTTTGAATTTCTTACAACAAAAACATACAAATAGTTAAATTGAGAAACTATGCAAAAAATGCAATAGAATACTCTTTTCAATAGAAAATAGTTATCTCTCTTGATATTATTTAATGTTGTGTATATATTTATATAATAATATAATATGTGAATTATTAGGTATGTAAGTAAAGTATATTATGTAGTATTATATAATTACATAATTACGTATGTACCTATTTATTAGGTATATGTAGATAGATATTATGTTGTATTTAAGTTTAATTTCAATTTCTTTTTTAGGCTAATTTATTTAGTGCACACCCTTGTGCCCGCTCTGTTTTTAACCTTTTCCATAACCTTGTAGTTTGGCTGAAAGAGATCTCTTATAGAGATAAGCTTGCATATGTAACTAATTTTAATATTATCATGTAAATTTAAGTGTGCAATAAAGAATATTATATAATATACTCGTACCTAGACAAAGCAATCTTAAGCCATTATCTTGTTTCTGAATTTCTGGCGTTCTCATCTCAGAAACTCTAAAAACACGTTCAAAGCTTACAGCAAACTAGACGCAAGTTTCTAATGACGTGAACTCCAAACTAAGACATGCTTGTTGAATCTTAGTGGCGTCAAGTTTTATTCCCAACTTTGGCAATAACTTTAGAGCAGTCTGCATTCTTACCTGTACCACTGTTCTTGCCCAGAAGCAGTATCGGAGTTAGGCGTCTTATTTTACATAATTTTAATTGATAAATATAAAAAAATATACCTATCTCATATTCAAAATATTTGTTAGAGATAGTACAAAGTAATAATAATAAAAAAGAACACGTGATAAATTACTTAATAAAAAACTTACTTTATATTAGTTCATGGATTTGGAGGTTTTCAAATCCTATGTGATCATTCATTACTCACTATTAAACGACATTTGACATAATATTCCTAAATATACATTATTTTTCTGTTATTCCTTACAAAACATAAACTTGCAAGATGTTTCGATTTCTTTGATGAGAAGTATATTTTAATTGAAATAGTTTTCAAGGAAACCTTTGAGAAAACTAGTTTAAGAAAACTACCCGATGGATGACCTGATTAATGCCATCAAAAAGTAGTCCTAATTTATTTATTTATTTATTTATTAATAATAGGAAGACCAACAGCTAAAGTTAACTTGATAGTAAAATACAGTAATACCAAAAAGCCATTTACAGGTCTCCACATGTAGGTGCCAGAACATAAAAAAACACATAAGGTCATACACTCATAGGCCTGAATACTAGCTCGCAAACAGATTGTTCAGTTACAAAAAAAAAATGTCTATTTAGCAGACGTCTCGCCGAATCGGAACCAGTATTAAGCAGGTCCAGGTCAAATTCTTGGCACAATTTATTAAAATTGCTGCTTGCACGCAAAAGAAATGAATTTTGACGGTAGTTCGAAGACACTGAGGGAAGATGGATGGGAGCGCTATTACGTAAGGTCAGTCTGGGGGTTCGGATAAAAATTTTGGAAAGCAGATTTAAGTGGAATCAAATGATGAAAGGTGATATAAATTACGTTAACATGGCCCTTCTATTCTCAATTTACGTTCTCTAGCAATTTTTTATCACAATTTCGGTTAATGAGCGTCGGTGGTCTAGTGGCTAGGGCCACTGCCTCCCGTCCGGGAAACGCGGGTTCGATCCCCACCACGTACCAATGTGTTTTCGAATTTCGAATTCGTATGTACGTTTATTCGACGCTCATACGGTGAAGGAAAACATCGGAAACCTGCGCAGTCCTGAGAAGAAATTCAAAGGTTGTGTGTGAAGTCGATCAAACTCGCACTGGGCCAGCGTGATTGCGACTAAGGTGTAATCGCCCTCATTCAGGGTAGGCTCGAGCCCCTCGGTGGGGACGTATATGAGCTTGATGAAATCGCACCAAAGTGGTAATATAGCGGGCGCGGACTTGCCTGTAGCGAATATTACGTTTTCGTCTAGTTCTGGTAACGTCGAGTCCGTTGACATCGAGTTTAAAATTTATTGAAAACTAAATCCAGCTCTGTCGTTCCAGATAGTGAGTATTGTAAAATGATGTGGCAAAAGTTGATCTCACTTGTTAGCCAGTTAGGACTAGTTCTTGACTTCTGCACCTAGAACTCCTCAAGGTTCCTTTGATGGGACTTTTCAAATGTTGTCAGGTTAAAACTTGTGTTTTTGGATATTTTTGTCAGGTTAGGTGTAAGGTAGGTGAAGGGTAGGTAAAGGGTAGGTAAAGGGTAGGGTAAGGGTAGGTGTAGGTGTTTGTCATTTAAATCATAGTTCGAATATTAGTACATGAACTTCTAAGTGCCTAACTGGGAAGTGGCCGAACAAGGAAATTGGGTGGTGGCCGTTCAAGGAAATGGTCGAACTGGGAAGTGGCCCTTCAAGAAAGTGGCCGACTGGGAAGTGGTCGAACAAGGATTTTGAGTGGTGGCCGTCTAAGGAAGTGAAACAACATGTTTCTTTTTAATTCATCATCATCATCGTCATCATAGCTCAGCTAAGGATCCACCAAGGGGCTCGGGCCTACCCTAAAGTAGGGAGATCAGGCCTTAGGGTATTTCTTTTGCAGGTGAACAGGTTTTCCTTCACCGTTAGAACGCCTAAATGAATAACGCATAAATGAATAAAAAAATCGAAAACAAATTAGTAGGTGGTAGGGATCAAACCCGCGACTCCCGGACGGGAGGCAGCAGCCCTAGCTTCTACACGACCAATACTTTCTTTTGAATTCATGCTGCGCAATTTCTCGGCTATTTTATAGGTAGGTACGTCGCACAACTCTGTGAATAGACATTTTACTAGTGGCACTGTAAGCTGTAGACCTCGCAAGTTTATTTCTTTCAAAATGGCTGCAATATGTTTTCAACCGTCCGTTGCGTTTTCAACCCATATCTCCGCCATTTTGAAATATTTCAAAGAAACGTAATTGACAAAAAAAAATATAGATGCTCACAAAATTTTATGAAAATCAGCTGAGAAATGCGACATTTAAAGAAGAACAGCCGACAGCCGGACATCCTACAGACATACGGACACGAAAGAGTTTTTGCCCAAGCTGAAACAAACACTGAAAAAAAAAAAGATTAACCAAACTAGTTTTGTTAGTTGAAAATTTCGTTGTGGGGAAGTAAACTTTAGTTAAATATAAACAACCAGATTAGTAATCGGTCCAAAACTAGTTTAATACTAATTGATAACCAGTAGTTCGCAAGTCCCTAGATTATGGCCTCAAAAAAAATCAAATCAACGGCCCGTTACAGTCCACTGCGGGACTATGAGCCTCCTCCGCTTAAGTGTTTGGTTTTGCCATAATCTCCACGCTTGGCAGGCGGGTTGGTGATCGCAGATTAAAAGGTTACTGTATCAGAGAGCGCTGCTGCCCGTTCCCTGTTCATTGTGTAGTCCCTAAGTCGCCTCTTACGACACCCACGGGAAGAGTAGGGGTTGGTGACAAATGTATTCTACTCTACCGTCACCACACGGCGGATTGCAAGCTGCAGCAGCTTGATTATGGCCTACTGGCAACCAAATTTTGGTTACTGTTAACCAATATTTTTTTTCAGTGAAGACACTTCGTTCACTTTCCGCCCTCGCTCGTTCACTTGTTTACTAACCCACCAACAGTTTCTAACGATTTTCTAGTTGGAGAGCTAATGAGGGAAGCAATTTAGCAATCACGCAAACGCAACTTTTGCCCCGAATGAGCATTTCAGAATAAATTAAACTTTAATTAGTAGTTGGGAGTTAGGAGATACTTTCCTATGCAAATTTTGTGACCGTGGTACCTTTTATTAGTAGGTAAAGGATATGATGGGTCTTTTTATCCGACTGACTAAAAGGAAGCGAACTCATCCGGCAGAAGAGCATGTTGTTGTATGTATGTAAACACTTTATTGCACAATAAAAGTAACATTACAATAAGAAGTCACAAGAAAAGTTTACAGTGCAAAGGGAGGGATCTCTTCCAGTCAACCTTTGAGCATCCAGGAGGAAAAATGTGAGTGGCAGGCACTGTAAACAAAGTGCTTACACTGACATAACTGATCGGGTTGTTGATATCGTCCAGAAGTGTAGCAAGCTGAAGTGGCAGTGGACTGGCCATGTCGTCTGTCGCAGAAGCGATGAGCGTTGAAAACGTAGTGTGGGACGCCCCCCTGCCAGGTGGACTGATGACCTGAGGAAGGTCGCTGGTGGTGCCTGGATGAGGAAAGCGGATGATCGTGCGCTTTGGCGTGACCTTGGGGAGGCCTACGTCCAGCAGTGGACTGCAATAGACTGATTGATTGACCAAAAGGAGGGCTATTTATGTAGATTATTTTCTTTATTAGTCTGGGAATGGAATAAAAACAAAAAACATGTCCGCGCCCGCTATATTACCACTTTGATAGAAATAGCGATTAAGTTCGTAAAAAAAAAGAAATTTAGAAAATATACTCGGTGTATAAAGCATGTTATTACTTATCTCTCCTGCTCTCAAAACTGAAAAAATATAACAAGTACCGAGTATTTTTGACCGAGCGAGCGCTAAGCGCGAGCGAAGCGTCTCAGTTTCAGCTTGGCCAAAATTGCTTTTCGATGTCTATCTGTCCATCTGTCTATCTGTCTGTTTGTACCACTCTACAGGTCGCATTTCTCAACCGATTCTCGTGAAATTTTGTGAACAGGTTCGATATTTTAAACGATTTTTTTTGTCGTCTGTTTTTGGAAATTTTAAAAACTGACGGAGTTATGAGGGTTGAAAATGTAAAAAAATCAGGAATCAGCAAAAAAAAAAAATACTCACGAGGTCTACAGCCCACAGAGTCACTAGTTATATAGGTTTAAAGCAGATGTTACATACGACCGAAGCGATATTTTTTGTCTTGGACAGAATTTAAACCTATACATATCGGTTATTTGAACATTTCAAAAGGTCTGCTTTCATACACTATTCATCCATTGTTCTTCACATTAAATAGCAATTATGAAAGACTCTTTATTGGACTAAATTGAGGGCAGAACTAGAAATATTTTATTGACAAGGAAACGCATTATGCAACGCTGAAGTGAACAAGGTCTCCATTTGCATAGGTACCAACTTAATTCGTAGAACGTTATTTAAATCATAAAGATAGGTTCAAAACGTAATGTGTATGATCTCGCACGCACATATCTCTTACGGTGTGAGTAGAGTTTCAGGAAGCGATCGGACTACAGGCTAAACTGCTACACTGCAGCTGCTTTTTTTTTAATATTTTTTAGCAGAGATCGAAAAAAGATAAGTATATTTTTACCGAGACTATAAAAACACAGAAACAATTAAATTGAACAATGATATAATACTGAGAGCATCAGTGGTCTAGTGGTTAGTGCTGCTGCCTCTCGCCTTGGAGACGCGGGTTCGATCCCCACCACGGACCAATGTGTTTTCGAATTTAGAATTCATTATACGTTTATTCGACGCTCTTACGGTGAAGGAAAACATCGTGATGAAATCTGCACACTCCTGCGAAGAAATTCAAAGGTTGTGTGTGAAGTCGACCAACCTGCTCTGGACTAGCGTGGTCGACTAATGCCTGATCCCTCTAATTCAGGGTAGGCTCGAGCCCCTCGGTGGGGACGTTGTATATGAGCTGTTGATGATATAATACTGAAATTACTTGAGTTGTTTTCGTTTTTATTTTCTGTAGAAATTAGATATTTTTCGCATAATAAAATTCACCCGTATCGATGCATCGTTCCTTTGAAACGTAAAACAGAAAAAGAGGAATCTAACATCTAAATATCAGCACGATTCCAACATCCGCTCCAGAAAAAGAAATATAAAAGACCCGACACTTATTGATCTGACCTTTTCCTTTATATTCCACGAACACCCCAAAATATAGTCAAATAGTCCAAAATATTGATACGAGACTATTACTCAGCGAAAATGCGGAGGTCGCAGTAATAAATAAGCCTCAGGTGGGGTAGTGTACCTCTTAAATCTGCCGTCTTATAAATTACCTTCAGTGTGCTTCCAGACACTGCGCCTCTCATGTTTCTTTTTTTTATTGTCTATTGCTCCATTTTATTTATTTACTTTTAAATTTTATTGAGAAGTAAACACAGTTTATGGATAGATTGTTTATATGTTTTGTTTTAAGTACTCGTAGTTGTATGTTAGCAATGTTATTTATGATTAATTTATGGTATTTGAGGAACGTCGTTGGATTTTTAATGGGAAATCAAATGTTTTTAACTTAAGACAATATTAATATCGATTAATACTGACGTCCATTTTGTTATTCTCTACCGACAGACTATCGCTTATTCACTTATATTTTTCGGTAATCTTAAAAAAGAACTGATAAATAAAATGTTAACAAGCAAAACATCAGTATTTACAACGATTGCTCCTAAAACTAGCTCCAAAACAGTAATTCTCTATTGTCTTCACTTTTATCAGTAGCCAATAAATTACAAGCCTATACAAGACAAAACTGGCTTTATCTTCTCTCGCGTAATTCATGCAAGAGCCAATGAAGGCACAAAGGCTCCCGAAGCTCCCCAAAAGCTGCCGGAGGCCTCAAAAGCCTGAGATGATATCTCGATATGGGGAGCCCCCTCGTTCTGTCATTGTCACTATGACGAATTAGGCTCGTTCGATTTGGACGTTTCTACGAATCTACCTAGATTTTAAGGTGGGTTAGGTAGCGGGTAGAGGACAGGAGGAGCGGTGAGCGGGTTGGTTGATTAAGTTTGTTTTGGACCGGTAAGATGTTAGATGCACTACAAAAAAATGCGTGACATATCTTTAATTGTATCTGTATTTGGAGATTTTTTTTGTTCACTGGGCAGGCTGAAAATATTTCATTCGATCGCAATCGTTCCAGCTAAGAAATGGAGTAACAAACCTTTTTTTACATTTTAATTCAATCAATCAATCAATCAGCCTATTGCAGTCCACTGCTGGACGTAGGCCTCCCCAAGGGTACGCCAAATACATACATACATACATTTAAATTTCATACATTTATATTAGTATGTCGAAATTGTGTATTTATTTACAACGACAAAACTAAACATCAATAGTAAATGTTAATTATTTGTCTCGCAATCTGATTCTGATGGTTGCATAATCACTATTCCTTTAAGTATTTAGTACTACATAAAATTCTGGTACCTGTTTATTCTAACTAAAAAGTCACAAATTATAAGTCCAATGTGTATTCAAATCAAATCAAATCAACGGCCCGTTACAGTCCACTGCTGGACTATGAGCCTCCTCCACTTAAGTGGAGTCAATTGAGCCTAATTTAAACATTGTATTTTTTTTTTCAAAACAAGCTCAGAGTGTTATATCCGCTCTCGCCATCGCTTATCAACCTATCCACACCTTTACCTCAACCTACATTTGCCGTAATCCTTGCCTAAGATATATTGTCAATGGAAAGTGATTTCAAATAGTTTGATCTATGTCCTATTATATTCTTCCTTTAGTAATTTTCAGTGTTCGCGCAACGCAATATTACTTCTTTGGATTTCGGTGAAATAAACGTATTTATGTCCTTTAGTAACTTGTGTGCCTAGATTGATTGGTATGCATGCCTACTTACTCGTATTCCTGTAGTTGGTGTTGTAAGTTCAACGATCGATGACTTTGCAAACCGTATCATCCATCAAGTCTCTGCCAAGGCTCCTGTAACGACTATATTTATCCCTAAATGCCTTCCAAAGTCTGAAATTATTTTTATATTAGGACAAAGCATTCTCGGCCTAAAAACGATCGACCGTATCCTAAACACCACCCTTCGTTCCAAAACTCAGATTATAGATAAATGGTGATCAAAAATCTGCTAAATTAAAATGGGATTAGGCCGGTCATGTGTCCAGAATGCACCCGGAAAGGCGGGCCAAAGTCACCACGGAGTGGACGCCACAAGAACCCCGGCATAGAGTAAGACCCAGAAAGAGGTGGCGAGATGACCTGGTCGAAACGCGGACTGGTCGAACACAGCTACAAACCGGGAAGCCTGAAAAAAGAAAGGGGAGGCCTTTGCCCTGCCATCATCAACATCAACGGTCCGTTATAGTCCACTGCTGGACTATGAGCCTCCTCCACTCAAGTGTTTGGTTTTGCCATAATCTCCACGCTTGGCAGGTGGGTTGGAGATCGCAGATTAAAAGGTTACTGTATCAGGGAGCGCTACTGCCCGTTCCCTGTTCAATGCGTGGTCCCTAAGTCGCCTCTTACGACACCCACGGGAAGAGTAGGGGTTGGTGACAAATACCGCCGCCGTCACCACACGGCGTAAATTTTGCCCTGCATTGGGCTCATAATAAATAAATCGTTCGGACAATTTGGTGACTCCACCTGCTAGCGACAGTCTCACAACTTCTTTTTTTACCAGTGTCGCTAGCCCTACTGGCAATGGAACCTAAAACTGACGATAGAAATGTATTTAATGACCTATCTGGGCCAGCTAGACTAATACGATTCTTTTTACCGCACCTTAGAACGTCTAAACATAAATAACCGTAAAAATATCGGGACCCCTAAACTGCTGATAACACCGCTATAAATTTTAGCCAGGCAACTCGAGATAAATTATAAATTACCAGATGCTTTCTTTTGGAGAAACACGTTTTAGAATTAAAATACAATAACGGCAATGTTGCCTGAAATTAAACTTTATTGTCGGGAACAAACGCCCCGCATTTTATATTGTTATGTTAGAAGGAAATGTAATTAATAAGCATACAAGTATATCTACGTAGTTAACATAATTTTCGACAGCCAAAGAATCCCAACGCCATTTTATAATCATAACGATAACATTGTTTTTGATTCTAAGTGTAAGGTTTAAATAAACGTTTTTTAGACCTAAAAATGAAAAATAGGTATTCCAATTTACTGGTTATCTAACCCAACTCATCATCATCAACTTAATAAAAAATTTAACGAACTACTAGTAAAATATTGTTGTCGTATTAACTCTTTGAGCGTCGGTGGTCTAGTGGCTAGGGCCGCTGCCTCCTGTCCAGGAGAAGCGGGTTCGATTTCCATCACGTACTAATGTGTTTTCGAATTTCGAATTCATATGTACGTTTATTCGACGCTCTTACGGTGAAGGAAAACATCGTGATGAAACCTGCACACTCCTACGAAGAAATTCAAAGGTGGTGTGTGAAGTCGACCAACCTGCACTAGGCCAGCGTGGTCTACTAAGGCCTAATCACCTTAAGTTAGGGTAGGCTCGAGTCTCTCGGCTGTTGATGATTGACTCTTTATATTATGTCTTCTTCGAAGGGCCTGTTGGCCGTGCGTGCCCAGTTTGAAATTGTCTTCTAAAACTTTACACACTATAAAAAGTTGCCTTAACCGGGATAACCGGTAACGTAAAGGGCCTGCTAGGTTTCCTGGAGGATTCGGGTTGGCTCGAATGACACTGCATTCCCACCCACACGCAAAATAGGCGCTTTAGACGTCGAGTTGCGGAAACCAGCCCGTTTGACAATTGACAATAGGGGATCGGACTGTTTACAATATTTTATGAATTTACCATATTTTATGAATTATTTTTAAAATATAGATTAGTAGCAGACGATTCGCGAAAAAAAAACCAGAATCGGTTCAAAAACGAATTTACAGTGATTTTTTAAAGTTTCAATATGTCTGTCTCTTTCAAAAATGATTTTTTGGATGGAGATTATATGGCGTAACTAACAAATGACGTCACAAGTGGGTATGTGCCTCTTTGTCTATCTTGAATGTCAAACCTTTATAACTCGGTCAATTTTAAAGATAGAATAAAATGGCAAAAGCTAAGAAGTTTGGATTTTTAAAATAAAAAAATAATTGTCCGATCCCCTATTGACAAAGTTGCCTTAACAATTCAGTAGAATCTGTCGATTCTTCATTCTCAAACTTGTTGATACAACAAATCCAATATATTTGAATTGCGAACATAAATATTGATCATAAATCCACTCACTTTTAACGTTCCGACTGCGTTGTATACAAAACTTTTACACACGAACTCGTGCCGTACACACGCGATTATGTGTAATGTGTGTACAAACTGTACTCAAAACTGTACAAGTTTTAACTTATACGAGTCCAACTTAAAACATGTCGAAGTTTTCGACAGTATTCCCGATTCCCACAGTTGCAAGATGAACTAAATTTGAGCTCATATTTGATAATTTAAAATATATAATAAAGAATACTCTAGTCATAAAACAGAGTAGAATACATTTTGTCACCAACCCCTACTCTTCCCGTGGGTGTCGTAAGAGGCGACTTAGGGACCACACATTGAACAGGGAACGGGCAGCAGCGCTCTCTGATACAGTAACCTTTTCTGCGATCTCCAACCCGCCTGCCAAGCGTGGAGATTATGGCAAAACCCTCCACTTAACTGGAGGAGGCTCATAGTCCAGCAGTGGACTGTAACGGGCCGTTGATGAATACTCTAGTCATAAAACAATTTGTTTTTACTTTTACCGTGTTTTTTCGTGTTGACTAAATTTTAAAGCTATTTAGGGGTATTAGTAGTGGCACGTATCTCTGGCTTTGAGCGAGTGGTGGCTCTCTTTCTCGCATAGGGTCAGGGTGGGGTGACTGAGAGAGAGTTACCGCTAGCTCAGAGCCAGAGAGATAAGTGCCGACCAGTAATTTGACAGTTTTATTAAATCGAAAAATATTGGAAAGGGGCACTTTTAAAACAACTCAGAGGCAATTTGAAAGCCCAAAAAATGTAATTATCTAGCCTAGCTAACTTAGCTAGCTGCGGTAATATAGTATTCTGCTTCTGTTATCATTTGAAATTGTGTTTCTGTAGTTACAAATTAATAAATGTGTGGGGACATCTTCACACACGGCCATCTAATCCCAAACTAAGCAGAGCTTGTACTATGAGTACCAAACAGCTGATAAACATTACATAATATATAGATAAATACATACTTATATAGATAAACAACAGCCAGACACAAGGCAAACACAAGTGCTCATCACACGAATGTTTGCCCTGGGCAGGATTCGAACCCACGACCCTGTGCGTCGGAGGCAGATACACTACCACCTGGGCTACGGAGCCGTCAATAACAAAGCTAACAAACTCAATAAATACGCTTTTATAAAACAATTTTAGCTTCAGTCTATTTCCATGAGAATCGCTCTCAATATCATTCGGCAAAGTGCCCGAACTGGGCGTTGATTTATGGACTTCGCAGTTGGCTGGCGCAAGTTACCACACCGCAGTCACTTTCTAAATTTCCCACGTTAGATCTGTGAAGTCAGGAAGGATTAAGTAAGGCGATCGTTCTAGTTGAAGCATTAAAATACAAAAAAGACAGGTAAAATTGTGCATTTTGCACCGGAAGAAAGTTAGGCCTTTGTCCGGCAATGGAACAATAACATCATCAACAGCTCATATACGACCCCACCGAGGGGCTCGAGCCTACCCTGAATTAGAGCAATTAGATCGACTAAGGCCGACCACGCTGGCCTGTGCGGGTTTGTCGACTTCACACACAACTTTTAATTTTCTTCGCAGGAGTGTGCAGGTATTCTTCACGATGTTTTCCTTCACCGTAAGAGCGTCGAATAAACGTACATATGAATTCGAAATTCGAAAACAGATCGGTACGTGGAGATCGGATCGGATCGAACCCGCGTCTCCCGGACGGGAGGCGGCTGCCCTAACCACTAGACCACCGCCGCTCTACAACTCTTAACAATAACATAATTAGAGGCTATTAAAAATATAACAATTTTGAAGACTAGAGCATTTTATTTGCACCGGGAGAACTAATAAAACAAGCATTAAGGAATTTAATTTAATAAAATCTGGTGTGGTGAAACATTTACATATTATGTCAGTAATATTATTATATACGATATAAATACATGATTAAGAGGTGGTAGTAAGAGTGCAAAAAGCGGTTTTTTCATAATCATAGGAGATTTTCTCATAATATAAGATCCCAATAAATTGATTTTTCGATATGGTATACCAATGTTAGGTTAGTTCTAATTCGGCCCCTTCCTCACGAGTTCAGAACATGATGTATGGCTTTCGATTGGTCGCCTTTAATTCAGGTGAGCCACCACGTTTGGAGGTGAGAGTATATTGACGCATTCATCATTTTAACTGTTCTACAAGTCTGCATGAGAAACTTAGAATGACATTTTTATTACCATTTGTTGAATAATGCTTACGTCATCAACGCGTTTTAAGGTCGACGACCGAGACCAAAAACTCGACTCATTAATTCTGGATCAGCATTTTGCAGTTCTGACCCTCAACTTCGTCGTTATTTTTCATCAGGTATGATCGAAGACAACACGCAAAATAATTTATCTTCATAGATACACGGACATGGATATGGAAGAGAACAATCTCACACCTAAGGATGCCGAAGAGAGAAAAAGATAGCTTTGTCGTCGAAAAATGATTTTTAAAAATCTTAATTCCAATAAAAAATTTGACTTTTTGATTATTTTTTTTGACTGGGCAAAGTGGAGAAGATTGAGTAGGAAACCGGACTCCAGCACAAGGCCGGGAAATTGCTTATTTTTATTTTGTTAATAATAATTACTTTTTTTTCGTAGCGGGATTGTTGCCTATTTTACAAAACTTTGATTGATGATTTTACGATTGACAAGTAAAATTCGAAGTGCTTTGCATAGCCAATAGCCAACTAAAAACGTTAATATTTTTGAACGAATGCATACGCGAGAGAGCGTCGGTGGTCACTAGACGCGGGTTCGATGCCCACCACGTACCAATGTGTTTTCGAATTTCGAATTCGTACATTTATTCGACGCTCTTACGGTGAAGGAAAACATCGTGATGAAACCTCACACTCCTACGAAGAAATTCAAAGGTGGTGTGTGAAGTCAAGCAACCCGCACTGGGCCAGCGTGGTCAACTAAGGCCTAGTCGCCTTAATACAAGGGAGGCTTGAGCCCCTCGGTGGGGACGTAATGAGCTGTTGATGATACGCGATATGCGCCGTGTGGTGACGGCAGAGTAGAATACATTTGTCACCAACCCCTACTCTTCCCGTGGGTGTCGTAAGAGGCGACTTAGGGACTACACATTGAACAGGGAACGGGCAGCAGCGCTCTCTGATACAGTAACCTTTTAATCTGCGATCTCCAACCCGCCTGCCAAGCGTGGAGATTATGGTAAAACCCTCCACTTAAGTGGAGGAGGCTCATAGTCCAGCAGTGGACTGTAACGGGCTGTTGATGATGATGTTGATGATATTACAACAAATTGAGCTTGTTATTTTTAAATATTGCAGCTTTGAGGAAACCTGGAAGCGGATTTCAAAACAGATTCCGCAAACTACGTCTTGAAACTTTTCCACGAAATCCATCATTCTAAAGCATTTTTCCTCTACTTCACCTAGTTTAGCTATGTGTATCTAGCTCAGATTTGCATACAACCAGTTAATAAGGCTTTCGAGGAGATCTAGCGATTGGATTGGATCGGATATCGTCTTTCATTAAGGCTTCGCTCCGGATTTTTTCTTCATTCAATCTTCTTCGACGGCTTATCGCTGAATGAGATTGAAAAAATTGTTTGTTCTCTGCCTGATTATTTTGTTTTGTTTATTTTCTCAACAAGAGAGTAAATCGGTGGTTTAGGGAACTGCTGACTTGATAATTGATTCGAATTTTATAACGTTTGCAATATAAATTATTATTTTACATTACACTAGTTAGCAACCCGCCCTGCACGGGTAATTTAGCCAGCGAAAGCTATGTAGACGCCCAGAGATTGATTTTTGATGTCTATCTATCTATCTAGCCCACATCCACCCACTGCTGAGTATAGGCCTCTACTTTATTGCGCCATCTTTCACGATCCTATGCAGTTCTCATCCAGTACTTCCCTTCCACTGTCACTATATCATCTGACCATCGGGCTGGTGGTCTGCCTACCGAGCGTTGTCCAAGTCTGGGCCGCCACTCTGTCACTGCTTTGGTCCACCTTCCGTCACCCCGCCGCGCTATGTGCCCCGCCCACGCCCACTTAAGTTTAGTGATTCGTTTACCTACGTCCTCTACCTTGGTACGGTTTCGGATTTCAGTGTTCCGTACACAATCTTGAAGTTTTATGCCGCGCATGGCACGCTCCATGGCTGTCTGTGCGAATTTGATGGCATACCAAAATTGAAAAAATAAACGAATTCATTTACTGTATACTTAAATCTTACTTAGTACCTGTACCTTACATATGAACCTACCTTAGTAATGTACTTTACAATTGAACCTCTCTCGTGAACAACGTCGTTCATTGGTGAAAACCAAAATATACAGACACACGCGGAAAGCGGATTTATTTTATGCTATTAAGTTCCCCCTGCCAGGTGGACTGATGACCTGAGGAAGGTCGCTGGTGGTGGCTGGATGAGGATAGCGGGTGATCGTGCCCAAGGGGAGGCAGCAGTCCAGCAGTGAACTGCAATAGGCTGATTGATTGATTGATTGATGATATATGAAGTTTTACCGTCTGTAAGCCTTAGTTCCTTGCTGAAAGTTGATCAGTTTCATGGACTAAAGCTCTTAGAAACAAAATCCTTTAGGTCATTAAAAAATATGCCTATCTATAGCATAAAAGCGATTTATTTTAGTTTAAAGTAACGCCAAAATTCTGAAACGTTTCAGCTGTATACATGGTGATCTCAATTAAGCTCTTGTATCACTTCCGAGCGTACCTTTGGGGAGTAACGCAATAACGTACAACCCCGCCGAGAATCGTGAAACATTCGCCTTAAGTGAGTAATGAACGTTATAGGACACCCTGTATATTGGATGCGAGGGGTGGATTGTCTAGGCATTATCAGTTTGTGAAGATGTCCCCACATATTTATTTATTTATTTATTTATTTATTTATATTTCCCACTTCTTCTTCGACAACCGACCCCTTTATTTATTTACACTAATAAACCAGAACACAAGTCCTATAATAATTCATTATACGATATATTCTGTGTTAATCCGACAAATCACTGACTTATTATTATTTCACCCCGCAAATCCTGAAATTAATTTCAAGGTCAAATCATCGGCTTGTATTTAATTGACAAGCATTTAGAAACATCATAGATGAAACAGCGATTATACTTGTATCTACCTGGATCCAATTACTATTTCATATTACATTGCGGCGTTTGGGTCGCATTTAAGATAGTATATTAACACTGCAACAGCATTGATCGGCAAGTTATTGTTGTCTAAATAGGATATCGAGCTGTTAAGCTTATATTAGAGTTAAAAAGCTCTTTGTATAAGTGTCGTCGTTTATCCTACATATGATTTATTTGGAATTTAACTCAATACACTTGACAGCAAAGAACCCGGGAAACTAATAACTTAGTGAAATAAATTGTGTTTAATAGACAAATAAATTAATACTCCTTGAAAAAAGTAACAAAATGTATTTATCACATTGTAATTTATTCATCAATAATTATATAAAACAATATACCAACCTCATCTTATAAAAAATAAAATAAAATCTCAATTACTTTCTACAACTTATTGTTGTTTTTTGTTATTTAGCCATTAACATTTTGATTACTTTTCTGATAATGTTTCTTGATAGGATTATAAATTCGAAGTTTTTGTAAATTGTTTATTTTTTGTGTTACGTGCTAGCTGTTGTTACCGCGGTGATGCGGCTTGTCCTGGTCATGCGGCAGATCCGCTTAGAAATGTCCCATTTTTATTTTGCCATTTTTGATTTAGGATGTTGGCAAGAAGCCTTATTGCTATCTTTAAAATGTGTAATTAATTGTCTATTAAACACAATCTATTTTACTAAGATAGCATTCATAGTTTTCGAGATTTTCAGGTAACTACCTGTCTTACATATTACCCGGAATCATTACTGTCGAGTGTATATAAGGTAATTGAAACGAAGGTTGAGAAATTAATTTTACGTCAAATGTTAAACAGTTTTCCGTTTCAACGATAAATGATGCCAAATATGAATAAAATAGGCATCCTGTATTTTTCAAAACAGTCAATCATAGAATATTCTTTTTATCTTAAATTAAGAACATGACATTTCACATTTACAAGTATATTGCCGGGGGTGGTAGCAGGTGATCTAAAGGATAAATGTTTGATAAATTGAAACTACTACGGGTCGTTGGCATTTATTTTTATCATAAAGGGGCGGTGGTCTAAGGCTAGCTCCAATCCTGAACTACGCACAAGATACACAAACAATTAAATTAATAATTCAATAAAACCCCAATCAATTAACCGATTTCAAGTTCACTTATCATTACTCTATTAGAGACTTAATAAACCCCATTCACTATCAATCGCGGGGTTAGTGGAGATATTGGGGTATGTTCGGGTATATTGGGGTAACTCGGGGTAACTAGGGTAACCCTTTGCGTCACAAAAGACGTATTAAGACGCATTCACGCCCGGCGAACGTTCTTATGTAATAAATCACTGTGTTAGATGCGAGTAAGGAGGATGTGTGATGTGAAGTTCAGTCATATAAGACTAGGTATAATGCGTTGTAATATACCTTAATTAGAATAATCGGCCTCTTCTTCGTTATCTTGCGGGTGGGTTGTAAGGTCAACGACTAACTTTACGAACGTTTTGTCTGTGATCTGAAATGGCTATTTTACAAATATTTCAGCCTCTATTATAGAGATCGATCGAGGTCTAACTGTCAAAATACCTAATATGCGGCTGTCAAAACGTATTGACGGCAAAAAACGTTAGAGGCAATACTATGATATTTAGATAGGCACCAACCTTTTTTATATTATAATCTTAAAAATGATTAAAACAGTTATACTTGTATACATTAAATTATGCGCCAAACTGGAAAGTTTTATGGCGCTTTGCGCTTTTACACTTAATTGTTACATTTTTAAAATGAATTACAGGCATAATGATATTAAATTTGTTTTTTTGTAGATAAAAAATATATTTCATTTTTAGTAGGTTAAGTGTACAAATCTAGCTAGACATTAGGAGTTTGTAGTACATTTCTAATAACGTTTCTTTGGGTTTCTTTTTAAAATATTTTTTGTAACGCCTTCCTCTACAGTTGTGATGGCATTAAATATTTTAGGAACAATATTTAGCTTTATAATAAAACCGATAAATTGATAAATTAATTCGAAGTAATAGATATGCAGTCAGAATAATCGTATATCTAGGTATTACAAACTAGCAACATACGATTTAAAATGTAAAACAATAATATCTAGCCTGACTCACTTGTTTAGTACCGATGCACCCTTATCAGTAAGCTTCAGCAATTTGTCACTTGCAGTCGATAAAATTGTTATTTACTGCAGAATTCTATCACCAACCTACATAACTGTGATATCGTGTACCGCATTTGAAATAAGTAAATAAGTAATAAATAAAAAAGTAACACATGGTACTTGGACAGACTTCATCATGTTTCGCGTGTGGACAGTTTGTGTGCTGATGTTATTTGCAAATGGATTCGGAAAAAGAATTGGGCCAAGGCATCCGGCAACTAAAGGCGAAGTTTGGCCAAAAGCCTGGCAAGAACACAAAACGGCAAATGCTTACAACGTTGATACCGCAAAATTGAAGTATACAATTATAGGTAGGGACTGTCCCAAGGTACAGTCAGCCATTCAACGGTGCAAAAACAATGTTAAAGTTTTAGAAGACATCACAAAACGCCACACTGAAGAGTATTCCGTGCAGAATGCCCATGGAACGTTGGAGGAGTTGAAAATAGAATTAAGTCAAGACTGTGAAGATTTTCCTCATCTTAATATGGAAGAAAGTTATGATCTCCAAGTGTCATCGACGGCTGTGCTCAATAGTTCTTCAGTTTGGGGAATCATACGAGGGCTGGAAACATTTTCCCAACTTTTCTATTTAACTAATGATTACAAAAATATTCGTATTAATGGCACAGTGATAAAAGACAAACCAAACTACCCACATCGTGCTCTTTTGCTTGACACAGGTCGGCATTATTTATCTGTGAAGAATATTCTAAAAACTCTTGATGCGATGGCTATGAATAAGCTGAATGTTTTCCACTGGCACATTGTGGATGATGAGAGCTTTCCCTATCAGAGTTTGAAGCTTCCCGAATTTAGCAAAGCATTATTTCACCCGTCTATGGTCTATAGGAGAAGTGATTTAGAGAAGATACGTGATTACGCAAAAGATCTCGGAATACGAGTATTGATGGAATTTGACATGCCAGGTCATGTTTATTGCTGGTCACTTGTTCATCCAGAGATCATCACGAAATGCAAGGACGATGGAATTTATGCACCTCCACTACATCCAATCAAAGAAAAGACATTTGAAATACTCAAAGAACTTATACAAGAAGTCCAAGAATTGTTTCCGGATACTTATTTTCATTTTGGTGGTGATGAAGTCCAAACAGGATGTTATCAACAAGACCCAGAAATAAAGAAATATATGGAAGAACATAACATTACCGACGAGAACGTTATTCATGCCAAGTTTTTTGAAAACGCATTTTCTTTGCTTAAAAAGGGCACGTTTCCAGTAGTATGGGAGGATGTGTTTGATTTACATGTTCCATTACCAGAAAAATCTAGTATACAAGTTTGGTGCAAAGGCGATGGTATTGATGCTATGGTAAAAGTCCTTAAAGCCGGATATTATGGTATTCAATCTGCACCGTATTATTTAGACAATCTCGGTCACGAGATTGAAAACTGGTTCTACCAGAAAGAACCTCGAATGGCTGTAAAGAAAAAGCTAAATAATGATACATTACTGGTGAATTTAATTGGAGGTACGGCTTGTATGTGGGGAGAAATGGTCGATGACAATGATTTGCTGAGCAGGGTGTGGCCTCGTGCAAGCGCTATTGCCGAAGTTTTGTGGAGTGAGACCAAAGGGAAAAAACCTGATGAAGGAACACTCCGTCGCATAGAGGAGCATACATGTCGTATGAATCGTCGGGGAATCCCTGCCGAGCCCCCTGCTGGACCCGGTTTTTGCTTTGTTTAAGATATTGTTTTTTATATAAACAAAATTTATTATTTTATTGAAAAAAAAAAATACTTATATCTTTTCTTTTAAGAATTACTTTTGAGAAATGTTTTATTATTATTATTATACTACTACTATTACTTACTTTTACTTTGATTTAACTGATTTTTGCATTCTTTCTTACTTTTAATATTATTTTTAATTTGTACAAATACAAACGAAAGAAAGGAAAAAAAAAATAAACACAAAAAAACAAAAAAACAAACAAAAGACAAAAAAGACAAACAAAAGAAAGAACAACAAAAGAAAATATTAAAAAGACAAACAAATAAAAGATAACAACAACAAAGATAACAAATTAAAGATTAGCAACATTTTAGAGCAAGAGAATATGATTTTGCTAAGAGAAGCAAAAACTATTTTCGTTCAACAATAAAGGATATGTAAAAAATACAGCACATAGATAAAATCTTTTGGAAAATACGGTACTTTTGATTAGACAAAAAATATTATATAAATTGAATTTGTAAGACACTTTGTAATCACTTTCCCTTCTTAGTTTTGGTCGAACCTACTGGTGTGCCAAGCTTATTTGTATACAATTATATTAATTTCTTATACATGTAATATCTATGGATAGTTTTGAAACTCACTCGAATTCTGTACTTTTATTAATAACAATATTTTTAAATACTATAAAAACTAATACCATTAAATAGTATTTCTTATCTCATTTTATGCCTTTTTATTTGTCAGAGACAGTCATTTGATGCAAACATTCGTAGGTTTAGATATAATATACAAGTAAGTACGCTTTCATTTACTGATAACAAATTCTTTTAACAAACTATTTTACAAAATAACTGTGTTATCTAGCATTTTTCTATTTTATCAACAAATAACAAAGTAATATAAGTATATATAAGTAATATAAGAAACAAAAGCAAAAATAATAATTTTGACAGTCTTAATAATGTTACGCGTGTGGATAGTTTGTGCGCTGATGTTATTCGCAAATGGC
The DNA here is from genome assembly GCA_951230895.1 of Carpatolechia fugitivella. Taxonomy (NCBI): domain Eukaryota; kingdom Metazoa; phylum Arthropoda; class Insecta; order Lepidoptera; family Gelechiidae; genus Carpatolechia; species Carpatolechia fugitivella. Next base: position 16,662,513 of record OX579650.1, read on the forward strand.
TTCGGGAAAAAAATAGGACCACGACATCCAGCGACTAATGGCGAAGTATGGCCAAAAGCCTGGCAAGAACACAAGACAGCAAATGCTTACAACATTGACCCAGAAAACTTGAAGTTTACAATTACAGGCAAGAGCTGCTCCAAGGTACAGTCAGCTATAACAAGATGTAAAGACAATATTAAAATTTTAGAGGACATTACGAAACGTCACACTTCAAACGAAGACCGTCTTTTGCAGAATACTGACGAAACTTTGCAAGAGTTGAAGATATATTTAATTCAAGACTGTGAAGATTTTCCTCATCTTAATATGGATGAAAGCTATAGTCTCCAAGTGTCATCGTCGGCTTTGCTTAATAGTTCTTCTGTTTGGGGAATCATACGAGGGATGGAAACATTTTCTCAACTTTTCTATATATCAAAGGATTATAAAACTATTCTTATCAATGGTACGGTGATAAATGACAAACCAAACTACCCACATCGTGGTCTATTGCTAGACACAGGTCGCCATTATTTATCTGTAAATAATATTTTAAAAACTCTTGACTCATTGGCTATGAATAAAATGAATGTTTTCCATTGGCATATAGTAGATGATGAAAGCTTTCCTTATCAAAGCACAAAGCTTCCTGAATTTAGCAAAACATTATATCACCCTTCTATGGTTTATACTAAAGGAGATTTGGAGAAGATAAGGGATCATGCAAAAGAACTTGGAATTCGAGTATTAATGGAATTTGATATGCCGGGTCATACTTACTGCTGGGCACTTGTGCATCCGGAAATAATCACGAAATGCAAAGACAATGGAAATTATGCACCTCCTCTTAATCCTGTAAAAGAAAAGACATTCGAAATTCTCAAAGATCTGATAGAAGAAGTCCAAGATCTATTTCCGGATAATTACTTTCATTTCGGAGGCGATGAAGTAGACATAGAATGTTATAAACAAGATCCAGAAATACAGCAATATATGGCACAACATAACATTTCCGACCCTAGAGTGATACACGCTCTTTTTTTCAAAAAAGCTTTTTCTTTGCTCAGAAATGGCACGTTTCCAGTAGTTTGGCAAGATATGTTTGATTTTCATTTTCCATTACCAGAGAAAACTAGTATACAGGTTTGGTTTGGCGATGAAACTGATACTATGGTTAAAGTCCTTAGGGCAGGACATCGTGGTATATTATCGTCACCTTATTATTTAGATTATAACCTTAACGATCTTAAGATTTTTTACAGTAGAGAACCTCGATTGGATGTGAAGAAAAAGTTAAACAATGATACATTACTGGAGAATATAATAGGAGGAACAACTTGCATGTGGGGAGAGATGGTTGATGGAACCAATTTTCTAAGTCGAGTGTGGCCACGGGCGAGTGCTACGGCAGAAGTTTTGTGGAGTGTGACCAAAGGGCAAGGACCTGATGAAAGAACACTCCGTCGCATAGAGGAGCATATATGTCGCATGAATCGTCGGGGCATTCCTGCTACACCAATTTCTGGACCTGGATTTTGTGTCATTTAAAAATTATGTCTAATAAAATTAACTTTACGCATTATTACTATATTGTCTTCTTATCAGAATATGAAGGTGCAGAGATTTATAGATCTACGCCCGCCGCACCTTTACCACCTGGCTATTTCTACCAGAGTGGTGGCGATTATCCGTTCACCTAAAAAAAAAGATCTACTTTTGCTAAGTCGATTATTGTCGTGCTATGGTCATCTCATCCACAACACTAGTGTGGAGTTTAGAAGTAATGTGTTAAATATTTTGTAAACTTTTTAGTTTTATCCACAACGAAGTTATAGGGGGGTCGAGAATGGCCCAAACTGCTTCGAGAAAAGGATGGTACGGCCGTGCCACTTTTTGCTCGACTTGGCGGGGGCACTGCCGTGCCCCCAGATGTAATCGGTTGAGGAAAATGGACTTTCATATTATAATATATTGGGTACATTATTAACTGTATTAAAAATAAATTATGTTTTCTAAACATATAAATTCTAACCTATGTCTACAGCATAAAATTTACATCGTTTTGTTCCCGCCGTGTAGTGATAGTACCCGTCAAACTTAACAACTTTGCATGAAAAAAAAAATTCCAGTGAAAAAAAATTTTTTAGTCTCTCCATACAAAATGGGTCGCTCGGGAGTCTCACTTTCAGTTTCAGTTTGACGGGTACTATCACTACACGGCGGGAACAAAACGATGTAAATTTCACGGTGTATAAATCAGGTTTGCAGCAAAATTTACATATTCGGATCTCCGCCCTTAAATAAATTACAGAAACGATCACAGAAGCGTCCCTAACAGGTTTTGTTTTGATTTTCCATAATATGAAGTTACTGATTCGCATTTTAATAAAAAAACTGACGAATTACCGATAGTTGTATAAATTAAAAATGCATCTACAGTTTTTGTAAATCTTAACAGCGTCATACAAAAGGTCCAGGCAGGGGAGGGTAGAAGTGAGGAGGCGGGAGGGGTTTGGGTCCAAATATTTGCTGTGTAGGTCATAAGTTACTGTCCCACAGCCGTTGTGGAATAAATCTCAGAACATACGTGTACATTTATTGTTAGGATGTATTAACATCTGTGTTTGAGGAACAAAGGAGTAAAGTATTTTAAAAATAGTGATGTTGTCGCCGATTCCTGCAGTATTGATATGTCACCGTCTTCATAAAATTAATTAAATTATGTTGGGCTGGCTTAAATGGCGAGAGCTTACGGGAGTCACTTGCGACAGCCGGTTGCCTATCAAAATGAAGGGCTTAATCTAATGTTGCGGAAATGAAGATGCTGAGGTGGATGTGTGGAGTGACGAGGCTCGATAGGATCCGCAAAGAGTACGTGCGAGGCAGCCTCGGCGTTCGTGACGTCGCCGACAAGCTCCAAGAAAACCGATTGAGATGATATGGACATGTCAAAAGGAGACCTTAGTACATCGGCAATGTAACACTCAACCTCAACACCCCTGGTCAGCGGCGAAGTGGAAGACCGAAGCTGCGATGGTTGAGTGTTGTTAAGAACGACATGCAGAGTTGCGACCTCATTGAGCAAGATGTCCTGGATAGGGCGAAGTGGAGGAGAAAGAGCAGGAAAGCGGACCCCGTCGCAAGACGGGACAAACGCAAGAAAGAAGAAGAAGAAGATAATTAAATTATGATGGGCAAAATAGAACGCACAAAACGTGTTGGAATACGGAATTAATCTTGGCCACGGAAAATTTGAGAGTGCACGGGGACTACCACTGTGGAAGAGTTGTTCCGATTAGCAAGGGACAAGAAAAAAATAAAAAAGCACCATGATATGGCACTCCTATCCTCATGGTAAAGAAGAAAAGAAGTGAGTGGGTGAGGTTTTAGTGCGTCTCTTTATAGGCAACTAAAAGACATAGGTTTAAAACTATGGATTTTGTTTTGTTGTAAAAACATAGATCCGCCGTACGGTACAGGTTCACAAGTGCATCCATATCACGTGCGTCTATACATTGCAATAAAAAAAAATCTAAAAGTGTTTTCTTTTCGGTCTTTGTTATTATAGATAAAATGTACGGGACTGTATCCATAAGGATTTAAAAAATACGAAAAAGGTTATACCATTACAAAGATATTTCAAAGTATATGGAGGACAGAGAGTCTACCTCCTGGGCATGATCTGCCTTGGCCGACGTGGAAGTCTTTAAATAAACTCCGGACCCAAGTAGGCCGAAGTAAAGAAAACATGCAAAAGTGGGGTTATGGCTCAGATAGTGAATGTCTGTGTGGCATCTTTCCTCAAACAATGGCCCATTTATGATCCTGCCCAGCGTATCCTAGCACCTGCATACGCGAGGACCTGTACAATGCCACGGACGCAGCCGTGTCTGTGGCGGAGTACTGGTCCTCCACCATATAGTCACCGAATCGACTCGATAAGAAGAAGATATGGATGGTCTTATGAATTCGACTGTACACTTTCGTTAAGGAGCGTAGGTATATTAGTTTTTGTAGTAAAGTGGTTTTAGTTTAGTGCATGCTTCCCGCAAGCTGTTAAAACTCTGTTTACCCCAGTAGTATCGTTCATCACTTAAAATCACCGTCAAGAAACCTATACACGCCCATAAATAATGTCAATTTGTTACAGTATCACCTGTCATGTCAGCCATCTTTATTTCGAATCGTTTTGATGCTGTTGGTGGATACGTTTTTTTTATACCAATACATAAAACTGCAATGTTTTATTCCCATAACTTCCTATACTCTGATTAAACTAAACCCTGTTTGTCCTACACATCCTGTGGGCAATAAATTTGGCTTCAAACTCGACGCGGCTTCGATTAAAAACCGGTGCTGTCCGGTCGTTTGTATCTGTGCAATTTATTTGACAGTTGAATTAGCAAACGTTACGTTCCGACGCGCGCAGTGTCAGTTCTGCGCCATAGAGATTGTTTATTCTATGGTAATATACATGCTATAGCTTATAAGACATCCACGGGAAGTCCTAATAGTAGCTTTTATTCTTATAACGGTAATCTTTAGTTACTAAAAAATGAATTTAGTGTAGTTACAATACAAATCCCGTATGTTACTTGTCGTCCTCCTTTGTCATGTAAAACGCGTATAACATTGAGCTTAGTTTCAACTCCAACAAGTTTTGACAAACAGTTTGCCTTAATCCGTCTTTATTGGCTAAACATTGGCCGAACGGTGGTGGCCAACTTCGACCAACTTATGTTAGGATCATCTGATCCGATGATCCTAACATTAGTTGATGATTACTATTCGATCTAACTCCAATACAAATCTTTGTGAATAGATTTGACGTCATTGTTTGGGTATTAACATTATTCTTAATTTTATTTTCCTAGTCTAAAACAAAAAAGGTTTTCTTTAATCTTTTTTAATTATAATCTGAATTTCATAATTTAATTAAAAGCAAAGTAAATGTAGTCTTGGGTATCTACATAATATTAATAACAATTAATTACTTTTCCATTAGCCATCTTCAAACGCTACTCGGTACAATATTAATATCAACGTGATTATAATTATATGTCGTGTCTCAGTAGTCTAGTTGGTAGTACGTTTATCTACAAAGCTCAGAGACGCAGGTTCCTGAGCAGGGCAGACATTGGTGTGATGAACACTTGTGTTTGATCTTGGGTCTGGATTTTGTTTATCAATATAAGTATGTGTAGAATTTTTCAAATGTCATATTCCTATAGTAAAGGTTCGCCTAGTTAGGATTCAATGACCGTGTGTGCGATGTCTCCCACATGTCTCTTAAAATCATCATTATCGTTATTTCTTCAAATCTCATTAACATATTTGAAACCGAGCCCTAAAGCCCTAAAACCCTCTGCCTATATAATATTATTGCTGTGCCCTAACGGGGCTTAACAATTAATAATTTTAGCACCTTATATTTACTACTAGTACCTAAGTGCCTAATTACTCGTAATTGTGGAAATGCAATAAATACAATTTGAATTCAATTTGAACAATAGTTCAAAAACTACTATAAGTAAAACCATACTCAAAAAGAGAGTATCATTCGTTTCCCGCCGCAAATTCCACTGCCCCGCCATATTATGTACAGAATAAACAATTCTGTCTCTCCAGGCACTAAGAGGGCCATTTACTTGAAGTATGCCATAATAAATAGTGGATTCCTTCCCACCCCGGTTTCCCCAGTTACCCCGGTTACCCGGTTCGCATTTTTCAAATAACTACCGAACCTTTGCATACCCAGTATTGAATAAGCCAGGATTGTGGACAGAATTGTTTGAAAGCATTTTAAAGCGAAGTATTGTTCGGTTTTGTTGTGCATTCTGTTTTAAAGTTTAGTTTGCTTTGCGGTTAAAACATTAGCATTCAGGTAAAACGAGAGGTTGGATTTATTTTTCTTAAATAAAGTTTTAGTCTGCGCTTGTTTTGTTAAGTGCCAGTTTGATATTTTGTTTATTTTTTAGAGCCGTTGGGTGAACTATGTTACCATTTTTCGGCCAGCAATTTGTGGTGGAAAAAAAATAATAATATTGAAATTCGAGTAAAAACTAAAGAAATTGACGTGCAGTGACAGTTATTTCTTATGAGCTTTAACCTTTAATATGACAGTCTTTTTCTCCCTCCGTAAGTGCAAGCGCGAGGCATTGAGTATTGATGCGTGAGGTGAATTGGGGTAATTGGGAAAAATCGATAAATTTTCGGAATCACCCAAATTATAGGGCGCTATAATAGAATAAATATAATTTTCGAAAGCTCACAAATAAACTTCTGCTGATTTGTGTACTTTTGTACGTTTATTTGTTAAAACTATTTTGTTAGTAAATATTTCAGTTGGTGTGAAAATTATCTAACAAATATACCTAAATCTTCTGAACCTATAATATTACTGAATAATTTCTACCTTCCTAATGGCTAATGCTGATTTTTTTGAATAAATTAATATGTACATTTTATTGCGCCTACAGGAGAAATAAAAAAGTAATATCAGGAAGAAGTCAGCCAGCCATATTTCTTCATAACTTTTTATTACAGGCAACCTTTTACAATTCTTTAATTCAAAGGAAAGTTCTTCCCCAACTAAGTCCAGAACTTTCCCTGTAAATATCTATCTAGCTTGAGCTTCATACTAGTCGGCAGTTTCTAACTGAATCGTCTTATCCATCTGTTGCCAGTGAAGCGAGAAGCCGGTTGCAGACGCGACAGCTTGAAATATTGTCATTGTGAAGCCTCCAAGCCATTCGATACGGTTGGGGAGTAGTTGATGCCTCTTCGACGGCTTCTATACTACTCTGGATACGATCAATGGCTTGGGTTGAGCTTTGTGGAAAATAGTTTTTTTTTTGCTTTTTGTTATGAAGTAAGGCTAAAAGAAAATTTGTTAAAAAGTTTTGATGAAGGGTTACTATAACTACCTATCTATTTAAATGTGTACCTAGTTTTGGTATTCTATTACTGAGTAGTAATTATGATAACTGTGCTTGTAATTTAATTAAGAGTGCATCATTTTGGCCAATTAACTGTCATGCAGTTTGGTGTTTTTTTTAGATTAAGCGTTTTATGTATTATTATTACAAAAAAAAATCTAGCAAATATCAAAATGTAGAATCATCATCAGCTCATATACGTCCCCATCGAGGGGCTCGAGCCTACCCTGAATTAGGGCGATTAGGTCAACCACGCTGGCCCAGTGCGGGTTGGTTGACTTCACACACAACCTATGAATTTCTTCGCAGGAGTGTGCAGGTTTCATCACGATGTTTTCCTTCACCGTAAGAGCGTCGAATAAACGTACATATGAATACGAAATACGAAAACACATTGGTACGTGGTGGGGATCGAACCCGCGTCTCCCGTACGGGAGGCAGCGGCCCTTACTACTAGACCACCGACGCTTTCGACGAATGTAGAATAAATTATTCATATTATTAAGAAAGTATTATAAGAGGTCCATACCTCTTTGTTTCAAGAGGCTGGACGATTTAAGTTTGAATGCATGCCTTAAGGGGCTACCTGACGCGCACCAGCGCCACTTCGAAAAAAAATCATAACTCCGAAATAACTAAATATATTAAAAAAGTGGACGATCATTTTAAAGTGTAGGTAAGTACTTTAGTATTTTTAGAAATACCGAATTTTATAAAATCTTATACGGTGTAGTAAGAGATAGCGAAAGTGCTAAAAACGGCCGTTATTAGCACTTTCGCTATCTGTTACTACAATTGGACGTAGTTACACGAAAAGGATCCAATCCACAACATTGTCAAAAATTACTTTAGTACACAAAACTGACCGCAAATAATACCAATCGTCCCATAAATATACTATTAACAATAAAAATGTTTTAATGTTTCTCACAAAACATAACACGTAAAATTATCTTGAAACAAATACCTTCAATATCTGAAAAGTAACTTCAAACTTCAATATCTGAAAAGTAACTTTGTGTGGATTGGATCCTTTTCGTGTAACTACGTCCAATTAACAATAGATAACTGAATTTATCAATTCTAAAAATACGACAAGACTAATGAAACAATTTGATCGTTCACATTTTTGATATTTTGTGTTTTCACTAAGTTATGATTTTTTATCCAAGTGGCGCTAGTGTTCACGTAGGGTACCCCCTTAAAGGGCTGATTTACATATTGTCCTGCATTTTGTTTTTCGCTGTTTTGTTTTGTTATGCGTCTTTTTTTTAAATAATACCAGTCATTATTTGTTAAAAGCAGATCTTCTTTCAAATATTGAATTTGAATCTACATACAATCTAAACCCTGGACCCCTATTTTTCAACGCAATCGTTCGCAACCCTTCGTTGATTGCACGCTATTTATCTAGATGTCGCTGCCTGCGTTTGTTTGACGCAGATAAACTGTTCTTTAGACTTAGGAATCGATATGTAGTCAAATAGTTGATCAAATCAATAGATAATGGGCCTAATTCTCGATATCACGCGTTTATCCTAATGTCGTTTACTAATAAAAGAGAGGTCCTAATGAAAGCTGGATGGGTGATCGTGCACTTTGACGTGCCCTTGGGGAGGCCTACGTCCAGCAGTGGACTGCAATAGGCTGATTGATTGATTGAATGAATGAAAGCAGAGGAGATGAATTCAGATAAAAAATATTATCTTCTATATAATAAAAATGAATTGCTGTTCGTTAGTCTCGCTAAAACTCGAGGTCGGTTCAGCCGACCGATTTGGCTAATTTTAGTCTTGAAATATTAGTGAAAGTCCAGGGAAGGTTTAAACGGTGGAAAAATATGGATAGGGTAGGTGTAGGTAGGGCACCTATGTTGGGAAAAATGGCAGGACAATGCCGGGTCAGCTAGTTTGGAATAAGTAACAACCTTTAATAAGGAAATAGCTGTTGAATTTGAATTAAGGATTTTCGCAGCGCAGAACCGGTCGCTATGCAGATCCTTGGGAGGCCGTTGTTCAGCAGTGGATGTCTATCAGCTGAAGCGATGACGATGATATTATTGTAGGGGTTAACATAAGGACAAGAGTAAACCAAAAGACAAACGGATGCAGCTGCGGGCAGTATTTGAACACCTATTTACATATTACCTATGCTTGTTCAGACAAACGTATTAGAACTTTTAGCGTGCCCTTATTAAATAAATAAATAAATATTTACATATGTGGGGACATCTTCACACACGGCCATCTGATCCCAAACTAAGCAGAGCTTGTACTATGGGTATCAGACAGCTGATATACATTACATAAATAGATAAATACATACTTATATAGATAAACAACAACCAGACACAAGGCAAACACAAGTGCTCATCACACAAATGTTTGCCCTGGGCGGGATTCGAACCCGCGACCCTGTGCGTCGGAGGCAGATACACATACACTACCACCTTGGCTACGGAGCCGTCAACTTCATTATCTAAAAGGGCAATTTTCATACTGTATCTATCTCTATCATACTAGTATATAATTTTATTGAAAGCGTGGTTTCGTCCAAGAAAGCCCTCGAAAGTTTTCCATCCAACCACAGCCTCAGAATTGAGTGGAAACTGGAAACATCACAAACGAAATAGTTCAATTATTTTGCGGTTAAACAACTTTTTTACGAGTTTTATTAGGTTTCGTGTTGTTCTGTTTCGAGTGGTTTTGTGTTGTGTGTGGTCTTTTTGTGGTTTGTTAGAGATAATAGTTACGTGAAGTTAGGTTAGGTTAACACGAAGTTTTTACTTTCATAATTATAACTATAAAATAAAAAAAATATACTTAGTTGAATTCTTCAGCAAAACGCTCTCACTGCATACAAATAAGGTGTTTTCAAGGATTGAAAAAGGCTTTTTCTGGGTTAACCTGTTCTACCTTCGATCCCATGGTCACTTTCCATCAGTTTAAACTGAGGTAAATTTTTATAAATTAGTTAGCGCGGCGGGATGACGGAAGGTGGACCAAAGCAGTGACAGAGTGGCGGCCCAGACTTGGAAAACGCTCGGTAGGCAGACCACCAGCCCGATGGTCAGATGATATAGTGACAGTGGAAGGGAAGTACTGGATGAGAACTGCACAGGACCGTGAAAGATGGCGCAATAAAGAAGAGGCCTATACTCAGCAGAGGGTGGATGTGGGCTAGATAGATATATAGATACTTAGTTATGGAAAACACATGTCATGTTCTGATATAAAGTTAAATTACCCGTAGCATAATGTAAACCACAAAAGCTGCCAGATGTTATTATTGTACAACATAAACCAATGTTAGGAAAATGCATTCATGCATGATTTTTTTAGCAATGTAATTTTTGTTGAACTTGCTTTCAGGCTTATTGGACATAACTAATAGGGGATCAGATTACTTTTTTAAAATTTTAACTAAACCCAAACTTCTTAGTTTCTGCTATCGAACACTAAAAGAATTGTTGCTCTATCTTTAAAATTGACCGAGTTATAAAGGTTTGAAATTCAAGATAAGAGAGGCACATACCCACTTGTGACGTCATTTGTTAGTAACGCCATATAATCTCCATACAAAAAATAGTTTTTAAAGAGACAGACATATTGAAACTTTAAAAAATCACTGTAAATTCGTTTTTCAACCGATTCTGTTTTTTTCTTCGCGAATCGTCTGCTACTAATCTATATTTTTTAAAAATAATTCATAAGATATGGTAAATTCATAAAATATGGTGAACAGTCCGATCCCCTATTGAATGAATGAATGATCTACCGAGCGATTTCGGCCAGTGCAACCACTGCACTGGCGATTAGATTCTAGATGGAAAATTAACTAGTTGTAACAGTGATTTTATAAATTAATATTCACCAGAAAATAAGTACTGGAAAGTCTTTCTAAAGTAAAATGTAGCATGTAATCCAATTTAAAAGTATGTGTTTTTTCATGCGAAGCTGGTAACTAGAAACGAAACCGTATTGAACTAGAAAATTTATTCCAACAAAAAGACGAGACAAAATGAACGTTGGAGTATTGAGATGGTAAGATAGCAAATCAATTCTTAGTATCAGAATGGGTTTGTATTTGTCTCCGTAGAATGGGTACTGTGCTACAGATTCGTACAATATTCGCCTGTTCTAATTCGCTTTTCAAGGAAAAAGAGTCAGATGAGGGATATCGAATTTTTAGAGACGTCAAACATTAATAGGTATAGTTTAACGCACCTATCGTACATATGGCCACCTTATAAAGCGAGCTATTTCTAAAACTGCTGTATACAATGTTTCAATGTCAAATAATTGGTCAAATAGCAAAGGCCTGGTCAACGTAAATACTAGTTAGATTGAAAAAATATATTCCAATTCCTGTGGAGTTTCTTCTGGCCGTTCTTCTCCACAGAGGGCGTACACTGGTAGTGAACGTGCCATCCATGATAGCTTTGACGTCGAAAAATGATTTGTAAAAATCTTAATTTGAATAAAAAAAAATTTTATTACTTTTTTATTCTAAAATCCACTAATTGATCAATCGAGTCGGCGTCAGTTAAAGAAACGAAAAAAGAACGAAAGAAAACGCTATGTGATATTCTAAAGAAACCTATACACTACGGATGCCCTTTTATTGGTAGGATGAAGGGGTAGTTAACAAAATTATTATTTACTCGTATACACACACATGAAAAATACTAATAAATACATTGTCAACAGCTCATAAACGTCCCCAAACGGAGGGACTCGAACCTACCCAGAATTAGGGTGATTAGGCCTTAATCGACCACTTGGTAGGCCAAGCGGGTGCGGGTGCGGGTTGGTTGACTTCACACACAACCTTTGAATTTCTTCGCAGGAGTGTGCAGGTTTCATCACGATGTTTTTCTTCATCGAAGGAGTGTCGAATAAACGTACAAATGAATTCGAAATTCGAAAACACATTTGGTGCGTGGTAGGGATCGAACCCGCGTGTCCAGGACGGGAGGCAGCGGCCCTAGCCACTAATAAATACACATAGTAATAAAATCACGTGGTCGTATTTAAATAAAAGGTTAATCCACCAGCGGCAGGTGAAGTTTAAAGCCCTTAAGCCCTTAATCCAATCAAAATAATGTTCCGAAGGTAGGTTCTTTTAAAATCCAAGTCGACTAGCAAAGTGGAAAACTTCAGCCCTTTAAAACAAGGATTTGAAGTTACTCCCTTTGGGTCGAGGACCTTAAAATCTCATTTTAAATTCAGTAACTTCGGTTATTGGTTCGCCAATTTATCAAGTCGCCGAATTCGTTGAATATACAAAATAATTTGTTACTACAGTTCGTTTAAAAAAAAAACAGCTCGCTTTGCGTTCGTGTGTGTTTTTTCTATGTTATAAGATTGAAAAATTAGCAGTAACAAATCGCACCAACTTGCTAAAAAAATACAGCTTGCTGTGATGTCAACCAATCCGCACTGGTGATGCATTGTCGAAGTATTCAAGATTTAAGTAATTAAATATAGATTTTAACGACATAAAGACACCACCAGAAAATCAGTTGAATCCTACATTTTCGGCGTAATCTTCTTCTTAGCGTATCGGTTCATACACGGCTATTAAATATATGCGGACCAGTACGCAGCTACGGATATTGCATTATCCGTAGCATTGTAAAGATCCTCGCGTGTGCAGGTGTTAGGACACGCTGGGCGTGTGCCATTGTCTGGGGAGAGACACCGCACGGGCATGCAATATTCGAGCTAAAGCCCCACCTGCATAAATTTTCCTTGCTTCGGCCGACTTGGGTCCGGAGTCTGTTCAAAGACTTCCACGTAGGCCAAGGTAGACTGGGGGAAGATGCTCAGAGAGCGAAGTAAGTGATGCAGTTGGGTATCTCTCTTTCCAGGTTGTCAAGCGTGCTTCTTGAGCTTCGCCATCTAGTGCCACTACGGTTTTTATAAGGTCATGGCGGCTTTTAAGCCTCTGTGCTAACGGTATGTGATGAAACATTGGGTGCCGTGAATCTGCTTCTTTTTTGGCCCTTTCTAACGAACTTGCCACATCTCTACGGACGTCTGGAGGGGCGATACCAGCTAGTGGATACAGCCTTTCAACAGGTGTTGGTTTGAGACAGCTTGTTATAATCCGGCATGTGTCGTTCAGGCCTGCATCCACCAGCCGTGTATGTGCTGATCGGCTCCAAACCGGACTAGCATATTCACCAGCTGAAAAGGAAAGGGCTATTCCAAAGTCGTCCGTAAAATTTGTGGTGAAGCTCCCCATTTAGTGGAAGTCAATCGGCGCAGGAGATTGTTCCGTGTGCCCACTTTCTGCTTGGTGTTGAGGCAGTGTTGTTTGTAAGTTAACGCCCTATCCAATGTAAAACCAAGGTATTTTGGATGGGGGCAGTGGGTAATCGGCACTCCTTGCCACGTAACCTTCAGCTTCCGTTGGGCTTCTTGATTTCGTAGGTGAAAGGCACAAGACTGGGTCTTGGAAGGGTTAGGCTTCAGGGAGTTCTGTTCATAGCAACAGCTGAGAGTTTCTAGTGCTTTTGTTAGGTTTCTTTCTACGTCTCCAAAGGAAGGCGCTTGTGATGCTAATGCTAGGTCATCAGCGTAGATATACCGCGTAGTATTAGGAGACAGAGGCTGATCATTTGTATATATATTAAAAAGTAGCGGGGCCAGCACGCTTCCCTGAGGAAGATCATTCTTAAGGGACCTCCAGCGGTTCTTTTCTGTTAGAAGGTGCACCTGATAGCGCCGGTTGTGTAGAAGTTCGCTTAATATCTTTGTAAAGATATGATCTCCCGTTAACTCGGTGACCTTCCACAGCAGCCGCTTTATATTTACTGTGTCATACGCAGCTGATAAGTCCACAAATACTACTCCAGTAACATGACCTCGCTCAAAGCCGTCCTCAAGATGTTGTGTGAGATTCAAAGTCTGGTTACAACAGGATTTACCTGGCCGAAATCCGGCTTGATCAGGAATGAGCTTAGGGTCTATGATACTGATAAGACGATTTAGTAGCATTTTTTCCAACAATTTGTACGTATGACACAGCAAAGATATCGGCCGGTAACTTTTGAGGTCGTCACTTGGCTTCCCAGGTTTTAAAAGAGCAATTACCTTGGCCTTTCTCCAAAGACGTGGTATACGAGCAGAGTCTAGACAGCTGTTAAACAAATGGAGCAACCAAGATACAGCAACAGGCCCTAGATTCTTTATTTGCTCAGCTGAAATGTTATCGACCCCACAAGCTTTACCGCATTTGAGAGATTTAATAGCGGTAACTATTTCTGTGAGCACAAAGGGCGTGCTTACACTATTGCCAGTGTCTGGACAGCGGCTTGTCTTAGGAATAGCTACTCGTCGACGGTTGGGCTTTCCATTCAAAAGAAGTTGGTGAGCTACTTGATTAGCTGTAACCTGACCCGGCGAAGAAGCAGGTGGAGGGTCGCCGGTAAGTTTCCGGGTCGAGGTCCAGGCTTTTTTGCTATTATGCGTCAGGTCTAAGTTGGTAACCATGGCTGTCCAACGGTCGCGTCTGGTCTCACCGACTTGGGCTAATAACTCTTCGCCTACCTGTATAGTTTCTTCTGCGAAGGGGTCGTTGGCAAAAAGCTGGTCGTATAGCTTAAGCAGATTGGCAGACTCACGAGATGGTCCGGGATAGTCGGCGTAATGTAAACCAAAGAAACCGAAATTAGAGCAAACGTTAATCAACAGAAATACTGATGACGCCGTATACTAAAGTACCCTCATTCAATTTAGAAGTGATTTCCGGTTAAATCTTGCTAACGCTTAGTTATTTACTTCAACAAATTACATTTTGATCGATCGCTTCAATGGAAGAATGTTTAGAAGAAACTTTTAATTGTTTATCTACTCAGTTAAGATTTATCTATTAATATTGATCAGTTTGTTTTGTTTATGTATTAAATTGGAAAATAATTAATTCAGCTGGTTCAAGAAGGCTTTTGGGGGATTTAACGTTAACCTAAGGCAATAGGGCTTTCGTCTAATAAGTAGTTGAATGATCGACTCCACGCATAGCCAATCATTATCACAGCCGGAAGACGTCCACTGCCTCCCCCATAGGATTCCAACGTGAACGGTCCTGCGCTACTTGCATCCACCGGCGCACTACAACCTTCACCAAGTCATCTGTCCACCTTGTGGGAGGCCAGCCAACACTACGGCTTCCGGTCCATATGTTTCTGTATGTTTCTGTCTATGTGCAATAAAGTATATTTCATTCATTCATTCATTCAGTGGTTACATTCAGGCAGGATAGTTGTTATGTATACCTTACCTACTCTACTTTTACATTTAAAAGGCTTTAATTACTACTAGATTCCTGCGTAGTTTTCTATCTTTCCCGTGAGAATAAAAAAATCCTTGGATAGAAAGTAGCTTAACCAGTTTAGGTACATATGAAACAGTAAAAGTATGTATTAATAACTGTTAATGTATGTATTTCAGATAGCCTGATACCCACAACAGCATAGGCTATGCATTGTGTAAAACAGATGGCTGTGTGTGAGATATCTCACATATTTATTTATAAAAAAGATACAGCCAGTATTAATTGGTCGCAGGCAACAAAATTATTATTAATACTATATATTTTGTTACCTATAATATTCATAATATTAAGTTGCCCACGTGTACAGGCTACTGAATCTGTCTCATTTCCGCAACACATTAATAATATCCGATAAATCTAAAAGAGATTGAATTAATGCATACGGTATCCGACTTCCATTTCAGAAACACATTTTATACTCAACTAACTAGCGTTTGAAGTTTCGTTTGTATCTCTATCATCAATCAATCAATCGATACTATTCATTTGTCCGAAATGTAAATAAATAAATAAAAAAAAAAAAAATTTTCGCTTAAAAAAATTACAACAAGCATACACAGAGATTGGCACCACCTAGTTAGTATATCAAATACCTATGTCAGTGGCACCACTCTTCTATAACATTATAGTGGTTTTACAAAGCGAGATCAAATTATTAAATTATGCGTGTAAGTAGGTAATGTGTTTGTGTGGGCCATATTTGCATGACATGTTTCACATGTGTTGAAATGTTATTTATGATTCTGTGATATAGAAAGCTAATCATCATCATCATCGTGTGGGTTGAAGGTCGACAACCGACCTCACAAACCCTGGTGTCAGTGTTACAAAGCTGCCAAAGGCCACTGACTTGGCTCATGTAACGATTAGATAGAGCCGGGACCAACGGCTTAGGGTCGGGCCACACTTATCGACGGCGATCGACGGTTTGCCTATACAAAACACGCATTTAGTATGGAAATCCTTTCGCATCTTTCGCCGCGTCCGATGCGAAAGGAGTTCCATACTAAATGCGCGTTTTGTATAGGCAAACCGTCGATCGCCGTCGATAAGTGTGGCCCGACCCTTAACGTGCCTTCCAAAGCACGGAATCATCTTTTTTCGGACAATCAGGTGATTTAGCCTGCTATGTCCTAACCAAACTGGGGAAAGTCTCACAAAGAGATTTTTGCTTGTCCCCACCGGGAATCGAACCCGGAACTCCATTAGGGCGCCGAAATCTCGACCACTCGGCCACGGAGGCTGTTAGAAAGCTATAATTAGCTTTCTAACAAGGCACATTACGGTCTTTTGGTACCGGCTATTATCTATGGAAGTAATTGTAACACAAGTCATGTTAGATGCATTTGGCGGGTCAATTATTTAAACACAAAATAAAACAATTAATTCACCAATCTCTCGAATGTTTTCTATCACTACAAACAGACTTCAACGCTCGTTACAGATGTTTCGAGTTCAAATTCAAATCCCGGTGGGTACACTTTCAAGCAAATATCTCTTTGTGAGATTTTCCCCATTTTGATTAGGACATTGCAGGCTGAATCACCTGATTGTCCGAAAAGATAGCTTATTTCGTGCTTCGGAAGGCACGTTAAGCCGTTGGTTCTAGTCGACCCGACACGTGCTTGGCTGTTTACTTTATGATCAAAGGCTTTGTGTTCTAAATTTGAAAAATATCAAGGAGGGCTCAAGAGGTCGTTTGTTTCTTTTACAAAGGAGTTTCTTTGTAGGTATCCATGTCATGTTTTATTCAGCCAGTATTATTATTGTTTAGTTGCTGTAGGCCCGCGGCTTCGCTCGTAAGTTTTTAAAAATGTTGTATGAAAAGATTTTCCCGGCGTAAAAGATTATATATTCTGTAAAAGTAGCACTAGGCTTTCAGATAGCATCGATAGAAAGGACCGTAAAAATATAATGAACATACAAGTGTAAATACTCGTACAAAGAATATAATTGAATTCATTGCTAATTTGACAGCTGTCAAAGTTGTGAAATTTAATAAGGTCAACACTTATGACCTTCATTCTATGATTGTAGGTATAGCAGAAACTCAATAGATAGTGAGTACGCAAAGAATTATTCTATAGTCTAGAAGAGTAACCGTCTAACAAAGCCCGCTAAAACATGGCACTTAATTAATTTTGACAGACGACGACAGACAGACAGAGGATGTCACTGCTGTACATTGAAGCTTACTTTCGACGTTCAAACAAACCGAGTCATATAAAATATCATTGTACCGCGTATTCGAATATTGTATGGTATAGTTTTTGCTTCTTTGGTATTAATTTGGTGGGGTCAAGTTTGAAGCGTAGTTACTGTTCTAGACTATAGATAATTCGTTGTAAGTAAGCTATTTGTAGTACCTATATTTTTTTTATTAACAATTGACGACACGAAAATAAAAACACCTTGGAAAAAAAAAAAAAAAAACAATCTTATTTCAATTCAACGAAGCGTCGAAATCAGATGTCGAAACCCCAACAAAATTATTCAGCAAACGAAAAGCAATACGTATGAGGTCTGTTCGTTTTATTTAAATAAGAGCCAAGCGCTTGTCAAACTGCAGCTGACAATGCAACGTTAGACAACTAACTAAACTAATTTGCATCAACTATGTCCGCTGCAGGTCGTTGAATTTAGAGATAGAGGGTACAGTCGCGCGCGAAATAACAAGCTTACGTATTGAAATACAGCCTTTGATGCGCGAGGACAATGTTCGTGATAAATGGAAAAGTTATTATTTTCATAAGATTAAACACTGCATATTTCAGATCCTTTATTTTAAGTCGGATGGTATTGCGAGTCCGATGGTATTGTCAAGAAAATAGTAATTTTAGGTACCTACAGAGAATCTATTTAAAATAAATTTATTTCTCAACGTAGTTTCCTTCTACCTCGATGCATTTAGTCCAGCGCTTCTCCAATGGCGTTACACCAGTTTGATAAAATGTTTTCTCCAACCCCTCAAAATACTCGTCCACGGCAACAATGACTTCTTCATTTGATGAAAATCTCTGGCCACCTAACCATTTCTTCAGGTTTGGGAATAAGTGGAAGTCACACGGGGCCAGATCCGGGGAATAGGGTGGATGCGGTAGCAATTCGAACCGCAATTCATGGAGTTTGGCGACTGCAACCATTGACGTGTGTGCAGGTGCGTTGTCATGGTGGAACAAAACTTTTTTCTTGGCCAAATGTGGTCGTTTTTTCTGGATTTCTTCACTTAATTTTTGCAGCAAGCTTGCGTAGTACTCTCCATTTATTGTTTTTCCTTTTTGCAGATAATCCACTAAAATAATCCCTCGAGCATCCCAAAAAACAGTCGCCATCACTTTGCCGGCCGACAAAACCGTTTTTGCTTTCTTCGGCGCAGGTCTTCCGCTCTCAGTCCACTGCTTAGATTGTTCTTTTGTCTCGGGAGTATAATGATGTATCCAGGTTTCATCGACTGTTACATAACGCCGCGAAAACTCGTTAGGATCTCGGTTAAACAGCGCCAAACACTCCGATGAATCGTCCACTCGACGTTGCTTTTGGTCAACAGTGAGCAAACGCGGCACCCATCGCGCGCAAAGCTTTTTCATTCCCAAATGTTGGTGCAAAATATTAAAAACGCGTTCAGATGAAATGCTCACCATCTCTGCTATCTCTCGCAACTTCAAGCGCCGATCATTCAATACAATTTTGTGAATTTTTTTGATCATGTCCGGATTCGTGACTTCATTTGGACGGCCAGACCTGTGGGCGTCTTCGCAGCTCTGTCTTCCACGTTTAAAATCAGTTACCCAGGTGTGAATTGTACTCAATGCAGGAGCAGAATTACTTAAAACACTGTCTAGCTTGGTTTTAATCTGGGTTGCTGTTTTCTGTTTTAAAACGTAAAACTTTATCACCGCACGAATTTCGTTTCTTTCCATTGCTAAGAAAATTTACGACAGAAAGTCCTACGTCCTATCAAACAAATTCCACCAGTTCGATTAAATTCAAATTTGGCGTTCTATTTTCAAAAAGATGCCAAAATATAATGTAATATTTTTTTTTTGCGTATCATTTTTTTAAGTTCGTCGTTTCGGCCAGTTATCAATCAGCTCAGGTATGAGTTCAAAAAGAGAGACTTTTTTGAGTCTCCTGAGGGCCGTTTCACGAAGCTACAAGATACACATTACAAGTACAATTCGACGTACATTGCGTAGACGATTAGATAAAACGATAAAGGCTTACGGTTTAGGCAAATTGGCTACGCAATGTATATTAAATTGTAACTTGTTACTAAAAACTTGTTGCTTCGTGAAACAGGGCCCTGTTATCTATGTTTTTTATCTATTTCTAGTTGAATCATTTAATAGTTTTCTGATTTGTATACTAAATAAATAAAATAAAATAAATAGTAGTGGTTTTATTTGTATCTTTTTGTAGAATTTTGAACTCGGATTTGATTTGTACGCATCGTGCAGGTTTAATTGTTTCTGATCCACAATCCATGCCAACAAACAACCATTTGATGTCTAAATAAATAAATATTCGAATTATAATTCCGGAAATACCGATGCAAGGTCAGCGTTCCGCGCCAAAAACGTCGCCCCAAACGCAATCCAGCGAACGGCCGATCAAGAAGAAAAATCTCCATTAACATTTTTGTTCTTAACTGTACCCAGATCCACACTAGTTCAGTCAATGTCTGCGGGCGCGCCGAACTGTGCCCTAACTGTGATTGCACCGAATTGATCTAGCTGACTAAGCTCCCCCAACTCCCAACCTATTGTCTATACTAACATGTCACTGAGTTAAAAGGTACTTTGTTTTCGTAGGTATGGGTTAAGCAAACTTTTTTAAGGAATAATTTAAAGGATTTTTTAAACTGTGGATGTTTTTCAAATAAGATTTAAATGATGTCATAAAGTATTAAAGCTCTGCTCAAACTGAGACGAATTTTTGTTAGGTCTAAGTTGGTCTTAGTAAAGATCTGTAAAACGATGTAAATATTATTTATAACTAACGGTCCGCCCGCGGCTACGCTCGCGTTGTGTAAGATTTTCCCGTGGAAATAAGACTTTTTCCCGTAAAAAGTATCCTATGTGTTAATCCAGGGTACGAACTATCTCTATTTCAAATTTCATCCCAATCCGTTCAGTAGTGTTTGCGTTGAAAGAAAAATTTGTACCTCCCATACAAATTACTGAGTTGGCTGCGGCAGTTTGTATGAGAGATCGATTTTTTTTCAATTCCGGACCTATTTTTTTCGGGAAAGTTGTTTAGTTTCATGGTCTAAACTACTTTTCCGAACATATTAAAGTTTGTGCACTGAATAAAAAATAACCCTGTATATATATATATCCTATCCCTGTGTATTTTTGTCCTTTTATAGAAATTTAAGCACAAATAGAGACGGTAAATATTTGATCTAAAGGTTGTCGTCCGCTAAATAGACAAAAGGTAATGAGAAAATACGTCCAATTAAAGAAATTGTAATTTCATCTCTAAGGACAGGAACAAAGGACAATATATCCACCTAATTCTTTGAAAAGACGATATATTTTCCAAGAAAACAAAAAAAATACGTATTTCGCTAAGAAGCACGAAAACGACGACAAAAAACGACAATTTATTTACTGAACGACATTTTTTACGGCACTATCTACGGCTAATAAATCTTTGAAAAAAAAAGCCTTCACCGATAGCGGCAATTACCGGTAAACGTATTGCTGGGTGGGGTAAACCGAACTGTTATAGGCGTGGAATATGTGTGGAACTAACGCCATATATAAATTCGTAGACTGTCGCGTGCGCTATCTTTTTTTATTCTGTATACATTTTGGAATAATTACTTTTTGGTTGCGACTATAATATATGTCAAAATATGTATTAAATTGATAACTAAAATATTTGAAGGCACGATTTTTTAAAAACTAAATATTGATCTCAATGGTCCTGATTTAGACAGTGGTTTTCTAATCCTAATTTTAAAATCCAGCTATCCTTATCTTTTTTATGACCAACGGGAGAAGATTAATTCAGATAAACGAGTCATATTAATTCGAATCAATGATAATAAGGGCGCAGCTGTCAAAGAGATTTTTAAGTCAAATGTATTATGTCCTCTTTAAATAGTACTAGAGCGTAAGTTCCACTCATTTTATCTCATAATGTTGTAAGGCCGATGGGCCAAACCCTATCGGCGCCATTTTGGGCTGGTATCAGCAAATCTCTTGGGACCCTAATAAATGTGTTATGTTTTTCAGTAAAGTATTCCAATTTGATCTTTATAATTTGGTTTATTGCCAATTGCGAAAGTTTACTGAATCGGCGGGAAATTTGAAGGGTTATTTCGGATTTCAAGGAAGGATTAAGTGGTTCTAACCCGAATTGAATACAGATTTCGAAGGTTTTTTATGAAAATATACCCGCCGGCACTACTAACCGCCCACGCTTCATTTCAGGGAATACTCGTGATTCTTCATAATTACAGCTGATGTTAGTTAAGAAGTTTATTTAAGTGTGTTTAATTTATCGTAAAAATATCAATAAAACAATTCTAATGTATAACAATAAGCGTAGTTTAAAATTAACCCGAAATACAAGGGTGGGCGGTTAGATGTGCCGGTGAGTATATGTTGGTGTCGATTCCTGCAGCGAAACTAAATTTAAATTTTATCTTCGTCTTGTCACTTTATGACCCACGACAATGAAAAAGGACAGGAGATTGACAACCATACTCTGTCGCTGGCAACACTGGCGAATAGGTTGTAAACAAAAGATTTGATACATTTTATTGATTTAAAAATACTTTAATACATTTTTCCAAGTTTATCGCATTTGTTATACGTATTAATTAAGTGTATTTTGTGTTAATTAGTGTATAAGTGTAAAAAAATCTAATATTTATCCTAAATTGTGTATTTAAAAAACGTACCGTTGACAGTTGAGTATTTTATTTGAAATAATTTGCTACTGGGCTATATACTACGATACTTTCAATATAACTAGTTACTTAGGGACGTGAATCGATTTGAAATTACTTAGTTTTTTTGTTGAATAGCTTATTTTTTTTTTTTTTGTACATTTCATTAATCATAACCTCAATTTAAGTGACTGCTTATCAGCTGTGCTACAGCCGTGTTTTAATCTTGCTTTTTTACTGTTATTTATTTTGTTTAAAATGCCAACTACCAGAAGTGAGGCAGCCCGTCAACTAGAAGACAACTTAAAATTAGCTTTGTATGAATTAAAACAGTGTAAGGTAACCAATGAGCAGTTGCTTACTGAGAGAGATGAAAGTGAGAAGGAGGTGTTGCTTATTGTTAATAAGAACTTAAAATTGAAAAGTGAGATGACAGAGTTGCACAACAAGTTCCTTGACGTGACGGGAGATAGGGATCGGCTTCAGCACTTGGTGGATGGCTTTGACCGGAGTGGCAGTGCGTTCGAAGATGCTCTGAGGCGTATTGCTGTCCTGGAGAAGGAGCTTCGCGACGCACGTAACGAGATTTCTGCACTAAAAACTGCAAACGATAGCCTCAGGTCGGCGCAGACCCAGTCACTCTTTGAGGAGCTGATCACTCCACCTGTATCTTCTGTCATCTCACCCACAGATCAAAATTCATCTGTAACAATTGATCTTACGTGTGATAGTCCTAACAGATCGCAATCTGTTACCACTATGAGCTGTAGTAAAAATAAATTAAAGAAATATGTTAAATTGAATAATTTTATAAAAAAAACTCAAAAACTAGCAAATAGAAATAAAATATTTTGTAAAAATGTAAATTGTAGCAAGGAACGTGTCGAATTAATTAACGAAATCGACGATTGTAGATTATGTTTGGAAAAAACTACAGAAAAGTACGAATGTGACACACGGCGCCTCCAGTCAGATATGCATATTTTAAACTCGTCATTACAAAGTATTACACGTAAATATGAGTCAGCACAACACGAAATTAAGGAGCATGTGTCGGCTATGAATAGTTTGTTGGAGATGTGTAAGTATAATTATGACACTTTCATATCTTTGACCGACAATCACATCTGTGATTGTAAACAAGCTCCAGCGAGCTGTTCCGTGCCGACCGTGTGTCCCGCCGAACAGCCGGCCGAACAGCTGATACTGACCCAGGCGCCGTCAGTCGACTTGAGTACTAATAGTGTTATCAATAACGCCTCCTCCTCTCGAACAAAGAATAGGTATATAATGTACAGCGATGAACTTGGAAAAAATATAGGTTTACAACTTAGTCGGCGCGTGGGCCAGGCAATATTAAATAACTGTATGCCTGGCGCCACATATTCACAAATATTAAACAAAGTGTTGTCATCGCAGTTTTTAGAACCCACGACCCTAATTATTTTAATTGGTAGAAGGGAAAATGTATCTCAAAAACTAATTACTAAATACTTTTCCAAACTAAATTCTTTACAAAATGTAGATAAAATAATCTTATTTGCGTTTCCCTTCAGCCAATCTTTGTCGCAACATGAGAATTATATAAGACATGATTATAATACATTTATACACACATTGACATGTCGACATACTGAAAAATTTCATTTCATAGACACCAATATTTGTATTGGAAAATATTTTTATTTGACTAAGGATAGGTATTACCTATCTAGATTTTATACAAAACAGATAGCAGAGTTGCTATCTTATTTTATTTTGAACTCAGTCAATTTTTTGACTAATGAAACGCCTGCTTTTATTGAGCAGAGTAATAATAATGACATATACCCCTTGGAATCTGTTCCAAGTTCTTTAAATTAACCCATAGGACAACAGAGAGTAACTCTGGCAGTAGCCCTAATATTTGTATAAATATACCTTCATCTTGCCCATTAAATCAAGTTACTAGTAATAAATGTAAAAGCAAGAATATTTTAAACGTGGTTCATCAAAATATACAGGGCATATTAAGCAAGGAATTAGAAGTTGAGTTGTTCATGAACTGTAATAATATTGATATTTTATGTATTACAGAGCACTTTTTAAAAAGTTATCAGTTCATGTTCAGCTTTAATAACCACCACGTAGCTAGTTCGTTCAACAGAAAAAAAGCAGAACGCGGTGGCTCCTTAATACTTGTTAATAATAGTTTTAAATATAAGGAACGAGTTGACATAGTGAGCCTGTCTGTTGAGCGTACTATTGAAATAGCCTGTATTGAACTTGAACAACTTATTGTAATGAGCGTATACAGACCACCAGATTCATCTTTTGATTTATTCGAAAAGATAATGGATGAAGCGTTGACTAAAATCAGCGATAAAAACAAAATTTTTATAATTTGTGGTGATTTTAATGTTAATCTGTTAGAGGATAATAATACTTGTACTAGATTTAAATCTTTATTTTTATGTCACAACATGAACTATCTTTTTTTGGAGCCTACTAGAATTACTGCAACATCTGCTACTTGCATTGATAATATATTTTCTAACATTACGCCTACTTACAAATCGGTCATCAATAAATTAACCTCTGATCACTCTGGTCAGATAGGTATATTCAATATTAAAATAAAAAAGGACCAAAAAGAGAATATTACATGTGTCCCCATTAGTGACACTCGGCTAGAACACTATAGGAATAATATTTTAGATAAATTATCGGAAATACCATACAGTGACGATCCAAATTTATTGTATAACTCAGTATTTAACTTTGTCAAAAATGAATATGATACGGTATTTAAATCAAAAACTATAAAAGTTAATAACAAAGCTTTGTTTAGTGATTGGGCGACAGCGGGAATTCATAGGAGCAGACGAAAATTATATGAACTCTATGAAGAGAAATCATATAACAAAAGTACGGCCTTTCTAGATTATGTTCGTAGTTATTCAAAAATGTTTAAACGCGTTTGTGCCGTAGCTAAATCCAATTTCATTAAAAACAAAATTGAATCTAGTAGCAATGTAATGAAAACGACATGGAAAATTATAAATAGCGAGACTGGAAAGGCCAAAGCTACACATAATAACTTCAAGCTTAAAATAGATAATCAATTGTTAAGTACAGACCTAGAAGTAGCAAAAGCCTTTGAAAATTTCTTTACGGACATTCCAGTTTCAACAACCAAGTCTTTAAATTCATCTCCCGCTGCTGCTGAATCTATACTTAAGCAGAACTTTGAGGAATGTAAAACAGATTTTAAATTTAGGCACGTAAATAATGAGGACATTGTAAAAGCGTTTAAATCCCTGGAAATGAAAAAGACGGCTGACGTCCATGGTCTATCTGTAAAAATTATAAGTTCCATTATAGATTGTATCGCACCTCACCTTTGTTGCATATTTAATCAATGTATAGATAATGGTGTGTTTCCTGACTTGATGAAACTAAGTAAAGTGATACCTTTATTCAAAGCCGGTAGTACATCAGACCCCACAAATTTTAGACCTATATCGATACTACCAACTCTTAGCAAAATATTTGAAAAACTCATACTTAATCAATTGCAGAGTCATTTTTATGTCAATAATTTAATTCATGTTGCTCAGTTTGGTTTCACAAGGGGTCGTTCAACAGCCGACGCTGGTGTTGAGCTAATTGACAATGTTTTTGGTGCCTGGGAAGACGCAATGGATGCAATAGGTGTATTCTGCGATCTATCCAAGGCTTTTGATTGCGTCCATCATGACATTCTTGTCAGGAAGCTACGCCATTATGGTGTAAAAGATCAGGCTCTTGGCCTTCTGGAGTCATATCTAACAGATAGGGTTCAGATGGTCGATGTTAATGGGAAAAGATCACCCGGATCTTCAATAAGTATGGGCGTCCCGCAGGGTTCAATTCTTGGACCTTTCTTGTTTTTAGTATATATTAATGATTTACCTTATCTTGTTAAAGCAAAACATGGGTTAGTATTGTTTGCCGATGATACTTCTTTGATATTTAAAGTTAAAAGACAACAATCAAACTATGACGACGTAAACAATGCTATCTCTAGTATAGTGAATTGGTTTACTGTTAATAATCTATTACTTAATGAAAAGAAAACTAAATGTATTAAATTCGTATTACCCAATGTGAAACCGGTAACTACAGATATATTTATAAAAGGACAGAAATTGGACCTTGTAGATTCGACTGTCTTTTTGGGCATTACTTTAGATGCCAAACTACAATGGGATTCTCATATAAATAAATTGTCGAACCGACTGAGTTCAGCAGCGTTCGCAGTTAAAAAAATTAGAGCCCTTACCGACGTAGACACCGCTAGACTAGTCTACTTCAGTTACTTTCATAGTCTAATGACCTATGGTATTTTATTGTGGGGTCACGCTGCGAATGCTAATAGTATATTTATTTTGCAGAAACGGGCTGTTCGTGCAATTTATAGATTAGGGCCTAGAGTGTCACTGAGGGAAAAATTTAAAGAAATCAATATTCTGACATTTGTGTCTCAATATATCTATGACAATCTTGTGTATATAAAACGAAATATAAGTAATTTTCAGAAGCACAGTGATATACACAATTTTAATACTAGAAATAAAGACAAGTTGGTTGCTTATGTCAGCCGACTACATAAAATTAGTAATTCTTTTAAAGGCAATTGTATACGCTATTACAATAAGGTCCCTACTGATATTAAAAACTTGCCTTTAGACAAGTTTAAAATAATTATAAAACAGAAATTGTATAAAAAAGGTTACTATAGGATATCTGATTACTTAGAAGATAGGTGTCCATGGGAATAGATTGTTTGAGTAGCAGGCTTTTTCGATATGTAATAAGCATTAATTTTGTAATTGACAATATTTTATTTAAAAAAGGAAACGCAAAAGATGCGACGACTGTGGAGTTTCTTCGGTGAGCTCTTCTCCACAGATTCCGCCATTGTGTTAGTGAACTCACCCAAAAAAAATGTAATGACGGATCTAAGTGATGTAATAACATCCTATGGAAATAAATTATTTTGACTTTGACTTTGACTTTGACCATTGTGAGCGCCAAATTTTATAGCGCAAATGTCAAGTTTTGACGTGTGCAATGTAATGCGGCATGTTTTAGGATCCTGCTTAAAATTGACGTGCGTGACATAAAATTTGACGTTCAAAAGAGCCGACAATCTCCTGTCCTTTTTCATGGTCGTGGGTCAGAAAGTGACAAGGCTGATATAAAATTTAAATTTAGTTTTGCTGCGTGGCATTGACTCCATTAACACAGATACTATAATACTATGTTCAGATTATCCATTGAAAACATGAAACCGTATAGGCATGAGTGACCAACCTGATTAGCTCTAATGACAAAAAGTATTTGCCATAAAATGGCCACTGATACGCCTCGTGTTATGACCACTTTCGTAGACAATAATAGCCGGGAACAACGGCTTCACGTACCATCCGAAGAAAGGAAATATATTTTCGGACAATCAAGTGATTAAGCTTGCAATATTCTAACCAAACTTGTGTGTTTCTCAAAATGGTCTCCGTGTGGTGTGAATTCATAGAGTTTTCATCTATATGTCTATCTGTGTTTTATTGTCCACCGGGTTTTGAACCTAGAACCTCTGCTCTGCCGTTCGGCCCCGGAGGCTGTATGGTGGGTTGACGACATTGAGCAACTCAAATAAGTCCACAATTAAGTTTTGCAGGTAAGTAAAATCAGAGAAGAAGAAGAATCAAACCCTTCTTCTCCACATTGAGCGTACACTTGCGGTATATGTGCTAACCAGGGAAAAACTCTTTCATCCTTGGTATTATTTGCTATAAGAGCGTCGTTGGTCTAGTCGCTAGGGCTGCTGCCTCTCGTCCGGGAGACGCGGGTTCGATCCCCACCACGTACCAAACTGTTTTCGAATTTTGAATTCATATGTACGTTTATTCTGTGTTCTATTTTATAAAAGTGATCTATTTGGTTACCGTGTTTGCAGCAAATAAATTTCATTTCATTTCATTTCATTTCGACGCTCTTACGGTGAAGGAAAACATCGTGCGTGATGAAACCTGCACAATCCTGCGAAGAAATTAAAAGGTTGAATGTGAAGTCGACCAACCCGCACTGGGCCAGCGTGCTCGACTAAGGCCTGATCGCCCTAATTCAGGGTAGGCTCGAGCCCCTCGGTGGGGACGTATATAAGCTGTTGAAGATGATTAAGAGATATCAATCAGAAACATGTTAAAATACTTACAGGTGGTTCATGAGTTTAAAGTGGGTGAGCATTCTATGTTACGTTGAATATTACAAAGTTGAACGTTCTATCGATATTGTAACCTACCCTACATTCATATAATAATGATAATGTAAATTGTAAAATGTGAACGGCAATTCGAACTAAAAAATGTTATTTAAGTTCATTTCTCATGTAAGTGACCGTAGGTTTTTAGTGAGAATAAAGCTTCTTTAAACCTAACATGTTAGCCTCTAATGACAAATTTTAAATACTACAATAACTGCGTTAAAATTCCTTCGAACCAATTCTAGGGTATATGAGAAGATATCTGACAGCCACAAGCGAAGTGGTCGCACCTGCCACGGCGGCCGGTCACGTCGCGAGCCGAAAGTTGGCACGCCTACCCCAAACTCCTGATTAGCAGCCCTGTCGACAGTTAGCGGCCTGGAAATGTGAAACTGTAGATGTGTTACGATTTTTAAAAGTTATAGTTTTATGCAGGCTTTCTGAAGTTTGTGTCCAGATTGACAAAAAAAAGTATAAAATAGCGCTTGCAGTTGCCACATATCGGGGTGCCGTAAAAATATACCTACATAAAATGACTTGTAAATTGTTCTATATGATATCGTCATCAATTTATGAAAAGACTTATGCATTTATGATATGCGACGATGACATGTGTTTAAAATATTTTTAATATTGGGTTTTAAGTTATTACAATACCCAGTCTGTATAATAATCCAGTTTATAGGTAGGTTTTAAGTACATAAAAATTTTCTGTAAAGTATAAATAAGGTGGTTAGTAATGCTCTCCTGGAATAAATGGCTGGCTGCGATCATACACAATAGGAGATCGGACTACTTTTTTAAAATTTTATAAATCCAAACTTCTTAGTTTCTGCTATCGAACAATAAAATAATTTTTGCTCTATCTTTAAAATTTACCGAGTTATAAAGGTTTGAAATTCAAGATTAGACAGTGAGGCATATACCCACTTGTAACGTCATTTGTTAGTACCGCCATATAATCTCCATACAAAAAATTGTTTTTGAAAGAGACAGACATATTGAAACTTAAAAAAAATCACTGTAAATTCGTTTTTCAACCGATTTTGTATTTTTCTTCGCGAATCGTCTGCTACTAATCTATATTTTAATAATAATTCATAAAATATGGTAAATTCATAAAATACGGTGAACAGTCCGATCCCCTATTCTTTCCCATGAAAAAAAAATGTTGACCTGGTCTTTACCACAACGATGTCACTAAATTGACAATCATTAACAATTTTTAACAGAATAATAATAATAAAAAAATCTTCTTCTTGACCTAACAACACATCTCTAATTTTATCCTACTTAAACTTAGTAGAAAATCATTCTGCGGGTTGAACTGCCCCAAAGTTGGTCGCTGGACGTGGCCACGTAACGAGGCGTTAAAATTTTTACTTTTAAAACTTCGGCCAGGCTGGCGATTGTTTCCAGCACTTTCCAGTTGTGGACAGGCAGTAATTAGCACTTAACAGCCGGCTTGGGACTCAAGTTGGACTAACGTTCGGCCTGTGTTGAATTAAAATTTAAAATGTTATGCGCTTTGGCGGGTTAAGTGGCAAGTAAGAATTTGGTTCGTTTCTTTTTTATTTAGTTAGTTTAACTAATGAAGTTTAAATAGGGTTAAATTAAGATTTGTATAGAGAAAGATGAAAAATTTGTTTTAATTTGTAAGATAAATGTATAATAGTGTTAGTTCCAGCTTCAATAAACAGGTTTTCGTATTTATAATGTTTATTCGGCTCCTTTACAGTAAAAGGGATCTGAACGTATAGTGCACTATTCTCTACGAGGAATGACACAATGGAATATAGTTTCAATTAGCCTATTGCAGTCCACTGCTGGACGTAGGTCTCCCCACCCCAATGTGGCAGCCATCCGTAACCCGGGGATTCTTAGCACCCCCCGCCCTACCGTGACCGAGGCCGCTGCCACTGTGGCCTGGAATAGTAAGGCTGCCGGGAACTGGGGGCCGTATATCTGGTGCGCTGTCCATAGGGGGTGTATGCCCATACTCACCACGCTAGGCAGGCGGGTTGGTGAGCGCAGAGCCAAGTCTTGCGCCGACGGCGCTGCTGCCCGCCGCCGCCGGCCACTACTTAGGTACACTTGGCCATCGGTTGGTTATACCGCC
The DNA here is from genome assembly GCA_951230895.1 of Carpatolechia fugitivella. Taxonomy (NCBI): domain Eukaryota; kingdom Metazoa; phylum Arthropoda; class Insecta; order Lepidoptera; family Gelechiidae; genus Carpatolechia; species Carpatolechia fugitivella. The sequence goes on from OX579650.1 coordinate 16,693,079, forward strand.
ATCGGTTCGGTCGCCAGAGCTTCGTTTGCTTTTTGGCAGAGTGCACCACGTGCAAGTGAGGTTGGCTAGGGACATACAGATGGCAGGCTGTCTCCTTACACCCCCGAATATAGTTAACTTCGAATATTTATTGGGGTTTATCACAAGTACAATTCTAGCTAGTGGTAGAGATCAAAAGCGCGAGGCGGCTCGCGCCAGATTCCGTCAAATCTCTTCCAAATTCGGTTACGAATATTATGTTTCATAAAGGCGTGACAAAACAATGGCCAGTACAGATCGCGCCAAACTTCTAGACCGCTCTGAAGTTGCTTCGCGCATTGCGCGTTGTCGCTTTCACCTATATTTTGCAGTAGCAAATCGAATCGTGCCGTGTTCAGAGCGGTCTAGAAGTTTGGCGCGATCTGTAACTAACGCTGTACAGAAAAGCAGCGAGTGGGCCACGGAGGCCGCACGTACTGACACCCATGTGAAAAAAAGTGGTTCTGTATGAAGTCGATCAATCCGCACTGGGCCAGCGTGGTGGACTAAAGCCTATCATAATTATTTAGAGTAGTTATAAGAGTAGTTACGCCGTGTGGTGACGGCAGAGTAGAATACATTTGTCACCGTGGGTGTCGTAAGAGGCGACTTAGGGACCACACATTGAACAGGGAACGGGCAGCAGCGCTTTCTGATACAGTAACCTTTTAATCTGCGATCTCCAACCCGCCTACCAAGCGTGAAGATTATGGCAAAACCCTCCACTTGAGTGGAGGAGGCTCATAGTCCAGCAGTGGACGTAATGGGCCGTTGATGAGTTATAAGTCCTTTTTTCAAACAAGTCAGGGGCTTTCTTACTTAATTTAATTTATGTTACTAAACACCTGAACTAATTTATTATAGGAATACTAAATACTTAATACCGGGAAATGTTCAGATAAGCACAATACCGATAACTTCCAAATAACTCCACAAACCACGTTTTCAATAGAGATATCGAATTCAACTTCCCCCCTCAACCCCTACCCCACCTATATGTACGAGTAATCTATACGATATCGCAAATTGCTACTAGATGTCGCGCGTCAATAGATTATTATTTGCGTTTCAATCAATAGTAATTAGACTTGTCAAACACGAAGCTTGGGGTGACGCGGCTGGCATTTGAAGTGTTGTGTTCTGTGTAGACGGGGGGATGTGGTCTCGCTAAGATATTTATTTACAATCATCGTCATAGTTTCAGCCGAAAAACGTTCATTGCTGGACCACAGTGCTGGAAAATTCAAATAATTCCTTTGGAGAGAGGACATTTAGGGATATGATACCGCGTATCAAAAAGAATAAGATCGAGTTCGAAAATGAATGTTATGTACTGTTCTGTGTCTTTTAAATATTGAAATTCTTCACCGCTAAGCAGTACATGTCCCTGCCCTTCGACGCCACTCCTTCTGCCCGCAGTTAAGTGTAAAATATTGCATTTATTCAGCCCAAAACTCATCCCTATGTCGTTAGTAAATACTTCCGTGCTGTCCAGTAATACTTTTAAATTATTTTTATTGTTTGCATAAACTTTCAGATCGTCCATATATAATAAGTGATTGATATTTGTGTACTGTCTTTTAGTAGGTAACCTTTACATTGATACTTGTTTAAGATCTGCGAGAGAGGATTTATTGCTAAACAGAAGATTAAAGGAGAGGGTGAGTCACCCTGGAATATTCCGCGTCTAATATTATAAATAGGGTCTGTAGTGACAGCGCCACGTAGGCATGACTATTTCAAGAAAACTTCTGATAGATTTTGGGCATTTATATAGTTCTAAAACTTTTAATAGCCACTCGTGTGAAAGCTTTCCTATAGTCAACCCACCCCATACCCAAATTCTTTTGACACTTGTGAGTGTCCTCAAGCATACTTGGTGCATAGCCTTGTTCACCATGAGATGGTCTTTGCAACCTCTGGCGCGTCGGTGGCAGCCTCGTTGTTCTGGAGCTATTATATTGTTATTGTCGCAATGGATGTATAATTCGTTACTATTACTGAAGTTAAAAGTTTATACATGGTTGGCAAACATGATATTGGTCTCCAGTTTCTCGGGTCTTCTGTGTTATTGTCTTTAGGCAATAGGATGACGCGGCCAGTGGTGAACCACTCTTCTATATTTTCACTACCTTGTATTATTCTAGTGTACAATTTTGCTATGTATTCATGGGTGGAGGTAAGATATTTTAAGTAGTAATTTTGAATTTTATCTGGTCCGGGTGTCTTCCCGTTATGTAACTTTCTTATTGCTGTCTATACTTGATGTACACTAATGGTTTCAAAATCTCTTTCTTGTATGTTTGACATCTCTTCTTCTATGTGTTTAATGTTGCTGTGTGGTTGTATGATATTGGTTGTGATAATATGGATGACCAGTAATCTTCGATGGCTTCGATGGTTGTTGTCTTTTGTCCGTCAGTTAAGTTCCTGTAAAATTTATGCTGATTCTCTTGAAATAATTTATTGTGTTCTTTCCTCTTATTCATGTCTTCATATCACACACTCACCCCCATTCACTCACACACACATACTCACACACACCACACAAACAAATGCTTAGACCCATTACATAATAAAAACAAGAAAAATAATCATCAAGCACAATCTTTGGCGTATATTTTCAAAGTTGCATGTAATATTTATAATACTATACTTTTTATATCTACACTAAATTTAGTATTTCTAGTGCACTAAGTTTACTGTGCTGTGAGGGAAGGCCTGATGACTTATAATACAGGTTTATATATAAACCTAGCTTAGGCATCAGCCCTCCACAAGAACACGACATTGTTTCTGGTGTATGTTAAAATTATTTTTCTTGTGGTGTGGAAATAAATAAAGTTATTATTATTATTATTATTATATCGTTTCAGTCTACCTGCTTTTGCCTTCAATTTCTGCTTAAGTATCTCTACCGTATTAACATGATCCTGTTCACTAAAAATGTTATATTTATTGTAAAGTTTAGTTTCTATTCTATTCTATTCTAATGTAAAAGTCAAGAGAAGTGTTTAAAAGAAGCCCAAAAGAGGGTTTGTTAAAAAGTTTTGATGAAGGATTACTATAACTACCTACATAGGTAAATAGTTGAATGTTGAATGAATGTGTAGCTAATTTTAGGATTCTGTAACTGAGTGGTAATTTAAATAACTGTGCTTGTAATTTAATTAAAAGTGCATAATTTTCGCCACTAAACAAAACTGTTATGCAGTTTGGCGAATTCTTAGATAAAGCGTTTTTTTGTTGATGTATTATATTAGTACAAAAAAGGATCCATCCCAAGGATCCCCACAACAACAACAATAATTAATTTAATATAAATTTATCAAATCTGCTCTTTAATATTAGCCATTACATAGCAATGTACTTATAACTTTATCTGTATTTGTATTGTGTTATCAAAGTTGAAGTTACGTCTCATGTATACAAACTAAAAAAAGTAAAAATAGTAAACATAAAGTAAGGAAAACATCGTGATGAAACCTGCACACTCCTGCGCAGAAATTCAAAGGTTGTATGTGAAGTCGACCAACCCGCACTGGCCTAATCGCCCTAATTCAGGGTAGGCTCGAGCCCCTCGGTGCGGACGTAGATGAACTGTTGGTGATTATTTTGTAGAAGGTTCCCATTAACACTTTCACTTTCCAAAGAGAACTTCATCAAAAACAATTGTCTGTTTAAATTCGTCAAGTCGTGAAACGCATAAAATTATAGGCGGTCTTAGCGAATAAATTAATTTTGAGCAGGAAATTATAAACAAGTCAATTCGCGTTTGTCGTTTGCAAATTTGATATCCACTGGTTTATACCGCGGCTTTGTCTGCGTTTCCTTAATTAATTTCGAAATAATTTAATGAATAAGCGTGTCGTTTCGTTGAATATGTATTAGGTGACTTTTGGTTCGCTAAGGGGGTTGGTTATTGCAATACAGGGTGTGATGGACAGGTCTGCAAAAACGGATCCAATGCATATGCATTGTAAGATAATCGGAACACGAAATAATAATGAAAGTTCACGAATGAACCTTAAGAATCGAGCATTTATTGCTTTGTTGTAAACGCGTCAGTGTGTCGTGATTAAAAAACATTAAAAACTATTAATAATAAGCTACATTTAAAAAAAGAAAATATTATTTTAGATTATAAACGGAATACAGTTTGCGGAGACCAGTCTCTTATACCCCATATATATACACGGTTTTACAAAAAGACGAGTAAATTTTGTATGAGACCATTCTACATTTTGTATGGGAATGCGAATTTTTTAAATAGTTTTTCGACCTATGTTCTTTGGGGAAAGTTGTTCAGTTTCACGAGCAGATTCACACCCTTTCGGCTTTATTCGCACTTTTGTAACACCTTGTATAATAATTTTATTACTATCATGAATATATAGGAAAATATATATACAATATGCCATTTACCTAGTCACAGAATAAAAATATTCAATCAATCAAATCAACCAGCCACTGCTGAACGTAGGCCTCCCCAAGAAAAGATTAATGCCAAACGGAAAATTAAAAGTATGAGCTCGATAACAGGAAATTGATGTCTCGCGTAACAAAAATATATGCCAAATGTTAGATATTTCTGCAAACGGCGTGTCACTGACCCGCATCACTGTTCCTCAACTTTTATCATCCAACCATTTTAGTTTTATACCAAGGTTATATCAAAACTACCGACTACATGTCATGGTGATTGTGAACAAGAATATAAAAAGACGTCTATATTACCTAGCAGGATTTTGATAGGGTAGTAACTCTGTAGGGCTTTGTAAAAGTCTAGGATACCTACGACCTTGTCAAAGTATTGTAGCGTTAATAAGTTAACTGCTACAATATTATAGTTTTGTCAATACGTATATTTAATTACCAAAAATAAAATAATACAATAACAACACATAATATTTACAACTTTATTTAAATAAAATAAACCATAACAACTATAACTACTGCCTCATTAATTAAGCCTACGTTATACAAATAATAACTAAACTAAACCTAAAGCTATTTACTATTACTTATACGGAACCTTACTTGACGCTCGGCGCGTTTAACTAGAGTAGGCCAAATTCGAGCATTCGCTTTAGAGGAATTTAGGAAGGGGATGCATACAGAACCGCTCCTGCCTTTATCAAAAATAATTGGGGATCGGACTATTCCTAAATTTACCATATTTTATTAATTATTTTTAAAATATAAATTAGTAGCAGACGATTCGCGAAGAAAAAAAAAAACAGAATCGGGTGAAAAACTAATTTACAGTGACTTTTTAAAGTTTCAATATATCTGTCTCTTTCAAAAACGATTTTTTGTATGGAGATTATATGGCGTTACTAACAAATGGCGTCACAAGTGGGTATGTGCCTCTCTGTCTGATCTTGAATTTCAAACCTTTATAACTCGGTCAATTTTAAACATAGAGAAAAAAATATTTTGGTGTTCGATAGCAGAAACTAAGAAGTTTAGATTTATAAAATAAAAAAAAAGTAGTCCGATCTCCTATTATGTCATCTTGCCAGACTCACTCTCTCACTCACTCTTTGGTCAAACGCTAATGGAGCACTGTTTGGGAACTGCGTGGCAACGTCTATAAACGAAAGTTTGTTCTGGTGGACTCTCTGTCTGGGGCCCCGCGCCGTTTTACCTACTTTGTGATACATACGTTAGTTAGATCAACCTTCATAATGTTAACACTTATAAGTCAACATCTTTCTTTTATCGAAGTTCAGCACTACCAAATCAACAGCTTATTAGATTGACAGCATGGCAGTTCACTCCAGATAAATGAGTTAGATTTATCACACTAATATTATAAATGTGAAAATATATTTGGATGTTTAGATGTTTGGATGTTTGTTCCGCTTTCACGCCTTAACTACTTAACAGATTTGGATGAAATTTTGAATGGAGATAGTTTGTACCCTGGATTAACACATAGGATACTTTTTACGGAAAAAAGTTATTCCCATGGGAAAATCTTACATAACGCGAGCGTAGACAAGGTCGGACAGCTAATTGAAGTATAAATGATTTAGAAAAACTGTCAAAAAATGAGATTTGTATGTAATAAAGTCGACCATGTGTGGATTGGTCCGATTTTACGACTTGTGTATTTGTCATAGCGTATGCAGTTTATTTTTATTTTCCTTCAGCGTCGTATTGTCGTGTTTTTTTTATCTCGGTCGCTGTCGAATCCAAGATCTTTCGTATACAAGCCTGTTACCGACTACACCTATAATTTCAATCAAGCCGTGGTTCATTAGTGTAAGTGCAGGCTCAACTTACTGGGACCAATTCTGTTTCTCTGCCAATTTATTTAATGTTCTGAGCGAAGAACTGGTGTAGACCACTTCTTATGGCTTAGGATATACCGTTTGGCTTTGGTTTGAATTATATTTATTGCCTTATATAAATGTACGTTCAGAATTTTTGTATGGTAGCGGATCCCTATCAAATATACTTCACAATATTGAACAAATAAATAAATAAAATGACTATAAAGGCTAGTGGACGTACATTAATTACTAAAGTGTTACATATATAAAATAAAACTAACAGTAATTTTATGCCTCGGGGGATTAAGTCTAATTAGCTAGCTACCTTCATTTTCTTTTAGGATCACTCATCATAATGTTTTTTCTTATTTACAATTATTTTTAAATCCTAGAATGCAGTTTAAAGTCGGTGGTGGGTCGGTGGTGGTCGGTGTTATGCAATAAAGTGTTACTTACTTACTTAAAGTCTTCCTTTAGTAAAATCTGCAATATATAGGTATATAGTAGTTCATTTTCATGTGACAAGTCGTGACACCTTGGTTTTCTATATTTATGTAGATCTAGGTAGATTTTTTCAAATCAGTTCAGTAGTTTCGGAGCCTATTCAATGCAAACAAACAAACAATCAAATCTTTATATATACCTATATCAATCAATCAATCTGCCTATTGCAGTCCACTGTCCTATTGCTGTCTAGGCTACTTTTTACCCCGGGAAAATCCATTCCCACGGGAAAAACCTAAAAAATAAACACGGGCGGAGACGTGGACAGACCGCTAGTATTTTTTATAAAATTGCTTTGGTTATAAAATTAGTCATGCCTTAGCCAAATATAAACGAAAAAGATAGAAATAAACTGCAAATTTTTAAAAATAACTCCGATACCGGGCTGATGAGAGGACACAGCCTCCCCGAGGCCCCAGACAATTTTAGTAAATTTGTCCAGTTTACCCAGTTTACTTTACATCCGGATATCCAGTTATTTTTTAACTCGGTTTTCGTTTTAGTACAGTTAATTTGGAGCTGGTATTCTGGTGTTTCTTCTTTCACCAAGTTAGGTATTTAATAAAATTAGAATTAAACAAGTACGCTCTTCTTGCATCAATAGTTTCATCATTGATTCCGTGCTTCGAAAGGCACTTAAAGCCGTTGGTACCAGGTGTTAAGTCATTTACGAAAATATCCGTAACATGACGAGCATAATTATCAGAGGCTTTTGACGAATCAATAGATTTATTTTGGCCCAAGGTGATGACATAATGGCGGAATCTGTGGTGTAGAGTTACCGTAGAAACATTAGCGTTAGAAATACCACCAGTTGTAAAAGAAGAAACAGGTATATACCTTTATATCAGTCTCTCTCTATCTATAACAATCAGGTGAACATTTTATTAACTTAGTAATAGAATCGGCAGTGAAGTAGTTATCAAACACCACAAATCAGAGGAGACAATAGAAGGGAACAATGGCCCATTTTCACAAAGACGGAGCTCATTACAAAAGAGGAAAAGTTCGTTTTGAGCCCACAGGGACGAATCTGTGCTATCAATCTATATCTGTGCTTGTGGGAAAAGGTGGTCGGAAATGGAAGGAAATAAATGAAGAGAATAATTTATTTTATACTAGTTGTCCGCCCTTGGCTACGCTCTCACGTTGTGTAAGATTTTCCCGTAAAATGTAATGTAATATGTTAATCCAAGGTACAAACTATCTCCTTTTCAAATTTCATCAAAATCCACTAATCGGTCTAACCAAGATTATATTTGTTCAAATACCTATTATATTTTTTTTTATGATCGACCAGAACCCTAGCACCCTCTCTGTCTCTTGAAGTTCATTAAGAGATTCATTCAGTGGACTGTCTTACTGGCTGCCCGATGCTGGCTCCAGCCTTGTTATTGGTAGATCCATTGGTGTAAGATAGTTGGTTTTTCTAAGGGTTCTTCAGAAGTAAAACTAAGTGATGAAAGTTTATTGATCTTAGTAGAGTAAGGGCTTGCGCAGCGTGGTGGCAGCACGACTTCTGACCGATTATCAGCAAATGTTTCATTCAACTGGTCTTCACTTATTAATATAGTGCATGTTATTTAGATCATTTAAGTAGATTGACATACGAAATAGGAATCAGGAATGTTAAGTACCTTAACTAAAATAATTATAAAGTAAAAAATATTTTTTTACATAAATAACACGTTTTAACGCACCAAAAAGTGTAAAATAATTTTTATTGAGATTTTTATTGGTACTCTTGTAGGACTTAAAACGAGAAACGTGGGGTGCATGGCATAGATATTCTAAGAAGTAGAGAAAGAGGTGATGCCTGAAAAACAGCATAGCTGTATAACTTTTTATTGTCTTACTTATTTTCATGTCTGTCTGTAATACTTATTTGTTGTTACGTGTTATATGTCTTGAAAACTTACAAATAGATAAATAGATAGATAAATTGTTAATAGTCAAGGTTGAATGTTAACGGTAAAAGTTATGGGTTATGCGATAGTTACAAACCCATATTTTCTAGACAATTTTATATTGAAACCAATATACAAAAAACGCACACTAGCCAGCCAAAATAGCCAGTGCCCAGTGGGTTATGTTTGTAAGTGCATCCTAACAGTTTGTCGACGGATCTCTTGAAATAAATAGGATGAAAAAAAAATGCGAGTGTAGGTATTCATTTGGTAATGAAAATGAAGGTACTAAGACAAACAAAAACCGTGATGGCGCTCAAAAATATCATTTATGCTCCGCGCTTCAATCATTACTTTGTTTATGCTTTCCTAATCAAAACTTCGCTGTTATAAATATAACTATCATTTTTATAATGTCACACTAAGCTGCATCAAGCTGAAACAACAGTAAGTCGCTCCTCTTACAACAAAAATAAACTCAAAAACGTCGCTTTTAGCTACCAGCGCCCTATTATCCCGCTTTTACTAGAAACAAAAGCACTCAGCCTGGAAGCATTTTAAAATTCATCACATTGAATAATTCAAGTCCATTGCCGAGTTTAATTTTGTTTTCTAGCGGCTACTTGCCGCAACGTCTTGACGGCTCCGCGATGTATAGCTGCTATCACATAGATTGAAATTGTTGCAGTTTGATTATAAAACTATTTGGAGACAATAAGGACCTATGGTACAGAGACGTGGTCGCTAACTATGGGGAGAGCTATGCTCGGAGTCTCACTGCGTGATCGATTCAGAAATAACGAGTTACGTAGAAAGACTAAGGTCATCCACATAGCTCTCAGGATAAGCAAGTTGAAATGGCAATGGGCAGGTCATATAGTTCGATGAACTGATAACCGCTGAGGAGAAAGTTTCTTGAATGCCGATCACAAGCCGGAAGGCAGTGTTGAACGGCTTCCCACATGGCTTCACTTGGTGAAAGTTGCCGGGCACCGATGGATAAGCAGCGCAGCACCGTACATGTTGGAAACTTACGGGGAAGACCTGTGTCTGTGTTTAGCAGTGAACTTTTTCCGCCTGATATGACAATGATGGCCCTTAAGGTAGATTTCTGTCTTCTAGATCGTGGCTGTTGGTCGACGGCGGATGGTTTACGACAGACCAAAGATGACTAGCGACAGGTGACTACAGACGTAGGAGACGCGACAGGTCTTGTTTTGGCTGTCAGATGTCGTTTGTCATAATAAGTCGACTGTCAGCAACTAATTATTTATAGTCTAGAAGAGTAACTACGCTTCAAACTTGACCCCACCAAGTGAATACCAAAACTATAGCATACGCAAAACTATACCATACGACATTCGAATACGCAGTACAATGATGTTTTATATGAGTCTGTTTGTAAGAACGTCGAAAGTAAGCTTCAATGTACAGCAGCGACATCATCTGCCTGTCTGTCGTCGTCGTCGTCTGTCAAAATTTATTAGGTACCATGTCTTAGTGGGCTTTGTTGGACGGTTAATCTTCTAAAGATAATTCTTCGACTGTCAGCCGTCAGGCGACAGTTGCGACCTACAGAAGTCTACCTAAAAAATAGTTTTTTTAGAGGTATTTAATGGATAACAGATAAATGAACAGTGTGTATTAATTTATGGCATATCAGTAAATTTCAGAATTTAAATCTGACTTAAAAATGTGTGTTTGATGCAATTTTACTTACCAATGTTTTTGATTTTAACTCATAAATACCTTTGTCTCTTGTTCCATCCATCCATCCATGTCAGCCTTTAATATGTTCGTCTTCGAACGTAGGCCTCCTCTCCATTCCTCCACTGGCACCTGTCCTGGGCCACTTGCATCCAACTGATACCGGCTTGTTGCCGGATGTCGTCTGTCCATCTCTTGGGCGGTCTTCCTCGTCCGCGAGTGTTGGCGCGAGGTCTCCATTCCAGGATTCTCCTTGCCCATCTTCTGGGGTCCATCCTGGCGATGTGGTCAGCCCATCTCCACTTACGGGCCTCTATTTCCTGTACCACGTCCCTGACTTGTGTCTTTTCCCTAATCCACTCATTTCTTTTGCGGTCCAATAAGGATATTCCGAGCATTGATCTCTCCATTGCTAAGGATCTTGCATTGTCTCTTGTTATTTTATACAATATTAAAAAGACATAAATTTCGCAAACGTTTGGTTAACAACAATGATGTTTTGTGGTTTCAGACTTGTATAGTTATGCGCTATTATAGGTCATTAACAGCTCATTATACGTCCCCACCGAGGGGCTTGAGCCTTGGATAAGGACAATTAGGCCTTAGTCGACCACGCTGGCCCAGTGTAGGTTGGTCGACTTCACACACAACCTTTGAATTTCTTCGCAGGAGTGTGCAGGTTTCATCAAGATGTTTTCCTTCACCGTAAGAGCGTCGAAAAACGTACAGAATTCGAAATTTGAAAACACATTGGTACGCGGTGGGGATTGAACCCGCGTCTCCCAGACGGGAGGCAGCGTCCCTAGCCACTAGACCACCAACGCTCTAAACTGAGTCAGCTAGTAAACAATTTCTCACGTTTCTTTTACAATACTTGTCATAAATAAAACACTTATTTAATATCAAACGGTGTAGATGACTCGCAGCTTCAAATAAATTGAATTCCTTCGTATTTTCTAGAACGGAGTGGCTATAATAAAGACTCAGACAGACAGACGGATCTCATTTATAATGTTTCAACTGCTTTTCTACAAATAGCTACGGGCTACGATAATGCTACGGGCTACGGGCTACGATAGTGCTACGCGAGATGAGAAATGGTTGTTTTTATAGGATATTCATGTTTGATGTGTATTCTTAGGGATTTTAGTTCATTATTACAGTTCTTTTGATAGATGGGTACTTTTGTTCCATAGTAAATGTACTTAGGCGTTAGTTTGAATTATTCCGATAACATCGAGTTTATGAGTAAAAAAATATTTCCTTTTTTCTATAAGGAAACTTGCAATGAAATTAACGTTCCCGTATCCAAAATCATAACAAAAAATACTCGGCAATGTTGACAAAGAATTGTTTTTTATTTTGTAAATTATACTAAAGTACTTCAAAGTAAAAATAAAATAGATTTGCGGACGAAAACCTATACTTATTTTTTTTTTTATCTCTATTTTATACTTTTTAACTATAGAAAACACCTCAATTAATACATTCAATTCCTATAACAGAGACATACAACTTCTGCAACATTATCAAAACCTTCAGAGGTTCAACAATAAATCATACTAAAGGAAAACCCGACCTATTCTCGTGATTTTCATACAAGCAAGCACTCAAGGCTCCGACGCGATTCAAAACGCAAAATCATACTTCCTACGCACTCCTATACAACCTTTTCACTTTTATTTCTCGTGATTAATGTCACTTCAAAATGGTAGATGTATTCGTCAGTTGAATGCCGCCATCTTTTTTTTTGCCGCCATCTTTTTTGTTCGTGTAAGCTTCTTGCGCGTAATTTGCGAAGTTGGGTGTTGTTGAAATGTGAAGTGTTAAGTGGTTTTTGGAATGTTTTAGGGTTCCGTAGTCAAAAAGAATATCCAAATAATATTAAAACATATAATAATATTTGGATATTAATTATGTTTGTGGATTTCTGTTTTTTAGTTGTTTTTGTATTGGAAAAGTGGCTGTGATTAAAAACTTATATGTAAGTGTTTGATTTAGATGCTGATCTAAGATGTCATAGTAATAACAGTTCTATCGTGTGTTGGATCTCAGGCAGATATTAATTAGTTAAGTGATGAAACATAAGGGTTTGGGGCTTTCTATATTTATGTAGTAGGTTTGTGCGTCATTAATTTTTGTTAGTAATGGAATGGTTGAATTTAAAACCAAACTTAATTTAATATCAGGGTACTATAAGGTCTTTGTAAAATTCTTTTTTATTAATAAGTTTTATGTATGACTGTTTGTATGTGTTACCTAAACACAAAAAAAAGAAAAAAAAAGAAATCTGGAGTGAGAGTAGTGTGGCCCTTATTTTTGGTTTAGAAATGTATTGTATAAACTAAATGTGTATGCCATCTATATTATTTATTTGTAGTGTATCCCTGAGTTTGAACCTTTTTGACGGCTCCGTAGCCCAGGTGGTAGTGTATCTGCCTTCGACGCACAGGGTCACGGGTTCGAATCCCGCCCAGGGCAAACATTCGTGTGATGAGCATTTGTGTTTGCCTTGTGTCTGGTTGTTGTTTATCTATATATGTATGTATTTATCTATTTATGTAATGTATATCAGCTGTCTGGTACCCATAGTACAAGCTCTGCTTAGTTTGGGATCAGATGGCCGTGTGTGAAGATGTCCCCACATATTTATTATTATTAATATATGACGCATTATTTATACTTCTTATATGTACTTCTTTACTTATAAAATATTTTTAAATCCCTCATAATAATTTCTTTATTTGGAATTAATTGGTATTGGTACGTCTATTATATCTTACGGTGTCGAAAAACATTGCAAGGAAACCTGCCCACACCTGCGAATAAATTAAAACTTTGTCGGTGAGGTTAACGAACTCGTACTGACGTGGTCATCAAAATCCTGATTACAATCACAGGGTATGCAGATGACCCACTGTGGGAATATATATTATTATTTCAAACTAGTAATAATAGGGGATCGGACCTCCTAAATTAATTAATTAATTCTATGAATTATTTTTAAAATATAGATTAGTAGCAGACGATTCGCGAAAAAAAAAAACAGAATCGGTTGAAAAACGAAATTACAGTGATTTTTAAAAATTTCAATAATGTCTGTCTCTTTCAAAAACAATATTTTGTATGGAGATTATATGGCGTTACTAACAAATGACGTCACAAGTGGGTATGTGCCTCTCTGTCTAATCTTGAATTTCAAACCTTTATTACTCGGTCAATTTTAAAGATATAGCAAAAATTATTTTAGTGTTCGATAGCAGAAACTAAGAAATTTGGAAATATAAAATTAAAAAAAAGTAGTCCGTTCCCCTATTAATCAATCAATCAATCAGCCTATTGCAATCCACTACTGGACGTAGGCCTCCCCAAGGTCACGCCAAAGTGCACGATCATCCGCTTTCCGCATCCAGCCACCACCAGCAACCTTCCTAAGGTCATCAGTCTACCTGGCAGGTAACTGGTAATAATGCATTGAATCAAATTGAATAATACATTTCCAACTTACCAGTAACTTCTCAACTCGGATATCATCTTAGACGCGCACTATTGAGGTCTTCACTCATTGAGCATTCCAAGTCCATAGCCGTCCCTAAATTCCTTGATTGGATTTCTAACCGAACTTCAGGTGAAAATCCAATCTTGCCAGACTTCAAACACATTAGGACTCGCCTCTAATGCCGTGTTCTAGCCCATTGAGCAAACAAACGAAGCTTCAAGCCCGACTAGTTGATGTTGCCAGCTAATTCTTAGGTTTTGTCTGACTTTGGAAACTTAAGTGTTTATTTTAAATGAGACGAAAAAATGAAAATGAAAAATGTGCCTATTGGCCAGGATTGTCAAGGACACGCAGCGCAGGTTCAAATCTTGTCCGAAATCGACAAAAAATACGTTTTTTGCTTCATTTAAGAGTAGCAGATATTCATTCAGACGCAATCTTTAAAAATACTTATATTAAGTATTAAAGTATACCAGCTGTATGAATACCATTGAGATGAGATCGCCTTGTGTGAGATTCATTTATTTTCGCGCGTGAACTTAGCATGGATGTAACGTTCTCAATCCTGGGTAACATCGGTGGTATGCTGCAGTTCCTCGAGGAGATCGGGTGGCTCGAGTAGTGAGCTACTCCACCCACACGCAAAATAGGCGCATCAGACGTCGGTTTGCGGAAACCAGCCCGTTATACCATACCAACGTTCTCAATCTGGCCACCTGCGCTGCCCATGGATTTGCATGGGCGTTTATCTTAATTATGCCGATAATTTTCCCCATGAACTGGCAACATCGCAAACTCCGTTAGCGGGTAGTTCTCATGTTGAACAAGTTTCGTGCAATAAGCACCTCATTGTGATTCAAGGCACGCGGGGACTTGGCGGGTTGTTACAGTTCCGAGATTGAAGAGGTTTTATGGTACGAGAACTCAATAGCATTGGAAAAAGTCTTGGATTGGTGGTTGTATAATAAGTGATATAACCATCGCACAATTACGTTTTATCATCATCATCATCAACAGCAACAATGACGTATTATTCTACGTATTTAGATGTGCAACAACGTTCATAGTTAACTATCTTTTACGCGAAAATACAGAAAAGGAATATGTACAAATGTATATTCCTTCCTATAATTATAGTTTAGATTAAAAATTGTAATTAATATTAGTTTATTTAGATATGTGTCACTGCTCAAAAAAGAAGCTTAACCACATAAAAACTAAAAGACTACTAGCGACATCTATTCTAGCAAACTACAACTATCAAGGCACCACAGCTCGGTCACCCCAAAACAACGAATTATCTATAGTCTAGAAGAGTAACTACGCTTCAAACTTGACCCCACCAAACTATACCATACGACATTTGAATACGCGGTACAATGATGTTTTATATGACTCGGTTTGTAAGAACGTCGAAAGTAAGCTTTAATGTATAGCAGCGACATCATCTGCCTGTCTGTCGTCGTCGTCGTCTGTCAAAATTAATTAGGTGCCATGTTTTAGCGGGCTTTCTTAGACGATTACTCTTCATGATAATTCGTTGCCCCTAAACTTTAAGATGAATCAACACCTTGTGGTGTGTTAGTTTATTATTGATAATGATCTTAGTTCAGTCGCCCGGGTATTGCTAAAGAGATCGTCCAAGCGAATACCATTTCGCAAATGCATGTATACGACCGGTACAGAAGTAATGCAGTGAATGCAAACGTTGCGATGTCTCACCACCCGGTTATCCAGCACGTCCGTGTAAGCCGGTCAAACCGGGTGAACACGCTGGTATCATCTGGTCATGAGCTTATTTGGTCATTCTTTAAAAGCTGTGGTTTGTGGCGTCATTATCATTGATATATTTGAGCAAATTCGAAGGGAGAGTGATGAAAGTAACCTCAGTTTTGTAACCATCATAAATAAGCTTAATATCGGCATATTTGAGAATGAGAGTGAGAATCTTATTTTTTTTATTGTTTAAAGTTCAACATATCTGTCTTATCCAAGAGCAAGATAATTAAAAAAGAAAGCTAAAAGCCTTTTGAAGATACCAAAATTTAAAAATCTGTCAGTTTTGAATAAAAGAGCGCAAATGTTTCAAGATAAAAAAATACGTCTGTCTACTATTGGAACAGCTGAAGCAGAAAATAAGTGAATTAAAAAAATATATCCAGATTGAAAATGTAAGCTTTACAGTCTAGAGCCTTTTTTGCCTGAGGAACAACAAATATGTGACGAAATTATAGTAGCCGGTTCGTGTAAGCTGTCCGATCCGGTTATCCCGACCGGGTTTCTGCGACTGGACAGTTTAAACAGGAATAAACTGGTTCTCACTGGTGCATAATTTTGTGTTTGTTGATTGTAAACTTTGTGGAGCGTCGACGGCTTCGATTTAAAAAATAAAATATTTGTCTAGTTTTTTTTCAGAAGAAGTGTTGCTAGTCCCTGCAGTGGGTGGATGTGGGCTACGAATGATGATGATGAAGATGATGAAGATGATGAAGAAGATGATGATGATTTTCAGCTCTGTGGGAACTAAAGAAAAAGTTCAGAATCAATATTCTTTACTCAGATTAACAAGGGCAGTAAAATCAAGCTTTTTACTGCATTTCCAACCTCATTAAATGTTAGCAAAAAATTTATAGCAAAAGATGGATTAATGGCCTAACATTAATTAAGACAAGCTCCTAATAAAGATAAAATGGTTTACATTCAAATGTAAACATATAAAAAATACTCTGCCTAAATAATATTTTAAGACGAAAGTAATCTTGTGCTCTGTTGTCTTCATACAGCATTAGATACCATAAAATGATATATAGTTCATTAAGAGTTTTGTATACAAATTAATACTTATTTAACTATTAATACCAGCTGAAGCCGTGTGGTGACGGCAGAGTAGAATACATTTGTCACCAACCCCTACTCTTCCCGTGGGTGTCGTAAGAGCCGACTTAGGGACTACACATTGAACAGGGAACGGGCAGCAGCGCTCTCTGATACAGTAACCTTTTAATCTGCTATCTCCAACCTGCCTGCCAAGTGTGGAGATTATGGCAAAACCAAACACTTAAGTGGAGGAGGCTCATAGTCCAGCAGTGGACTGGAAACGGTTGATTGATGTTGATTGACCAGCTGAAGCTCGATTCACCTCTCTACGGAAACGAGCGTGATGTAGTACCTACAATTTATCTCAAGAGCTCAACTCCTCAGCCACTGTCAAAACATTAGCCCGTTACGTTGTGATCCTCTTACCGTTAATCCGTTGGACAAAACGGATCTTATTACGTTTGTGTATGAAACATTTCCATGTTTGTATGGAAACTCTAATTGTTCAAGCGCGATGTGTAGACAGGGGTCTGGAGGGAATAGTGACGTCATCGCTAAATAGAACAGGTCGACCAAGATAATATACAAATAGGTTATCAAGATGTTAGAAACTGTGTGAAAATTTAGCTTAATTGCTTATAAGATTTATTTTCATCATCAACAGCGCATATACGTCCCCACCGAGGGGCTAAAGCCTACTCCAAGGCAATTAGGCCTTAGTCGACTACACTGGCCCAGGGCTTGTTGGTCGACTTCACACACAACCTTTGAATTTCTTCGCAGGAGTGTGCAGGTTTCATCACGATGTTTTCCTTCACCGTAAGAGCGTCGAATAAACGTATATAAGAATTCGAAATTCGAAAACCCGGGAGGCAGTGGCCTTAGCCACTAGGCCACCGACGCTCTTATAATAAGATTTATTTTACTGTGTTATAATTTTATATTAAGTATTTTATCTCGCTATTTTCACTCTAGTACTCGTATATGTCCTGTTATAAGTTATGCCTATTGTTATAGCTATATTATTAACTGTTCTCTGAATATGAACGTACAAAACGAGTGACAAAGTTCGAACCGCAATATCTCTGAATGCAGCGACCGAGCGGTCGAGATTTCGACGCTCATTACGGAGGTTCCGAGTTCAAATCCCGTTGGGGGCACTGTCAAGCAAAAATCACAGTTTGGTAAGGGCATTACGGGCTGAATCACCTGATTGTCCGAAAAGAAAGATGATTCCGTGCTCCGGAAGGCACGTTAAGCCGTTGGTCCCGGCTACTATCTAGTCGTTCGTACATGAGCCAATTTAGTGGCGTTTAGCGGCTCTATAATACTGGCGGTCTGACACCAGGGTTTGTGAGGTCGGTTGTCGACCTTACAACACACGCAATGATGATACTTAATGACTAAATAACTGTTTATCATAATTATTATGGTTAACAGTTTTATCCGTGGTCTCCAAACGCTACATTAAGCAATTATGTAAAAAGCTTTCGTTCTGGGCACGTTTTGGTCGAGTCACTGTCGGATAGTAAACGAAACAAGTAGAAACTTACTAATTGCTAGTCACTGGCTTAGACTGATTAATGCTAAAACTGTTTTGGCGTTTTGGTGTACACACGCCCGATGTTTATATTGACTTTTTGCTAGCCCTCATAATATAGGTAGGTAGTTTTAGAGGCACGGAAAACGCTCTAATTTACATGTAATGGTCATTTTGGTGGGGTCATGGTCATTCTGTATATTTTCGTTGTACTGCAAATAATTGTTTTCTATCGAATTTGAATTATCTTGTGGCTTAGCAGCCGCCACGAAGCTGCTGAGCACCACACGAAGAATGTTGTCAAAGTCAAAGTCAAAGTCAAAATCATTTATTTCCATAGGATGTTATTACATCACTTAGATCCGTCATTACATTTTTTTGTAGGGGATAAAAATATAAAGTGTGGCAAAAGCCAGGGCACAGTCCAAAGAAAAGGTATTTATATACTTTAATACTATATATTATAAAACTGGAAAATAATAAAAAGGATAAGCTTTTCACTGTTGGAGATCAGGACTTGATCAGAATATGAAGTGAAGAATTTGGCAGAAAAAAGACAAAATCGAAACGTTACAAATCTAAATTTGAAAATGAATATAAAATGAAAGATAAAACTGCCAGCAAGAAAGGTTGCCAGTCATAAAACAGGAAAGAGGACGAATGCCTCGTTACAATCTTACAAAAAAGCTTGATTCAACGATAATGTTATGCGCAGATGCCTCTGCAATTTTAAGAGTTTGTCAGTTTTATTGTGAATCCTATCTTCAGAGCTTGACACAAAGTCTTACTATATACTATTTTATATCTATATTAAAAAAGAACTGCTAAAATTAACAACGAGGTAAAGAATCAGAGAGACCACTTCTCGGGAAACCTAGTGTGGGACGCCGCCCTGCCAGGTGGACTGATGATCTGAGGAAGGTCGCTGGTGGTGGCTGGATGAGGAAATCGGGTGATCGTGCGCTTTGGCGTGCCCTTGGGGAGGCCTACGTCCAGCAGTGGACTGCAATAGGCTGATTGATTGATTGAAAGAATCATCGGTGAGCACACATAAAAAAGACTTAAAAAAAAAAAAAAAAAAATAAACACTTTATTTTCAAAACTTACTCTGCTAAGATTTCATCCTCTGCCAAACTACAATATTGTTTGTAAGCAGCAAGAATTACTTGAAAACGTCTTCATTAAATAAGTAGTTAAAAATAATTTTTAGTTCACTTAAAAATTAAATGAGTTATATTTTTTATCTTTTGAATAAGAAATAAAACATTTTCGTACGAGTATGCAGGTAATAAAAACAAAGAACTAAAATTTCCGAGTTCTAAAACATTTTGTGGGTCGTTTCACGTTAAGAAGGATGTGCGCATTTCATTAGGTTTGAACAAATTCTTGAAGTGAACGTGGCAGTACTTTATATCTTTGGACTTTATAATTTATTTTATTGTATAATAAAGTCCAAAGATATAAAGTACTTCCACGAAGGTTGTAATCACACTAATATTATAAATGGGAAAATATATTTGGATGTTTCACGCCTAAACTACTGGATGGATTTGGATGAAATTTAAAATAGAGATAGTTTGTACCCTGGAATAACACATAGAATACCTTTAAATTACCGGGAAAAGTCGTACTCGCACGGGAAAATCTTACATAACGCGGGCGTAGCCGCGGGCGGACCGCTAGTTGTACATAATGTTACCAGTGTTTTTAATCTTAACACGACGCCTGCTATGCACCTACGACGTAGGTGGAGCGTGTTTAGACTGCCGTTCGGGTAAACCCGCCTCGTAGGCGCAATAATTTCCTATGTGACTTCGCGGCCCCTACGTCGTAGGTGCGCTGTTACCAAACGCGTATGCGGCCACCGAGGACGCATGGCTGTATTATTTCGTTTTTTTTTCAGCAGAAAAAGTGTCGTCAAGTCTCCTAAATATAACATGTTAATTACAATACCTCTAGGATCTTATTCACATCTTGTTAGTTTGTAACGAGGCATTCGTCCTCTTTCCTGTTTTATAATTGGCAATCTTTCTTGCTGGCAGTTTAATCTTTAATTTTAAATTAATTTTCAAATTTAGATTTCTTGTATTGTGATTTTGTCCTTTTTTCTGCCAAATTCTTCACTTCATGTCCTGATCTCCAACAGTAAACTTACCCATGTCACTCTTTCATACGTAAGTTATATAATATATAAATACATAACTACCTTTGGACTGTGCCCTGGTTATTTGGCACACAAGTTAAGCACAAAATATATCAACTTATGTTCATATGAAAGTTGTCACAACTAATGTTGTTTGTTTTTTTTACCGTCGGGTTCAGATTTGGTATAAAAATTACGGCCCGTTACAGTCCACTGCTGGACTATGAACCTCCTCCACTTAAGTGTTTGGTTTCGCCATAATCTCCACGCTTGTCAGGCGGGTTGGAGGTCGCTGATAAAAAGGTTACTGTATCAGAGAGCGCTGCTGCCCGTTCCCTGTTCAATGTGTAGTCCCTAAGTCGCCTCTTACGACACCCACGGGAAGAGTAGGGGTTGGTGACAAATGTATTCTACTCTGCCGTCACCACACGGCTGAGTTTAAAACACATACTAATATAAATTCTTAGCCTGTCCACTATGAAACCGACGCTCACATACTTCCATCAGAACTATTCGGTCTGCGGGCTCGGCAGTGTCGGCGCCTAGTTCCCTACACTAACTAGCACAACCTCTTCGCTCGGACTTGTCCAAAACTTCAGATTTCAGTCCACACAATGCCTTAGAAGCCTTGCTTTCAGCTGCTGTACTTTGGCGAGTGTTGTAAAGGGACTTGAAGATAATTGTGTAAGTTTGTTGGTGCCTATTAAATAACTTTGTGTCCTTGGGTGGTACGAATAATTTTCGTTAGTTGGCCTGGTATAATATTTATAGATTATTTTCAAGATTAAGTCTGCGGAGGTTGGTTGCTTATGTCAGCCGACTACATAGAATTAGTAATACTTTTAAAGGCAATTGTATACGCTATTACAATAAGGTCCCTACTGATATTAAAAACTTACCTTTAGACAAGTTTAAAATAATTATAATACAGAGATTTTATAAAAACGGTTACTATAGGATATCTGATTACTTAGAGGACAGATGTCCATGGGAATAGATTGTTTGAGTAGCAGGCTTTTTCAATAATATATAAATAGCATTAATTTTGTAATTGACAATATTTTATTTAAAAAAGAAAACGCAAAAGATGCGATGACTGTGGAGTTTCTTCGGTGAGCTCTTCTTCACAGATTCCGCCATTGTGTTAGTGAACTTACCCAAAAAAATGTAATGACGGATCCAAGTGATGTAATAACATCCTATGGATTTTTTTTTATTTTTATTTTGGAGAATATGCATAACATATAAATATTAGATCAGTAATTACCCCGTTTCGAAAACCTATCATTTCACAATTACAATTCACAATTATCGATATAATTGATTAATTATATCGATAATTGTGAATTGTAAAAACCTGTTTTACACTATACAATAATATACGGTCTTGTAGACATAAAAACTAGATGCTCTTTTATTATTTTAGACGAACATTTACCCGTTTTGGATAATGAGTTTTGACCTTAGGTTTTGACACGTTTTGATTTTTGATTTGGATCTGGGATTTAGTTATATAATATATTGGTATAAGTGCGTTAGCCGTAGTGACGGCAGAGTAGAATACATTAGTCACCAACCCCTACTCTTGCCGTGGGTGTCTTAAGAGGCGACTTAGGGACTACACATTGAACAAGGAACGGGCAGCAGCGCTCTCTGATACAGTAACCTTTTAATCTGCGATCTCCAACCCGCCTGCCAAGCGTGGAGATTATGGCAAAACCAAACACTTAAGTGGAGGAGGCTCATAGTCCAGCAGTGGACTGTAACGGGCCGTTGATGAAGTGTGTTATATTTGGCTATATAATAACGCGTTTTTTTTAACAAAAACCTTGTCCTAGTACCCTAACCCCTAACGAATCCAATTAAAATTATTTCCACGAAAGCCGTATTCGAAATATTCCTTCGTTAACCAACCAGAAGGGTATAACTCGTTAAATTCTGATTTACGAGTTTTAAAGTGGGAGATAAACGGAGGATAACAGTTACGTGGTAATCCTAGATTACGGTGATTAGGGGCAAAGTAATAAACATGTCGAGACGTGTTTCTACACGACTCGGCACGTTCCAACACGTGGAACACTAAATGTATGACTATAGTGCAACGAATTATCTATAGTCTAGAAGATTAACCGTCTAACAAATCCCGCTAAAACATAGCACCTACGTATTATAATTAATTTTATCAGACGACGACGACAGACAGGCAGATGATGTCGCTGTTATACATTGACGCTTACTTTCGACGTTCTTACAAATCGAGTTATATAAACATCATTGTACCGCGTATTCGAATGTTACACGTCTGTTAAACAAAAATATCTTTGAGAGACTTTTTTTTTAAGTAAATATATTGCAGAATGAATCACTTGATTGTCCGAAAAGAAAGATGTTACCGTGTTTCAGAAGGCATGTTAAGCCGTGGTCCCCTTCTGCACTCTACGGAAGCAGTCTTTACTTGAATCATGACAATAGCCTTAAATGGCTGTATATCGCTGATACCACGGCTTGTGAGCTCGGTTGTAGATCTTGCAATCTACACGACAAAGAAGAACTATATACTTTGTACGTCCCCATCAGACTCATGCTTAATCAAGGTTCATCATCATCAACAGCTCATCTACGTCCCCACCGAGGGGCTTGAGCCTACCCTGAATTGGGGCGATTAGGCTTTAATTAGATTAGTCGACCACGGCTGGCCCGGCATCTTCCGTCCGGGAGACGCGGGTTCGATCCCCACCACGTACCAATGTGTTTTCGAATTTCGAATTCATACGTACGTTTATTCGACACTCTTACGGTGAAGAAAACATCATGATGAAACCTGCACATTCCTGCGAATAAATTTAAAGTTTGTGTGTGAAGTCGACCAACCCACACTGGGCCAGCGTGGTCGACTAAGACCTAATCGCCCTTATTTTGAGACGTATATGAGTTGTTGATGATAGTCTTTAATACCTTTGTGAAAAAAAGACACAAAACACAATACAGTCCCACCTACTAGGACAGTTACGTGAGGCCCTTTTCATATCGTAATTATCCAACAGAAAATAGCGCCTAAAATAAATTATCTCCAAATTAGAATATTCTCTGATAACGAATCTTATTACAGTCTCTTTCTAAATATTTAGATAACTACCTAAACCTACCGAAATAGATAAATTATTGTACGCAGAATCCCATAAGTATTTGATTCACAAATTATTTTCTAGAAACAATCAGGGGAGGAGTTAGTAAAACCCAAGAGAGGTGAAAGAGTGGTAAATTGGGCAAATGTCAATGTAACATTTAGGGAGTGGCCTTGAACAGTGTGGATAAGGGTATCGAAAATAAAATTGAGGTTGCTTGCCAAAATCTGGTTATGGCGGATTATTTTATTGACAGAGAGAGTGCGATGCATCTCCGTCTCAGATTGTCCAAAATTGCTTTTGTACCTATGTCTATCTGTCCCACTCTACAGGTAGCGTTTCTCAACCGATGCTCGTAAAATTTTGTGAGCAGGTTTGATAAATTAATCGATTTTTTTTTAGTCAGTTTTTTGAATTAAAAAAAAAATACGGAGTTATGAGGGTTGAAAACGTAAAAATATCTTAAGTCAGCCATTTCAAAAAGATATATTTTATACTCGCGAGGTCTACAGCTTACAGAGCCAATAGTTTTAGTTTATTTGAGTATTTGTTTAGTGTATAATTTAGATAGTGTATTATTCAGTGAATGACTCTGAACTATAAACTTTAATAACTTGCATTTTGCTGGCATTTCTTGATGGTGTCAGACGGCCCCACGTGGCTTCAGTAATTCAGCTATCAAATTACTGGAGTCCTTCACCGTACATAGCTCCCTAGTATTAGGATTAGGGCTGTCTGTGTTATTCAAGCTACTGACTTAGTTAAACCACTTGATACTGACGAAATACTTATAAATAAAAATAAGAAAAGAAAATAAAATTATAGAACAAATAGATTTCGATAACAAGACCACGCCTATATTTACCGTTTTGCGTTTTGATGGTACCAATATGGCGTTATTGAAATACGTCATCACCACATAATATCATTGCAAACTCTCATGACGAAGATGATGATGATGATGATGATCTATTTGATCGATCTATTTGTTTGTGAGTTTGGTTAGGATATTGCAAGCTGAATCACTTGATTGTCCGAGAAGTAAGACAACTCCGTGTACTGGTATACCAACATGACATGATATGGTATTACAAAGGCCTGGAAGAAATTGCTAGGTACCTTAGCAATAAGGCCGCCTTTATCTATCTTTTTTAATTTTAAGCTATATCCTTGTGTGCAATAAAGTATATTGCAATGTGGGCTGTAGAGGGTTCGTGAATCAAACGACTAGATCGACGTTCAGACGTATAATCCCCGCGAGTGCAATGCCTTATATCTAACTTACAAACTAGCTTACGTAGGGAGAGTGTGTCACTACACTACACCACCCCCCTTGGTTTTTAAAATTAAAAATCATTGATGTTTTTAATTTTACTCTTAAAATATGAATACAATTTTTAATTTTGATAAGTTTATTAACTTTGAAAACAGATATTAAAATACCTTTTATTAATACTATCATATGAAATTAAACCAGTCTACCAAAACTTCATAACTCATAATAAAATTATTAGTATTCAAAATACGTAATCTTTTTGGAAAAAAATATTTTTGGACTAACAATTTTAATCAAAAATTAAAACAAGAAATACTTCTTTAAAATCCTATACATATTTCAACTAGTTTCCAAACAAAAATGTTATTATTTAAAATTTCCTGATTAATTTTAAAATTATACCTAGCTCACTACATCGAATAAGATTACAATACGTTTCTTACACTAGTACTATTGAAATAGATTGCTTTCAATGACAATTAATAACAGTAAATATATTTTCAGTTATTGAAATAGAAACTGTTAATAATTATATTAATTTGCTTATACTTATTACTTAATAGTATTTCACTATACCTAGTAAGTACTTTCATAGTTAATCTTTACTAGTTTAAAAATTTTGTTTTAACATTGCTTTTATCATTTTAATTCTGATCGCTAAAATTCTGTATTTATCATTTCATATATACCATAAAAGTAAAAAGTTATTAAAATGCATCTGTTTTGTTTTGTTATGTTTTAAAACTGTTATTCTAAATTACATTTAATTTTATCATCTAATATCTTATACCTAACTAAATTAGCTGTTATTACTTTATTACCAAGGGCCTTTATCTTATTTTTTAAATTTATAGTTATTTATAAATTCTATTTTTAATGTAAATAATACAATATCATCATCATTATCAATTTTCTATGTTGTTAACTTTCATAATAATTAATATATTTTAATTTCAAAATTTTTCATTGTTCCAAATATATTCAATTGAACATAATTTTATGTACCGAACTTGCTAACGCATAAATACTCAAAGCATTAAACATTAACATTATTGCAGCATAAAATACAATTGTCATACAATCATTTCTGAATAGATTTTAATAAAATATTTTCTTTTTTAGTAGACTAAACGGTTACATTTCTTTATTGTTTTTCTTGTATAAAGATCTCTGTCATTTTATTCGATTAACCATACTATTACAAAATTTCATTATTCACATTTTGTTTTTTTTCATTACAATTTGAATCTAATATTCTTTATTTATTATCTTTCTCTACTAATCAAAAACTTCATCTATCTCATTCAATACATTTTCTAGAACATCACACACATTACATTTCAGTCAACAGAACACCTATAATATAGCTTCTAGCTATCATAAGTCCTTGGAGGACTAGGCACACTTTTATAACATGGGCTGGCCAGCCATTATTAAGTCGGTTATTTATTTTATATAATATCATTTACTTACTTTTTTAGAGAGGCACTTTTACCGACTACTTAATCGCGACTTTATTTTAGACTCTTTAGTCTTTTATTATGAAACCAGATCTCCTAACGTTGCGTAGCTCGCGCACCTCCGTCAGTCAAGAATCGTGGTCCATTTAATGAAATGCATTTCAGCATTCATTATCCAAGGTCATGTTTTAAGACTTTATAACGTCTCCAATATCTTTCATGGGGAAAACTCGTTTCGGCCATGATCAAAAGAAGGATCTGAAACCTTGTAAATGCCTTTGTGCCTTTTATTTCGTTGACTGTGTTCTACTTATAGCAACTTGTGCTTTTCCTACACATACAAAAACCTAACTTTACTTCTCTATCCATGATTGAATATTTTGTTTATTACAATGTCTTAACATTTGGGTGATCAATCCAAAAGTATTTTGATATAATAACAACCAAAATAAACCCTATCTCTAAATTAAAAATTGTGCTTACTTTTCGTAACTTTCTTGCTCTTTCAACCTTATAATCAATCTCAAATTAAGCTATTTGCTAACTAAACCATACAGTCAAAAGCAAACAACACGTACCAAATTGAGCATAATAATTTTATCTCAAAATGTTTTTTAATACGCTTTACTTTTCTATTCCATCTAAACCCTGTTTCTTTGTTTTACTCGTATTCACAAATTATCTACTGATTTCCAACTCGTTTAAAAGTATATATATCTCAAAATTTAATTAATCACCTATAGACAGCATAGGTGATGATAATGATATGACGTCTGACGATCATGATAAGCTCTTTTAAATTCCCAAAACATAAAAAATCTGTTACTCATGTATAAAATTTATTATTGTGTACAGTCATGTTGTTAAAAAAAAAACAAACATTAATACAACACTGTAAATTGAAACCTACGCCCTGCAACTGTTGAAAATTGAAATGTAAATATAGTGTAAAATTATAGAATTCCTGCATATTTATAAAATAAAGATAACATTAAAATAAAACGACTACCACAAAAATAAATTAAATACTCAACTGTTTTTAGTTGCTAACTGTACTTGATTGTACATACATGTAATTATTAATTTTTATATTCGAGAAAATGTAAAGGTGTACATTAATGCAATTGTACAAAAGTATATTTCGAGCATGACGCAACAACTCATCACACGCAACAGCAGACACTTTGCTGACACTAAAAATACCTATTCTTCTCTATGTAAGTAATTAAACAAATGTCTGTAATGTTAAATTATGTCAAACTCGTTATTGATCCTTCTGCTAAAATGAAAAAAATAAAATACATTGCTCATTTTACATCTGTTCTTAGAACTATGGCATTGGTTAGTTTCACGTGTATCATCATTTAAGCGCAAGGTAAGAGGATTGCAATACTTGGACCTGTAATAATAACAATACAAACTGCTTCTAGACTAAACAATTATGGTTACGATGTGAATTCCTGCCGTGTTGCAACTTGGTTTCATATTTTAATTATGTTACAAATTATGATACGCTACCGATACTTATTTTAACACATTAATGACTATCTTTGAAGATTTTCTTTTCTTATAAACAAGTATGTAATGATTTGAACAAAAAAAAATACATTTTCGCTAAATTTACTATACTAAAAGTTTGGTTTTTAGATTTCATTATTATTTTCTTGTTAGATTCAAAGTGATTCTGTAAATTATTGAATTAATATAGCAGTAAATGTAATATTTAGTTGGTACATCATTGTACAAAACTAATAAATGCAACACGTATAAACGTTTATTTTCGAATGTAGATACTTTCCAAAATCAAAAGCTACCAGATCTGTACAACACACAGTATTGCTACTTAGCAAATAAAGTAAAAGTTTATTAATTTATTTCTTTTGTAAAATAGAAAATCTTGGTTAATGAATAATATTTCAAATACGAAATAATTTGAAAAGAAATGGTTTTACATGACGCAACAACATACAAAGATTTACATCACTCGTATAAATATATATATTTTTTTAAATATAGAATTTGAACACTCTGTAATTCTGATTATGAGACTATATATTACTCGTACATGGTTATTTTTTATTTTACATTAATACAAACCTTTAATAAAAATGAGATTTTACTTTTCTGTGTTGCAGAAAAAAAATGTTTCATAAATTAAGACGCAATTTATTAATACGCGAATTAGGATTACTTTTTATTATAAAATTCGTGAATTGAAAAAATTTGGTTTTGATATAACATCATGTTGTTGTACAGTATGATCTCTATACCTGCTTCAATTATTCCATAAGAGATACGAAGAAAAATAAATATGATCACTTGCTAACTTTGCTGTCATTCATGATTAAATTAAAATTTTACTCTTGTTAAATACTACAACAACATTTTCATCAGTTTTATACAATATGCAATTTCAAAATGTACTTACCTGGTCTGGTGACCAGTCGAATAGTTGCTTAAAATTAACCTGTATAAATATAAACAAATTTATCAATGAGGTTTTGAGGAACATTTTCTTTAACTTATTATAAAATATAAGCATTCTAGATACGAATAGGTAATGCTCGTTGCTTCTTACATCCTGTGCACTTGGACAATGAACAGTATCAAATTTCCTTTACTGGAAAATATTGCGTTGCAATACTTGACATCTTGCAAAATTAAAAACATAAAATAATATCTAAATTTGATTTCAAGTAACAAATTAATTCTACTTGTTTTCAGATACAATGGTACTTTTTTATTTATACTCAGATTTAATAAAAGTTAGAACTTTAAAAATAATAAAGGCTCTTGGCAGCTAATTATGTAATTATTTCTAAACTTTGATTAAACATTTTACTTAAACTAATTACTTTCCCTAAACACATCACTTACTTGACATTCCGAGCACTTCTTCATATTCACTGCACTTATTCACTTCGACCGGATTGGATTGGTTGGTGATACTATTTTACGGATGACAAAATTTTACGAACGATGGACCTACGTGTCGCACTTCATTACGGGACCTACATTTACTCCCGGCTGCATCCATCCACTTCCGACTTGAGCATCGCCCAGCGCCGTGCGACTCATCATCTATCATCCATTCGACACCATCGTCTCCCGGCCGCCTGCATTTCACATCCATATTCTCATCTCGACTCCAACGACCTCCCGGCGCCCTGCATACACTCCTTATTCCTTTTGTCCATTTTCCATATTACTCTTTCTTAGCTCTCTTGCCTTTTTCTTTAGCTCTTGTCACATTTTTATCTAATTCCATTTATCTATTTCAAAATTACTTTAGATCTCCTCCAGTTTTAATCAAAATTTGTTTATCACTCATCATCGCTTCATCCATATTCACGTTTAATCATCACATAATATTGCCGAATAACTGTAGTCCAATAGTTCACTTTTCTATATTTCACTCTATTAAAATTTTAAACAACATTGTGCACATCGCGCGACGCAAGGAACACCTCATACATCCAACCCATATTAGGTTCCCACTACTCAGCACTGCCCGATAAGGCAGTACTGGCAGGGTCGCCATGCAATGTGGGCTGTAGAGGGTTCGTGAATCAAACGACTAGATCGACGTTCAGACGTATAATCCCCGCGAGTGCAAGCTGTAATGCCTTATATCTAACTTACAAACTAGCTTACGTAGGGAGAGTGTGTCACTACACTACAATATTCTATTCTATTCTAAAATAAGTTTTCCGGAAAAGTAAAATACTGCACTTAGGCCAGGTTGGACTCTATCTACCTACGATTGAAATAATATTAATCTAGAAGGTGCAAACGTCCCAAGGGTGAAAAGGGATTAATTTGGACAAATGTCAACGTGACGTGGAGAGTGATGGCGGGATTTGACGTGACGCGTTTTTACCTCAAAAGGAGGGGTAAGAACATCTCTTTTTCCTGAACAATATATTTGTAGGAAAAAAGCAATGGAATTACTGACTGGATTACTGATCAATTACCGAATCAAAACACCTTATCTATGTTATAAAAACGTGTTTGTATCGGTGGGAATAGGTGAAAGAATTTTTCACAGTCGATTATACGTTATTTTTTTTAAATTAAGATGTATTTAATTAATGTTACCACGTCTCGGGAAACGTAGTGTGAGACGCCCCCCTGCCAGGTGGACTGATGACCTGAGGAAGGTCGCTGGTGGTGGCTGGATAAGGAAAGCGGGTGATCGTGCGCTTTGACGTGCCCGAGGGGAGGCCTACGTCCAGCAGTGGCCTGCAGTAGGCTGATTGATTGATCGCGTTTCTGTAAAGTATATTTTTACTTACCAGTTTTTGCTTATTTTGCTGTCAAAATTTCTTAAAATAATACTTTTTATCATGTCGATGGGGGCTAGACCCGTACAACCTACATATTGGACCGAGCAACCTTAAAAGTCTCAATTAAATATCATTAAAATAATACTAACAGTATTACTTTTACCAGAAACTGTCAATTTCTAATTACCAAAAGCAGTGACTTGGATTATTTTGACCAGAACGTTTCTATCCTAGAGATAGAAATATAACCACCCACGCCAGATATTATCAACCACTCCCAAAAAAATCTCACCTTCATCCTCTAAAAACTATCACAGCCCACCGCACCCAAGAAGACGAACTATTATTACATACCTAGTGCAAAAAACAGTATCTTACCCAGCTAATGTCGTAATAGACTATTAATCTTGACCTCTTTTGTCGTGGGGCCCCTTTTGTTAGAGCGGGTGGACGTGCAGATAAGGCCCTCCATTGTCTGGGGCCCATCGGGGCCCCGGTCCACGCTAAATGTTCGACAGTGGTGACGAAATTGACTCACTTTTCACCTGACAGCTCAATCAATTTCAGACGTCTTGAGGGGTCGGAAGACGTTTGGTGAATTGATTTGTTTAAATTGTTATGTTACCTACGTCACAAGCAAGGGGCTCGAGCCTACTCTGAATTATAGGTTAAAGTCACTGACCTCTATAGAGTGCCGCTGGACTAATGACACCCTTTAAAATGACAGCTCTCTATTCTGCCTATTTGAAGCGCCCCCAATGCCTGGGGGAGGAACTAAATCTGACGTAAACTGCTAATGGCCGTTGTTTCGTTTGCATTGTCTCCGTATTTATAATATGGTTTTGAAGGTTTAATACGATTAAACTTGTTTGTTGTGTCGTATTAATATAGTTGATACATAATTAAGTGGTGTTAGTTAATAGGTAAACCATGAAAGAGTGCGTGTTATGCAAAACTCGTTACCAGAAGGGAAGTGGGGTTACATTCCACAAGTAAGTGAATTTACGGCTAATATTCAACAAAATAAAACTTCGATTGATTTTATTGGCACTTAAAAATCTGTCACTAATTTATTCACTATTTATCACGTATTTTATCTCACTGTTCCATCTCTATTATTAGTTCCGTTCCCACCCACTGCTGCTATCAGCGCCAAAATGGCGAAAATGAAATCGCCTCACTATAACCCGGCTTATAGTTGGTCCAGCGGTAGAGGTCAGTGGTTAAAGTGCTGCTGGTCCAATGCGGGTTGGACGACCGAACAAACGTTTTTAAATTTACGATTTTTATGACGATTTAAAACTAATTACCTATTTGGTGTTGTTTTGTTATTTATATTATGTATAAATTAGTAATGTCATTTAATTTAGGTGATGTATGTGTATGAACTCTATTGGGTAGGCTCGAGCCCCTCGGTGGAGTCGTATATGAGCTGTTGATGATGATGATGATGATTTTGTATGAACTTTATTTCTAGCAGTAATGCAAAACTTAACAGGTACATGAATATTTCATATTTTATTTAAGTATGTTTTGAACTAAAATACTTTATTCGTACAAAATATATAAAAAAAAACCAATCCTTATCTCGCTAGTAACACAAAATATCAACATTAATAATAATTCATACAACATTTCCCTTGTCGAGATCATGGATTCTACCTTTATATTAAACAGAATAATATTATCTCTGTAGACCTCTGGGCCCTAACTTAATAAATAAAGTAAACGAGATAATTACCACAAATTAACTGTTCCGGTAACAGCAAACAATGGAAGTTAAATTTTACAACAGGTATGTTTGTAAACTGATAAATATTTACACGGTACTTTACCCTACACATATCTTTTGTTATTATAATGGTAGTTTATTTATACTTACGAATTACAGGTACACAGATTTACATTTTTAAAAATCTAGTAGAAATATTTGTGATTTTTTAACTATAGTAAGTTCGAATATGTTTGTGTCTATTTTTCCCTTAGGCCGCTTGGTTATATTTGCTTGACATATTAAAAAAAAGAAAAGTATTATTTTTTAAATAAACAATTACGGTTTTTTGGTACTTCGTAAGAGGAACAAATGACGATCGCTCGACGCGCGTCAGGAATCTTTGCTCAATTCTTTGCCCACGATATTATGATTTCTTACGTTGTTTGTTTCGGGAAAATTATTGTTTTTTATAAGACAAAGAAGGTTGCAGATGAAACTTCCAAAGTGCATGCTTTTTTATATTAGTTGATTAGTGACTTTGCTTGCTTTTAGATATTATACTTACCAAGTTTACTAATATAAAACCAATCAAGCAGCTATGACTGATTATTTACCAATATTGGACGAGAAACTAATCACATTACGGCTGTAATTTGGCAGCGTGTGTAATTATCGAATATTACATGTGATGCGTCATCAAACGGAGATAATTAATGAACATGGGAAGCGTCAATGGAATTTCATTTATTGGAAAATGTGTTTTTGCACAATTTAATGAGCAAAATGAATTTTGCTCTCTAATTTCAAACAAAGACCTTCGTCGTGAGAAAAATTTAACACGATTGAGAAATTCAAATCATCAACAGCTTATTTTACGTTCTAATCAAACCTAACCTGAACTGGGGAAATCAGACCTTAGTCCCCAACAGCCTCCGCGGCCGAGTGGTCGAGATTTCGACGCCCATTACGGAGGTCCCGGCTTTCGACACTGTCAAGCAAAAATCTCATTGTCCGACTTTCCCCAGTTTGGTTAGGATATTGCAGGCTGAATCACCTGATTGTCCGAAAAGAAAGATGATTCCGTGCTTCGGAAGGCACGCCCGGCTACTATCTAGTCGTTACATGAATCAAGTCAGTGGCCTTTGGCGGCTCTATAACACTGACACCAGGGTTTGTGAGGTCGGTTGTCGAGTGGCGTATATTGAAAGTGTACAAGAACAGTACGCACAGATCGGGACTGCTCGCTTGAAGGTTTCAGATTGTACTAAACATAGGTGCGGGTTGGGAGTGAAATTCAATATTGTGTGTGAATTTCACCAATGTGAATTTGACAAAGTTTGCGTGGGCAACTAATTTATTAACATGTTACATAATTATTTAGTTATTATGTAATTATTAGGTTGCCGGTATAAGAGATAAAAGCCGTAACTTGAAATAGAGGAAATTTGATATTTCATGAATATAATAATATACTTGTACTACTTTTTGTGGATGTTTTCCATTTTTGCCATTCATAAAAAGGTTTATTTTAAGTTATAAAATTAGCCTTATTTTCTTGTAATGTTTCTCGTAATAAAGTAAATAAAGATACGCTTTGTATGACATCGCAATTTATGAAGTAGTCATAAAAAGTGAGACAGTAGCAGCCCTACTTAATTTTTAAACAAGTGCATCTTGTTATGTAAGATAAATGGTTCCGTCAAAATAAAATAAGTCAGTAAGTTTTTCATTCCATTTTTGAATTGAGCTATTTGGGTTTTCTAAAGTCAACACTGTTTTCATTGTCTATTTCAGATTCAAGCCCGCAAATAATGTCATGACGTCTTGGACCGAAATCTGTTATGATTCCCTGGTAATATTATAGAGCAAATTACTCTATAGTATATATGTTTAATAGATATCAAACTTATGTTTTACTTACTTACCTACTTATGTTTTTAGATCTATCAATACAATACAATAAAAAAACAATCTATTTATTCTTAGTAAGTACCTCAGACTCTGCGAACAATCAAAAACTTTGATGCAAAATGAGAGTACCTATAGAAAAATAAAGTTACACTTTATCAAATATGTAGTAAGTATACATCATGATTTTGCAATCCCTAGCAAAATTTAAATATAATGTTCAGACCATCATAAGCAACAAGTTTTTCCAAGGAACATGAATTGAAAACCCAAAAAAGAAATCGACTTTTCATACAAAATAAATATTCAACTTTACTAACTTGTATGGGTCGAAATTTTTTTGGGGGTTTTCAACCCATGTTCCTTGGGAAAAGTTTTTGCTTATGATGGTCTGAACATTATATTTAAATTTTGCTAGGGATTACAAAATCATGCTCTATAAAAAATACATTACACATAGTGCACACATCTGCAGACACTTGGATCAGAAACTAGAAGCATTCCTAGCCTTGGCTAATATCTTGATATTTGAGTTAAAGTGTATATGCACACTTTAAAAAGTAGCCATCTTTAATTAATTACCTAATTTGTTAAAGTAAATGCAGGTAGTTAGATATGGTTGACGGCACATCAAGCTATACATCAAGCTAACATTTTCGTTGCAATCTAGACGCTTCATCATCAACATGCAAGATGCCCCTGTGTGTGGCTTGACCTGCTGTCTTCTGTACACAACATAGCATAATAACTCGCTCTCCACCTTTGGAGACTTTTAAATATAATCATGTAAATTTTACAGGAAACTGTGTGTAATATAAGTTTAATTGTAAACATGTGATTTATAAGACTGTTTGTTTCTAACAAATAAAAAATAATAATTCTAAAGTAGAAATATTTCACAGAAACCCCAAGTAGTTTTTACCAGTTTGCCTGGAAGAAAAAGCGCAGTTAGTGCATTTTATACCGAAATACTTGACTTACTTACGGGTCATGTAGTTTATCAAAAAATAAAAAATTCTAATTAAATATTGTTTTTAGCAAGCACTGACCCGAACACAAAACTGTTAATTTAAATTAACGTCTTAATCCAAAACTTAGCTTTTATTACTTCACCGTTACGGTTACGGAACCCTAAAATGTTGTATACTTGTTTATAATTGGGTTCGGTGACGGACATAAAGCATTTTACGCGGGCTAACTTAATTAAGTTGAAGTGGGGGTTAAAATATGGCGGCGAGGCTAAGCGATGACGTCACAATCAGGATTTATGACGACGAAAACAGACGGCACTGCTGATTTTAAAATTATAGAAGAAATTATGAATTTTTCTCTCTTGTAGGTAAACTAATACTGGTTTTCTTTGCAAAACTGCTGCATGTTTCATATTCAGTAGTGTTGCGTCGGGGCCCTAGATTTCTAAAAACGGGCTTACAAACAGAATATTATGCCAGCTTAGAACAATCAAAAATGGCCAATAAAAAAAAAATTGTTTATAAAATTCGATAGATGGCCATAGAAAAAAGATTCCGCGAAGTACCCCTGGCAACATCTATTGTATTTTTTTTCCTTTGGTATGGTGCGGTTTGCACATCGCCACAGACATAAAAACGAGGTAACGATTATCAAGAGTGCCATAAGAAGAAGAAAAAGAAAAAAAAAAGATTAGCTGTCAGTAAATCCTTCATTATGAAGTATTAAATAAAATATATAGTAAATCATCTCTGTAGAAGTTGATATCTAAGGTTTCGTTCAGTTGAAAAGATTAAAAAGTTTTCACTCGTGCATATATGTATGTATGTATTAATTAAGTATGTTAAATTCTAGTACACGTTCTTGTCATCCCACTTTAATTAAGTGTCTCACACAACACATTGGTTGGCTGGAAGAGATCTCTCTTTAGAGATAAGCTCGCCTTAGCTATTAATAATATCATTTCTGTATAGTGTACTATTGCAATAAAGAATACCTATATATATAAAAGATGCCTAAATTAACAATTAAGTAGCAGACGAGAAAATTGGCTTATAAAAATTTAAAAAGATAACTCCAAAATATGACAGTTTATAAAAAACTATTTGGTGCTGGCTGATTGTTTATAAGCTACTCGCACTGGCTGGTAAGAATTTTCTAGATATAAAAAAACAAATTCGTTTGATGCATACAAAAAGTTTGCGGGCGATTGGAGTATAGATGACGTAGGACTTTTGGTCCATTCATTCGTTGATATTAGAGCACAAGTAATATAATATTGAGCCTGTAAGATATAAAAAGGAGACCTACCAACTTTGTGAACTAAAGGACGTTGCTAGTAGCAAAGTTAAATAGGGAATATGCAATTTTTTTTTTAAATTCATTAATTTTTTAAATTCTGAAACAAAGCTATAAGGCTTCAAAGTTGATGGCTAGATAGAGAGGTCCTGAGAGGTCCGACGTGACATGTGACGTCATATGTCATGTGGGCCATACATCCGCCATAGAAAATTTTGTTTTCGTAAGAGCGATGTATATTTGTTTAATAATGTTGTATCTAGTTTGTTTTTCGATAAATTTCGATTCTGGTTTGACTGTCAGCATTCTATTTTTGTATACTTGAAAAAAACTAATAGTTTTACATGCATATTCCCTATTGTACAGATCCAAAAGTTGAAATGAAATGCGGTCATAATTGTAAAGGTCACTTCACAATGTTGGTAGATCTATAGTAAACTATCACTGACCGACAGATCACCCCCGTAGAAGGGGTGGATGACGAAGGTTTCGTTGCCGATGTGGATGACCCCGGAAACCCCATTGCAGGTGTGGAAGGCTTCACAATGTTGGTAGATCTATAGTAAACTATCACTGACCGACAGATCACCCCCGTAGAAGGGGTGGATGACGAAGGTTTCGTTGCCGATGTGGATGACCCCGGAAACCCCATTGCAGGTGTGGAAGGCTTCACAATGTTGGTAGATCTATAGTAAACTATCACTGACCGACAGATCACCCCCGTAGAAGGGGTGGATGACGAAGGTTTCGTTGCCGATGTGGATGACCCCGGAAACCCCATTGCAGGTGTGGAAGGCTTCACAATGTTGGTAGATCTATAGTAAACTATCACTGACCGACAGATCACCCCCGTAGAAGGGGTGGATGACGAAGGTTTCGTTGCCGATGTGGATGACCCCGGAAACCCCATTGCAGGTGTGGAAGGCTTCACAATGTTGGTAGATCTATAGTAAACTATCACTGACCGACAGATCACCCCCGTAGAAGGGGTGGATGACGAAGGTTTCGTTGCCGATGTGGATGACCCCGGAAACCCCATTGCAGGTGTGGAAGGCTTCACAATGTTGGTAGATCTATAGTAAACTATCACTGACCGACAGATCACCCCCGTAGAAGGGGTGGATGACGAAGGTTTCGTTGCCGATGTGGATGACCCCGGAAACCCCATTGCAGGTGTGGAAGGCTTCACAATGTTGGTAGATCTATAGTAAACTATCACTGACCGACAGATCACCCCCGTAGAAGGGGTGGATGACGAAGGTTTCGTTGCCGATGTGGATGACCCCGGAAACCCCATTGCAGGTGTGGAAGGCTTCACAATGTTGGTAGATCTATAGTAAACTATCACTGACCGACAGATCACCCCCGTAGAAGGGGTGGATGACGAAGGTTTCGTTGCCGATGTGGATGACCCCGGAAACCCCATTGCAGGTGTGGAAGGCTTCACAATGTTGGTAGATCTATAGTAAACTATCACTGACCGACAGATCACCCCCGTAGAAGGGGTGGATGACGAAGGTTTCGTTGCCGATGTGGATGACCCCGGAAACCCCATTGCAGGTGTGGAAGGCTTCACAATGTTGGTAGATCTATAGTAAACTATCACTGACCGACAGATCACCCCCGTAGAAGGGGTGGATGACGAAGGTTTCGTTGCCGATGTGGATGACCCCGGAAACCCCATTGCAGGTGTGGAAGGCTTCACAATGTTGGTAGATCTATAGTAAACTATCACTGACCGACAGATCACCCCCGTAGAAGGGGTGGATGACGAAGGTTTCGTTGCCGATGTGGATGACCCCGGAAACCCCATTGCAGGTGTGGAAGGCTTCACAATGTTGGTAGATCTATAGTAAACTATCACTGACCGACAGATCACCCCCGTAGAAGGGGTGGATGACGAAGGTTTCGTTGCCGATGTGGATGACCCCGGAAACCCCATTGCAGGTGTGGAAGGCTTCACAATGTTGGTAGATCTATAGTAAACTATCACTGACCGACAGATCACCCCCGTAGAAGGGGTGGATGACGAAGGTTTCGTTGCCGATGTGGATGACCCCGGAAACCCCATTGCAGGTGTGGAAGGCTTCACAATGTTGGTAGATCTATAGTAAACTATCACTGACCGACAGATCACCCCCGTAGAAGGGGTGGATGACGAAGGTTTCGTTGCCGATGTGGATGACCCCGGAAACCCCATTGCAGGTGTGGAAGGCTTCACAATGTTGGTAGATCTATAGTAAACTATCACTGACCGACAGATCACCCCCGTAGAAGGGGTGGATGACGAAGGTTTCGTTGCCGATGTGGATGACCCCGGAAACCCCATTGCAGGTGTGGAAGGCTTCACAATGTTGGTAGATCTATAGTAAACTATCACTGACCGACAGATCACCCCCGTAGAAGGGGTGGATGACGAAGGTTTCGTTGCCGATGTGGATGACCCCGGAAACCCCATTGCAGGTGTGGAAGGCGGCTGACGCTCCTGGGTAGTCCTTCACAGTCCCATGGTAGTAACAATGCTCGATTTCCTGGGGACAAACAAAAACAAAATATTAAATTTGATTAAGATTAAAAAAAGTCTATTTAAAGTGATTTAGTGTCGTCTTTTTTTTATTGTGAGGGTTGTAATCATCAACAGCTCATATACGTCCCCATCGAGGGGTTCGAGCCTACCCTGAAGGGTGATTAGGCCTTAGTCGACCACGCTGCTGGCCCATTGCGGGTTGGTCGACTTCACAGTGTGTTTTCATCATGATGTTTTCTTTCACTGTAAGAGCGTCGAATAAACGTAAATATAAATTCAAAAACACATTGGTACGTGGTGGGGATTGAACCCGCGTCTCCCGGACGGGAGGCAGCGGCCCTAGCCACTAGACCATCGATACTCATAAGAATCGCTCGAATAAGCAACCTAAACCTTAATCGCTAAAGGCCAATGATGTGGCTTAGGTAGCGACAAAGTAATGATTCCTTACTGTTCTTTTTTTACAGATTACGTCTGTTTCAAATAAATAATATTATTATTATCTATAAATGATTTTCGTGCCTTCCAAAGCACGGAATCAACGGCTCTTTACAAGCTTTTATTTAGCTTGCACTGTATGTGGGTATGTTCGGGCGAAACTTAATTTTGAAGCACTTGCTGCCATTGGAATTTGCTGAAATTTGGTATACTTATGTAAACGCGATGACAATGCAATATTATGGTACCATGGAGCTGGTCTGATGATGGAGACGGAAGGTAGCCATAAGAACTCCTCTAATACACAACACAACCTAGTCGTGTTTGGGCTCGTTGAATTTGTCTTAACAAGATCTTTAGTCATACGTGATGTCCAGGGTCTCATGATGGAGCCGGAAGGTGGCCATAGGAACTCCTTAAATACACACCACAACCTGGTCGTGTTTGGGCTCGTTGGATTTGTCTTAACAAGGATACTCCACTCCACGGCTTTAAAAGCTTGTTTAAAAAGGATTTTTAATTATAACTTATTGGATAATCAAGTGTTTCAACCTGCAAAAAGTTGATAACAGAACAGTTATATTCACGTTGAAAGATCGATTGTTAGCATCCAACAATGGCGGTCGGGCTTTCGTTTTAATTTTCGTTTTTTACGTGGTGGCTTCAGTAATGCTGCTATCATATTACTGGAGTTCTTCACCGTACACAGCACCCTAGTTTTAGGATTAGGGCTGTCTGTGTATCTCATGTTACTTACTTAGCAAAACCACTTGTAACTGGCCAATGTATCAGAGAGCGCTGCTGCCCGTTCCCTGTTCAACGTGTAGTCCCTAAGTCACCTCTTACGACACCCACGGGAAGAGTAGGGGTTGGTGACAAATGTATTCTACTCTGCCGTCACCACTGGCCAAAATACTATAAGTGAAACACAATAATTAAAATTAAAATTAGAATTATATTCACGTTTCAAAAGCGAGATAGCATTCAGATGCAGTGTGAAAGAGAGAGAAGATTTATTATTTACCTACATAAAAAAAAAAACCAAAAAGCAATCTCATTATTTCTCAAAACTCTTAACATCAACTTAACGTCGTAAAGCGATTTGAAAACATCCAATTACGATATAAACATAATTTAATTCAAATTTGAAATTGACGAATCTCTTCAGTGAATCCCACGAATCTTTTAAATGGAGGCAGATGAGAAAAGGAATAAAAAAATGGCGAATTCAATAAAACTCGCTGGGAGGGCAATTTCAACACTGTAAAGATCTCCTAATTTGTCATTCAGGAGTGACGTCCTTTTTGAGGGAAAAAGAGCGATATAGGTTTGGGGCCACGACGTTTACGAATTTTAACCACTGTGCAGTGTGTATCAAAGAAATGTCAAGTAAAATTAAATTTTGTTGGCTTACTAAAAATATACTGTACTCTCCAAAAAAATATCGATTAACATATCACAGCGGTTATTGTGAAACAGACCAATAAATAAAGTACCGTTGGCAATCAAATATCCGACATACGGCATAAGTGCGGTGTAAGCAAAATACCTATACATTTGCCTGATTTGCTTCGAAACAAACTAAGGCCGATTAATGTAATCTCGCATATTTAAACCAAAAACCACCG
The DNA here is from genome assembly GCA_951230895.1 of Carpatolechia fugitivella. Lineage (NCBI taxonomy): Eukaryota > Metazoa > Arthropoda > Insecta > Lepidoptera > Gelechiidae > Carpatolechia > Carpatolechia fugitivella. Next base: position 16,734,125 of record OX579650.1, read on the forward strand.
TTACTACCTCATTAAAATTTCATTTCATTTCATTTATTGCATGTCACATTACAGATAAAAGGTGGTACATCAAATACTTAAAAATAGGTATACATGTGACGCCCTGCAAGGGCACGGCAACACAAGACGAGGCTAGTTACACAAAACAAAAACCACACAAAAACAAAATAACAGACAGGAACCACATAATTTAGATACACAATAAACATGACAAAGAAACGTTTATCAATTAAATTTATCATCAAAGAATTCCTTTATATTATAATAACATTTTTTTATAAGAAGCTGTTTCAATTGTTGGTAAAATAATGTCAATTTATTTATGTTTTTTATATAGTTTGGTATATGGTTATATATTTTTATCACCATGATATGAGGGCTAGATGAAACAAATTTTAATTTAGTAAATGGTACTTTAAGTTTATTCATGTTCCTATTATTTCTTTTATTATTTATTTCGGGGAAGTATAACTCTGAATGTTTTTTGACAAATTTACATGACTCAAAGATATAGATCGAGGTAAGGGTCAAAATTTCATATTCCCTAATGTAAAATCTGCAACATTCCATCCGGTCTATATTTGCTAGAATCCTCCGGTCTATATTTGAAAAATATGTAATCTATAACCATAAACGGCAATGTACGAGTACACATTGCTAATTGCTATAATGTTCCTGTAAATGCTGCCACTGAGAGGATGTTGAAATTCATAATATTCCCTTAAAATGAGCTTTTGATGATATGAGAATATTGGAATTATTTGTTGTCGAAACGAGCTAGTTAAGAGACTGTAACACTGAACATTTTACAGGAAATTTTACTGATAAGTTTGTGTCTGTACGCATTTAAGTTATAATATTTCATTCATTTATATTAAAAGAGACAAGTATGTCTATAAAGCTTTTTTCTTTTAGTCTCAATTTTAGTAGATCTAATTCTATAACTTAAGACCTAGATGAGAAAATATTCAAAGGTTTTTGATTGTTGCACGCACTTAACCGTAATCTTACTATTTATAACTGTCCCGTTTATTTCAGCCCGTAGCGAAACTTTAAAACTTGAATATGCAGGGGTTCGTACCTGCGTCTTTCGGAAGGGAGGCAGCCCTAATAGACTATCACCCGAACCGATGTCATCAAAATTTCTGGTACTTTTCTTCATGATATTTGGAAATAACACTCTCTCGTGACCTAATAATTTATTTATTTATTTACAAAAAAATAAAATAATAAAAATAAATATATATAAAGCGGAGTCTTATAGTTGGGTTATTATAGGATGAGTTCTGACAGCTTAAAATTTCTTCATACGACGTTAACAACTTTTTTTTTTAATAATATTCAGTTTAAAAACCAAATAGCTAATAATTTAAAATAAACTAACTTCACCTCTTATTTTATCAAACAGTATGTAACTTTTAAATAAATAAATAAACGAAATAATATTAAAAAGTTTTTAAAATTTTAATCTGTCAGAGCTCATCCTATAGTAACCCAAGTATAGTGGCTCTGTGAGCGGTAGACCTTGCAAGTTTCTTCTTTTTTTGAAATGGCTGATTTATGTATTTTTTACGTTTTCAATCCCATATCTCCGCCATTTTGGAAAATTTGAAAAAACTGTCTCGATAAAAAAAAACTATATAATATATTTATCGAACCTGCTCGCAAAATAGTTTGAGAAATGTGACCTGTAGAGTGTAACAAACAGACAGATGGACAGATGGACATACAAAAGCAATTTTGGCCAAGCTGAAACGGAAACGCTTCGCACTCGCTCGGTTAATCACGAAAGCGGTCAATCATGAAGAAAATAACCAGAAATTTTGATAATATCGATCTTAGAATAGCGGAATAGGCAACACACTACCAACGCTAAGAGCGTACACCGTGAAATTTACATCGTTTTGTTCCCGCCGTGTAGTGATAGTACCCGTCAAACTGAACAACTTTTCACGAAAAAAAAAAATCCAGTGACAAAAAAATTTTTAGTCTCCATAAAAAATGGGTCGCTCGGGAGTCTCACTTTGTATGGAGAGACCAAAAATTTTTTTGTCGCAGGAATTTTTTTTTCGTGAAAAGTTGTTCAGTTTGACGGGTACTATCACTACACGGCGGGAACAAAACGATGTAAATTTCATGCTGTATTTAGGAAATCATATTTAACAATTATAAAACTAATAACCTCCAAACATCAGTTACCTCATTATAACAACAAACGCTAATTGGTCGCATCGAGTTGCATAGTTTATTATGTAACTAAGCCTTTATTTGGAACAATAACGGCCATAAATGCTTTAAAGGATCATAATCGGTTGCATAATCGGTTGCTACACAGACAATGGGTGTCAACTCTGTCAACACAGGTGAATGCACGTCGTATTATACCTATATATTGGACAATCAGCTGCTTGGCGTTGCGAGAAATTGATCTGTAATGTCATAGAATAGTGGTTAATTGACAAGAAGGAGGTTATAGCAAAATTCCAATATTAATCATGATGTCGTGTAGATTGTAAGATCAACGAACAACCTCAGAAACTCTGGTGTTGGAATTATAGGCCCGCTAAAATACTAACTTAACTCTCTGAACGAAAAATTTTCCTTGAAATATTAATACTTTCCGAAACACGGTATCTTCTTACTTGTTGAACAATCAAGTGATTCAGCTTGCAATGTTTTAACTAAACTGGTGTCAGTTACACAAATAGATTTTGTTTTTACTTTGTTAGCACGAGGATTTTAACACGATATTAATTATTTGCATATCATTCTCGAGCGCCATTTTGATTTTATTTTTGCTGACGTGTGGGTGCATTTTTAAGACAGAAACACTGGCCACTTGGCTGGCCATAACAGACAATTCTCCAACCAAAGTTCTTATTTCAAAAATATTTCATACAAGGTGGACACATTAAAATTGTTTGGAACTTAGCTATCTAGGTAGATATTCCCTCGGACAAAGCAAAGCATGCAACTCTGGAGACAAGAGACAAGACTAACTTGTCGGGATTCCGAAGACATTTCTCAGTAGCCAAGGTCTGAATTCTAGACTCGCTTTGATACTAATAGTTTCTTGTAAGTTACGAGTTTAATTTCCTTCAAGAATTTTGTTTTTTACTCTATCAAACATTAAAAAGTCAAAAGGTAAAAATATATGGATGATTTTACATCACTTAGATTCGTCATTACATTTTTTTGGGTGAGTTCACTAACACAATGGCGGAATCTGTGGAGAAGGGCTCACCGAAGGAACTCCACCCACAGTCGTCGCATCTTTTTCGTTTTCTTTTTTAAAACAAAATAAAATAAAAAAATATCAGGCCCAGTACGCAATCAGGTTCTGTACATGCACACGTATGCAAGTTTTTCACGATATTTTCCTTCACCTTAAGTGCGTCAAATAAAAGACGTATATAAATTCTACAACACATTGGTACACGATGGAATTCAAACTGGCGCCTTTCAAATAAAAAGCAGTTTACAAATAAATTTTATCTCACTCCACGGGTTTAATTCACATAATGTCAAAGGTTTTGTACACAAATATAGCTCAAAAGGGATATTCTTTGTTTTTTCTGCAGCTAATTTCGTGGCTCCAAACTACAAGCCTTACTTGCAATTAGGCTTCGTTTATTCTTTTTGCAATCGCGGCAATGGAACGAGCGGGTAAGAAACCGAAAAGGTCCCATTCACTCATTCATTCGTTCTTCGTATTCGTTCCTTTGAGCCGCTGCTCGGGCAAGGGAGGTTTTTGTGCACAAAACATTATGTGAATATAGGTTTTGATGTATTTTTTGTATTTATAAGGAAATAGTTCAAAGAGTTTTACCTATAGCGTTTTTATTAAGAGTCGCATTTTTGCAAGAATTTGTTCCCAACAAAAAGGCTTGAATCTACCCTAAGTTATTCTTCTTCTTCTCTCGAGTCGATGGTTTTATATTTTGGTGGATCAGTGGGCAGCCACCCGGCGAGCATTGTCGGTTGCCTCCCACAGGTCTCGCAGCGTGCAGGTGTCAGGGCACGAGGGGCATGCCAATTCAATGAGCCATTGTTTGTGGGGTGGCACCACACTGGCATTGACTGCTATTGGTGTAACCCCACCGGCAGAGGTTGTCCTTGCAGCGGCCAACTTGGGTCCGTAGCCGGTTCAGAGAAATGCATATTGGCCACTGCAAGTCGTCGCGATTAGGTCATAGGCAACCACGCTGGTCCAGTGCAGATATTAAACTTTACATACAACCTTTGCATTTCTTAGCAGGTTTTCTCGCGATGTTTTCCTTCGCTGTAAGAGCGTCATGTAGACGTACATTTAAGTTTGAAATCATCATCATCGCGTGGGTTGTAAAGTCAACAACCGACCTCACAAACCCTGGTGTCGGTGTTATAGAGCCGCCAAATGCCACTGACTTGGCTCGTGTAACGACTAGATAAAATATCACAAAGAGATAAGCAGCTAAAAAGTTTGATGTGCTTAAAAAAAACTCGCTATCAGAATAAACGAACTTTTACAAACTTATTACTGCAGTTAATATGCCCTAATTGTACACACAAAACATGTTTTCTAACTGTAAATAAACTTAGTGTTGTTTGAGGTTTGGCACTCTCGGAAACTCCATACAACCTTCGCGTCTTTAAATGCCTATTATTCCACGTATCTGCAAGAAGATTCTAGGGTCATCGTTGCGCACCAAGGATGTGTAGTACGCTGTTCAACTGAATGCGTAGCCTTTTTTACATGATTGCCAAAGTAGGGGTAATGTATGCAGGGTTCATGGTATGTATGTATGTATTTATGTGTGTATTCGAATTTCTTCATTCCATCATAAATTTTAAATGCTTGAGCAGATTTGTATGTATGGGGTAACGTTAGAATCCTTAAGGATTAAGCCAGAGTGACACTGGCTATTTTTTTAGCAGGGCAGTCGTGTTTTTATTTATTTTATGTTTCCCGAAGTAGCCCCGCAACCGCGGGGTAAGGTGAAGTGTTTGAGATTAGCGGGCGGATATGAGTGTCCATACACACACACACACACACACACACACACACATCAACAACTCATCTACGTCCCAACGTGGTCCCAACCGAGGAGCTCGAGCCTACTCTTAGGGCGATTAGGCCTTAGTCGACCACGCTGGCCCAGTGCGGTAGTAAGTGTTCGTTCTCTATTAATTCTGTGGGTTTGGTACAGATTTACTACTTTTCTCATTAATAATAAAGGCTCACCTTGATTGGCAACAAACAGTATCTCTAATGAAAAACGTGACGTCAGGACCACAGATAGCGAGCAAGTTTATCGAAAGTTGCCGAAAGAAAGTGGGTGAATAGTGATGTCACAAATTGAAACTCAAAATATTGATAGAAATAATAGTGCAAATCTAAATTTTTTATTTTTATTTTAGAATTATTTTTATCTATAATTATTTTCTGATACCCTTGATAAAATGTGTGATCTTCGTTATGGGCTATGTATAATTTTATTGTCACTTATGTTTATGTGCTGTGAAGTATCACTAATAATAAATAAATATAAATAAAAACTGTGCTGGCATAAAGGTTTTGACTCAGCAATATGTTGCAGCCAGGCTACGACGATGATCATTCTGCCGGAACCCAGGGTACAGTCGGCGCGCGCTTTGTTTTGATAGTGTTTTTGCTCTTACCACTACAGAATAATAATAAAAATAGAATGCAACACCATCGGTACCAAAATGCACATCGCTATAATATATAAACAAAAATACACAAAAATATCCCTCTATATCAAAAAGAGAGGTCGCTACGTGAAATGTTGCCAGCTGCACTATGAGCGAAAATGTTATTTTCTGATACATTCAAAACATTGACTATATATCAAGAAAGGACACTGCAACTGGACTTTTGTTGACATTGTTGCGGGTTAAGGTGTTTCGTCCATGTTAGACAGAAAATCATTTTCCCGTGGGAATAAGACTTTTTCCCATTAAAAGTATCCTATGTGTTAATCCAGGGTACAAACTATTTCTATTTTAAAATTTCTTCCCGATCCGTTTAGTAGTTTTTGCGTGAAAGACAAACATCCATCCATAAACCTATAAATTTCAAACTTTCACTATTAAGTAAAGCTATTAAGTACTCGTACTAAACTATTATTTAAGTAAAGATTTCAAAAAAGGAAATCTCTATTGAATATTGTTATCAATACGGATTTCTTGATAAATAGTCTGTGTTTCTATCAATAGGTCCTCAAGAAGATATTCTCCGATGCAACACATGTCGTGGATCGTCCGAACTGGGTTCGTGTTGAGTTAAAATTTTATACTGTTCCGAGTGCGAACATTTTCAATGGCCAAGAATTTTTATTCCATTGTTTTGTGTTCTACAAGTATTTTTCTTGAAATATGGCGTTTGTTTCCTTTGTTCAAAGGCACATTTTATTTTTAATTTTACATCTAGTTGTCCGCCGGCGGCTATGCTCGCGTTGTTTAAGGTTGCATCCCGTGGGAAAAAAAAAAACAGCTTTTATATCATTTTAGTATTCTGTGAACTTTCTTTTGTTTACTCGATCGATCCCATTTTCCACCACGATGTAGGTTGGATGGAAGAGATCTCTTATAGAGATAAGCTCGCCTTTGTACATTCATTTCTAATTCTGTGTATGTTTAATTGTGCAATAAAGTGTGATAATTATTATTAATAAGACTTTTGAAAAGTATCCTATGCGTCAATCCAGGGTACAAACAATCTCAATTCCAAATTTAATCCACATATATGTTCAGAAGCTTAGGCGTAAATATAGGACAATCATCCAAACTTCTTAACATACTTTCATATTTATAAACATTAGTAATAGGTCGCTGGTGGTGGCTGGATGAGGAAAGCGGGCGATCGTGCACTTTGGCCTACCCTCGGGGAGGCCTACGTCCAGCAGTGGACTGCAATAGGCTGATTGATTGGTTGCCGGTTATTGGCGTCATTCAAACCAAGACCTGTAACATCGCTTACATTTGTCGCCAGGGCCCCGTTTCACGAAGCAACAATTTACTAGTAACAAGTTACAATTTGATATTCATTGCGTAGCCAATTCGCTTTAACTGTAAGCCCTTATCTTTTTATCTTATTGTCTACGCAATGTACATCAAATTGTACTTGTAATTTGTAACTTGTAGCTTCGTGAAACGGCCCCCAGATGTCGTTTTCTTCATCTATCGTCATCGTCCGTTGGCCGTCAGCCGCGACACACAAAAGTTTACTTTTAAATCCTGGCGTTAACGAACTACAATAGTCTTTAAGAGTAACCGCCTAGCAAAGCCCGCTAAAACATAGCACCTAACTCGCACGACCGGCGACAGACAGACGTATGATGTCGCTCTGTGCATTGAAGCTTTTTTTGACGTTCTTACGAACCGAGTCATATAAAGCATCATTGTACCGCGTATTCGAATGTCGTATGGTATAGTTTTTTTTCCCCGGCTTCTTTGATATTCATTTGGTGGGGTTAAGTTTGAAGCGTAGTAGTTTCTTGACTATAGATAAAATTGGGTGGTGGCCGTTCAAGGAAATGGTCGAACTGGGAAGTGGCCGTAGGTGACCGGATCCAATTCGTTGCCTGGCGTGGACACTGTCAAATAAAAATCTCTTTGTCAGCCTTTCCCCAGTTTGGTTAAGATATTGCAAGAGGCTGAATCATCTGATTGTCCGAAAAGAAAGATGATTTTGTGCTTCCGAAGGCACGTTAAGCCATTGGCCCTGTATATTGTCTGGTCGATACATAAGCCAGTGGTCTGAGGTCAGTGTCGACCTTACAACCCACACGATGACGAAGAAGACTTGTTGTCTTATATTTTATCATCAACATCAAAGTCGATAACCGACCTCACAAACCCTGGTGTCAGTGTTATAGAGCCGCCAAAGGCCACTGACTTGGCTCGTGTAACGAATAGACCCGTTGCCCGTAAAGCCGTTGTTTAACGTGCCTTCGAAGCACGGAATCATCTTTTCGGACAATCAAGTAATTCAGCCTACAATGTCCTAACCAAAGAACCAAACTGGGGAAAGTCTCGCAAAGAGATTTTTGCTTGACAGTGTCCCCACCGGGAATCGAACCCGGAACCTCCGTATTGGGCGTCGAAATCTCGACCACTCGGCCACGGTGACTGGTAACCATATTCCATGATAACACAATGAGAACGAAGCCGTCTTCGCAAAAACTCTATTCTGTGCAAAACTTGGCTATCGCTTTCTGCTACGTCATAGTATGATAAATTGATCTACGCCACTGACGTGTTTTATACTACGCTGAACTGGATATTATACTGGATATAAAATGTAGCCATTCACTATCGCTATTTTGACGCTGATGGCAGTAGTACCTATAAAATATGAGTAAATAAATGTTGCCTGGATAAAAATCGACCTTAGAAATAAAGCCATCAGCGTGCCCACATTTTTTAACTTTTTATCTGTATTTTTAATTTAATTTTGTATTTTTTCTGATTGTTTTATTATTATTGAAAGTTGCATTTAGCCCAGTCTAAAGGCGCATTTAGTGAACACTAGCGGTCCGCCCGCGGCTACGCTCACGTTGTGTAAGATTTTCCCGTGAGAATAAGACATTTTCCCGTGAAAAGTATCCTACGTGTTAATCCAGGTTACAAACTATCTCCATTAACTTTAAACGTGAAGGCAGTACAAACATCTAAACATCTAAATATCCAAACTTCTTAATATATTTACACATTTCAAATCAAATCAACATCAACGGCCCGTTACAGTCCACTGCTGGACTATGAGCCTCCTCCACTTAAGTGTTTGGTTTTGCCATAATCTCCACGCTTGGCAGGCGGGTTGGAGATCGCAGATTAAAAGGTTACTGTATCAGAGAGCGCTGCTGCCCGTTCCCTGTTCAATGTGTAGTCTCTAAGTCGCCTCTTACGACACCCACGGGAAGAGTAGGGGTTGGTGACAAATATATTCTACTCTGCCGTCACCACACGGCGCATACACATTTACACATTTATAATAATAATAATGCTGTTGTATTTTTGATGAATTTATTTAATTATTATTGTAAGTTGCATTTAGCCAAGTCAAAAGGCGCTGCCGCCAGTATTGTAGACTACGAACGCTTCCAGTGTTATAGAAGGAAAGTGGTTTTTGTTATTTTTCGCACAAAATTGTTTTAGGTCACCGGTTTTTTTTGTCATTAGTGTCATTGCCGACATTAATGATACTGTTTTTGGAAAGAGTGTTTTCTTTGAATATAACTTAAACGATGTTCAATTGAACGATGAACGATGAACCATATTTTTGGAAATATACCCGCCCGCGGCTACGCTTGCGCTATGTAAGATTTTCCCGCGGGAATAAGACTTCCCGGTAAAAAGTATGCCATCAAAAACATAACTTGTAAAAAACCCAAGTCTCGCACGCAACTTAGTCTACCGTAAAAAGTTGTGAGATCCATGTAATACCAAGTCGGTTAATTTATTCAGTCCCTACTTAAGAGTCCTTCTGTCTTAAGTTATTACGTAATTAGCTCACCTAACAACATCTTATAGTGACCAGATCAATATTAAAAATCTCTTATGTTTTAAATAAATACATAGATTGACCTGGCAGTCGCACTAAACAATCAAATTTAATATAATAATATATAACTTGTGAGATACATTGTGTTTTCATGCGATAAATACATTAAGGTTTCTAGTTGTATCCACAACGAAGTTATAGGGGGGTCGAAAATGGCCCGAACTGCTTCGAGAAAAGGATGGTACGGCCGTGCCTCGATGGTTTTTTGCTCGACTTGGCGATCCTATGTGTTAATCCAGGTTACAAACCATCTTCTTTCCAAATTTCGTCCAAATCCAGTTAGTAGTTTAGGCGTGAAAGCGGAACAAACATCCAAACATCTAAATATATTTTCACATTTATAATATTAGTGTGATTTTCCCGTGGGCATAAGATTTTTCCCGTAAAAAGTATCCTATGTGTTAATCCAGGTGACAAACTGTCTCCTTTTCACATATTCTTCGAATAAAGACATTTTTATCTTCTTTTATCTTTATCCGTTGAGTACTTTAAGCATGGAGACGGAACAAACACCCAAACATCTAAACATTCAAACATTAAAACATCTAAACATCAAAATATATTTTCACATTTAATAATATTTAGTGTGATGTAATGTTTCTTATAAACTGAGGCATAACTGTTCGTGTTTATGAAAGTTGTGGACAAAAGGTATAGTCTCATAGCAGAGCTTACAACACAAGATTTTTTGCGTTGTTAACTGCACACGTGGTATAATACCTTTATTGTCTCCCTAAATTCGTTAATTTCCAATCAAATATCCTACAATTAGAAGCAAACTGAAATGTGTAGCTTTTTCATTGTTATAAAGATACCTATTATCTTTTGAGACGATACTGTGTCAAGTATCATTGTCGGCCCCCTTTGATCTCAAATTAATTAAAACCTATTGTGCTCCTGCTCTTTTTGAGTGCCGTCGAGTACCCTAGCCTTGAATAAGAAAAGAAAATCTTTTTAGTAACGTAAAAACAAAGCAGAAAGAAATATTAAAGTTGTAGAAAAATGTTTTAAGAAACTGTAGATTGACTGGTAATTAAGTATCTACAAAGACGAGCTATATTCTGATTGAAAAATGGCAGTTCGATTACAGTGAGAGAGCAGTTGTTGTGTGTCGTTTCATAATCAACAGCCCCACCCAGGGTCTCGAACCTACCCTGAATTAGGACGATTAGGCCGACCATGCTGGCCCAGTACGGGTTGGTCGACTTTACACACAACCTTTGATTTTTTTCGTAGAAGTGTGCAGGTTTCATCGCGATGTTTTCCTTCACCGTAAGAGCCGTGAATAAACGTACATATGAATTTGAAATTCAGAAACACATTAGTACGTGGTGGGGATCGAACCCGCGTCTCCCGGATGGAAGACGCTCTCGTGTGTGTGGTTTCAACGTCAAAAACATCAACGGCCAACGGCCCGTGTGTGGTTTACTAAATCCTAATCCCCTAATTCAGAACTAGGCTTTTTTTTGCCCTCTGGGAGACTTTGGGCCTTGTTATAATGACAATAGTAATATAAGCGACCATTATACCCAATGCTGATTCTTAAAAATGTCTTTATTTAGCAGTGAACATCTAAAAGCTAATAATAATCACCTAAAATAAAAAATAAACGAGTGGCTCTGTGAGCTGTAGACCTCGCGAGTCTGTATATATCTTTTAAAAAAATTTTTTCTCGACAAACATCCCCCCCAACCCCTTGAATTTTTTTATTTTTAAAGTTTATTTTATTTTATTTCATTTCATTTTATTTTAAGAAATGTGCCCTGTAGAGGAAAATAGCCTCAGCGGTAGACCTTGTAAGCTGGCAACCCCCATAACTCCGTAATTTTTTTAAATTTCCAAAAACTGACTCGACAAAAAAAAATCGATTAATTTATCGAACCTGCTCACAAAATTTCACGAGAATCGGTTGAGAAACACGACCTGTAGAGTGAAACAAACAAACAAATCCACAAACAGATGGACATACAAAAGCAAATTTGGCCAAGCTGAAACAGAGACGCTTCGCTCGCTTGGTCAATAATACGAATGCCAAAAAGTCTGTGTCACTCAGGCTGATGTAAGGATTCTGACGTTACCACACATTTGGTGGAATAAAAAAAATTACATACATACATACTTACGTGAACCCTAAACACTTAATACACCTTTTTTGGGCAAATCGTGCAAAAAATACAAGTAACCATGTACAAAATAGGTCAACTTCAGTTGCTTTGTTTCGTGAACATAAAAGCACCTAGTCTTAAGAATACCAACTCAACTTAAGAATAATTCGACTTGAGATTAACTTGAGCTTTAACAAGACGTTTGATTACATTAAGATACAATTACGCGAGTGGTATGAATGTCAGTATGTGAAATTGTTATTTTCGTCGACCTTTTAACCCACTTACACTTATTTACTTGTCTTCGTCAATTTGCTTTTCGAATTCATGTTTTAAGTGGTCTGCTTACTTACGGACTTGTAGTTTCTCTGAAGAAAAAACAAACAAGTCTGACATACGAGTTACATAAGACATGAAGCATGATCAGAAAATATTTAATGGCTACGCAATTTTATGTAAGTTTTCCCGTGGGAATAAGATTTTTCCCGGTAAAAAGTATCCTATGTGCTAATACAGGTTACAAACTATCTTCATTCCAATTTTCGTCCAAATCCGTCCAGTAGTTTAGGCGTGAAAGCGGAACAAACATCCAAACATCCAAATATATTTTCACATTTATAATACTCGTATTAGTGTGATAGGAGAAAATATGTCATGCAGCTTGTAGTTCAAGCAGCAGCTTATTTGCTACTATTATATATTTTGCCTTTAACGATTTCATAGATAATAATATACTATACTTATATTAGCCGTGTGGTGACGGCAGAGTAGAATACATTTGTCACCAACCCCTACTCGTCCCGTGGGTGTCGTAAGAGGCGACTCAGGGACTACACATTGAACAGGGAACGGGCAGCAGCGCTCTCTGATACAGTAACCTTTTAATCTGCGACCTCCAACCCGCCTGCCAAGCGTGGAGATTATGGCAAAACCAAACACTTAAGTGGAGGAGGCTCATTAGTCCAGCAGTGGACTGTAACGGGCTGTTGGTGTTGATGAATATACTATACAAATCGATACGTCTTGTTGATGAACGTGCTAAATTAAACAATTTAAAAATGAATAATAATATTTTGTATGCCATCTTTATAATGAAACTAGCTTTCCGCCCATTGCTATGCTCGCGTTATGTAAGATTTTCCCGTGGGCATAAGACTTTTTCCCGTAAAAAGTATTCTATGTGTTAATCCAGGGTACAAACTATTTTGATACCAAATTTCATCCAAATCCGTTCAGTAGTTAAGGCGTGAAAGCGGAACCAACATCTAAACATCCAAATATATTTTCACATTTACCTATATAATATTAGTGTGATAATTATTATATTGTAGACTTTGACTGAGTCTTTGGTCTACTATAGTTCATCAACAGCTCATATCGTCCGAAAGTACCGTACTCCCTCACTGAGGGGCCTACTCTGGATTAGAGTGTTCTGGCTTATTGCAATTTGATAGATTTCAAACACAACCTTTGAATTTTTTTGCAGGCGTATCCAGGTTTCCGTTCAAAGAACAACGTGATTTTGATGTTAAAAAAAAGAAACGTCTACCACTGGCACAATATAATATTATTACACAAATTGGTAGGAAGAATACCTTTTGCGCGGGAATACAGAACAAAAAAAAACGTATTTCGAATTTCGAACGCGGGAAAAAAATAAACTTGTAAATACAAGGTGCTCCAAAAACCGGTGTTAAATAATTTTTTATTTTACACCGGTTTTATAAATATATACGGGCTGCCAGGGAGCTCCACTTGCCCTCGACACCGATATCAATATCCGGATGAATATTTTATCGCTTACAGGTGATATTACAACTTTTCAGGGTTCCGTTCGCAATTTTATAGGTTGTGTAAGATTTTCCCGTGGTAATAAGTCTTTTTCCCGTAAAAAGTATCCTGTGTGTCACAACCTATTTGTGACAATGAGTCAAAATAATATGACCGTAATATTTGACCATCAAATCATTAAAAAAAATACGTTACAAATGTTAATATTGACGACTATTTTATTACAAGTGTGTATACGGCGGCTCCGTAGCCCAGGTGGTAGTGTATCTGCCTCCGACACACAGGGTCGCGGGTTCGAATCCCGCCCAGGGCAAACATTTGTGTGATGAGCACTTGTGTTTGCCTTGTGTCTGGTTGTTGTTTATCTATATATGTATGTATATATCTATTTATGTAATGTATATCAGCTGTCTGGTACCCATAGCACAAGCTCTGCTTAGTTTGGGATCAGATGGCCGTGTGTGAAGATGTCCCCACATATTATTATTATTATTATTATATTATAGTAATACAAAACCAAAATTAATGTCTGTTCGGCATACACTTCACCCGTTTTACGACAACAACCTGTAGATGAACTTTATGGCCGCAAAGGAAATTTATAGAGCTGCTACTGGGCTGCTACTTCGATATCTGGTATTAGCAGAGTCAATGTGATTGAGTAATGTCGGGTTATTAAAGGATGAGTTCTGACAGCTTCAAAATTTTTCATACGACGTTAACAATTTTTTCTATAATATTCAATTTAAAAACCATAATAGCTAAAATATTAAAAAAAGTAACTTCACCTCTTATTTTATCATTAAACAGTATGTAATTTTACTTAATAAGTAAATAAATAAACGAAATAATAATGTTAAAGTTTTTAAAATTTTAATCTGTCAGAGCTCAGATCATCCTATAGTAACCCAAGTATAGTTGACGTTGACTGCAGTTGTTCCAATTGGGTAGTATGGTAAACAAATCTTTTCTTTTTTAATGATATTTATTATTAAGACTATTCTAAGAAACTAATTTGACCGTTATATCATCATAATCAACAGCTCATATACGTCCCCACCAAGGGGCTCGAGCCTACCCTGGATTGGGGCGATTAGGCCTTAGTCGATCACGCTGGCCCAGTGCGGATTGGTTGACTTCACACACAACCTTCAAATTTCTTCGCAGTGTGCAGGTTTCATCACGATGTTTTCCTTCGCCGTAAGAGCGTCGAATAAACGTACATAACATATGAATTCGAAATTCGAAAACACATTGGTACATGGTGGGGATCGAACCCGAGTCTCCCGGACGGGAGGCAGCGGCCCTAACCATTAGACCACCGACGCTCCTATTATATCCTACTTTCTACTAATATTATAAATGTGTTAGGTATAGCAATACCTACACTCCTTACTCTGTTATTTAAAAAATGCTGGCATGTGATAAATGCACACTGGCAGCTTTATTTTGATCTAAAATTGCATTTTCAAATGATTTCGAAATATATCGTTTTGACTCAGTCTAGTTTGAGAAGCCCTTCGACATGTTTGTCTAGTACATTGACATACTCTTTCAAATAAACCATTGTATTCCCTATAAATTATATCTTATTTGTCTTCACACGCCCACCACTACAATAAAATGTGAAACTTTGTATGTTTAAGTGTTTGGATGTTTGTTCCTTAATCATACTATTATGGCTGAAAGTATTTGGGTGAAAGGCACACATAATAATATAGGTGCCGCCAGCAGCCACCACAAGCTGCTGCACCACACGAAGAGTGTTGTAGAGGGTTGGTATGTGGCAATATCAAGGGCACAGTCCGAAGAAAATGTATTTATATGTTAATATATTATATAACTAACATGGAAAAATTCTGACATAGATAAGCTCAAGGATTTTACTGTTGGAGATCAGGACATGAAGTCCAGAATTTAGCAGAAAAAAGACAAAATCGAAACGAAAGAAATCTTTTGAAAATGAATTTAAAATGAAAGATAAAACTGCCAGTGAAAGGTTGCCAGTCATAAAACAGGAAAGAGGACGAATGCCTCGTTACAATACTATAAACGGCTGAACGTATTTGGGTGAAAGGCACACATAATAATATAGGTATATTATAAAAGGTAGGCTCGAGCCCCTCGGTGGGGACGTAATGAGCTGTTAAAGATGATGATATAGATAGTTTACAACCTAGACAAACACATAATACCTCTTACGGGAAAATGTTTTATTTTTAAGTAAGTAAAGTTGATGAGCCAGCGTGCATGATCAATCTAATTGGCTCGAGCCCTTCTGTTAGCACGCACGCATTCGTGGCTATAGTAGTCACACGAACTATGAAGTAGTTGAAATATCTTCCCGAAAAAATCTGCCCCAATCACCAAAACATCAAACTTTGATTTTCCATACGACGCCATCCCTCAAATTAAACAAGGTAGCAGGGAAATTCAATCTAATCTAAACTTCCTTCAATCCAATCGTGAGTTTCCTCCCCCCTCCCTCGTAAGACCTCCCGTGGCGGGGGATCGCAAAGCGTAGAAAAAACGGTCTCTTCACTTGGTTAAGCCCACTAAATGTTCTGCTATACCTTTCGGTATAGAAGCGTGAGTTTCTTTAAAGTGTGGGTTATAATAGAGCGTCGGTGGTCTAGTGGTTAGGGCCGCTACCTCCCGTTCGGGAGACGCGGGTTCGATCCCCACCACGTACCAATATGTTTTCGAATTTCGAATTCATTATGTAAGTTTGTTCGACGCTCTTACGGTGAAGGAAAACATCGTGGTGGAACACTCCTGCGAAGAAATTCAAAGGTTGTGTGTGAAGTCGACCAACCCACACTGGGCCAGCATGGTCGACTAAGGCCTAATCGCCCTAATTCAAGGTAGGCTCGAGCCCTTCAGTGGGGACGTATATGAGCTGTTGATGATGATTTAAAGTCAGCAACTAACCTCATTAACTCGTGTCAGTGTTTTAGATCCGCCAAAGGCTACTGAAATGGCTCGTGTGTTGACTTAATCCGTATTTAGTAGCAGGGACAATAGCTTAACATGAATGAATGATTGTACTTTATTGCACACAGGGAAGATACAGATCATCAACGGCCCGTTACAGACCACTGCTGGACTATGAGCCTCCTCGGTGGAGGGTTTTGCCATAATCTCCACGCTTGGCAGGCGGGTTGGAGATCGCAGATTAAATGGTTACTGTATCAAAGAGCGCTGCTGCCCGTTCCCTGTTCAATGTGTAGTCCCTAAGTCACCTCTAACGACACCCACAGGAAGAGTAGGGGTTGGTGACAAATGTATTCTACTCTGCCGTCACCACACGACTATAGATACGGATAGAAGATACAGATAGTAACATAAAAATAAGGTCAAGAAGAAGTGTACACTTACACACACAGAATTTTCTTCAAGGCAACCTTTAGGTACAAGAAACGATTTTTAATAGCACGGGATAGTGCAAGTAAAAAAAACGTACCTGTCAATGAACGGAATCGTCTGTCACGCAAAAATAATTTTGTTTGACAGTGCCACCATACGAACTCGGAACCTCCACGTTCATGGGAGTCAAGCATTCGACCACTCGACCAAATAACGGCTCCGTAGCCCAGGTGGTAGTGTATCTACCTCCGACGCATAGGGTCACGGGTTCGAATCCCGCCCAGGGCAAACATTTGTGTGATGAGCACTTGTGTTTGCCTTGTGTCTGGTTTTTGTTTATCTATATAAGTATGTATTTATCTATTCATGTAATGTATATCAGCTGTCTGGTACCCATAGTACAAGCTCTGCTTAGTTTGGGATCAGATGGCCGTGTGTGAAGATGTCCCCACATATATTTTTTTTTAAGCTGTACGAATCACATTTACCAAGTCTGATAAGACTGGTATCCATAGACTGTGTCACCGGGGCAATCTATTTCGGGTCGGCGCCCTTTGATGTGGAGATGACAAGACGCGAACGCAATGGAAGTTTGAATTGTGCCAGTGTTCGGCTGAAAATACGACTGCAAATCGGTTAAAATATTTACCGGTTTAGTCATAGCGGACAAAAGGTGAACACTTTGACCAGGGTAACGATACTGAATAGGGTATCAGACTGTTCCTAAATTTACCATTTTTTATGAATTAATTTTAAAACATAGATTAGTAGCAGACGATTCGCGAAGAAAAAAAACAGAATCGGTTGAGAAAAGAAATCACATTGATTTTTTAAAGTTCCAATATGACTGTCTCTTTTAAAAACGATTTTTTGTATGGAGATTATATGGCGTTATTAACAAATGACGTCACAAGTGGGTATGTGCCTCTCTGTCTAATCTTGAATTTCAAACCTTTATAACTCGGTCAATTTTAAAGATAGAGCAAATATTCTTTTAGTGTTTGATAGCAGAAACTAAGAAGTTTGGATTTATAAAATAATTAAAAAGTAGCCCGATCCCCTATTGGTGATAAGTAAAATAAAGCATAGAAGGCACCAGCGTGGAAGACACAATTTTAGTGTTGGTAGATTTTAAAAATATCTCTGATAAAGTTTTTCATTGTATAATAATTTCATTATGAATTTCCTTTCCAAAACTTAACAACACGGATAGTGTTCGTGAGCTAATAAGAACTTTTGAAATACCGGGAGAGCATAGTATAATTTATTTACAGAGTCACATAATAAATAATAGTAGCGACAGATTGGGCAGTTGTACCTTAATTGGCAAAGAAAAAAAATACTGAGTTATATTTGATTCAAGAATGAAAATAAAGAACCGGTTTTATACCGAGATAATAAAAATCAATTATTATTTTAATGTATTCTTGATTTTTCTCTCCTTTCGGAGGTAATTCCCTACCGCACGGGGCTTAGCCAAGTGTGATTATTATTATATCCATTTCAAGAGCTTTGTGTTGAATGAAGTTTTGTGAAATCAGTATTATATAATATAATATAATACAGTCCAAAGTTCTGGGCGCCTGTAATTAAGCGAACAATTCCTATTTCGGAAGTTCGACTAATTCTGTGAGTTCGTGACAGGTGCGGTTCTGTACAATAATTTTGTTGTAAGCGGTAGTTTTAACATTATTATTAAATTAAAAACATCACTGTGCTCGTACGTGTGTACATTCCCTTTCAATAGAATCTGGCAACAATGTAAACAAGATAATTTTTTGACACTTACTTTCCAAAGACAAACCAGACTTTGATGAATAAAAAAATAATATAACAGTTTTATAAATTATTGAAAGTTTTGTCGTCTGAGTATTTTTAATAAAATAACTATGATAAAAAAAGGGGGCGTTGTAAAAAGAATGTATGGTTACTTGAAATGTGAATATTATTATCAGGATTGATACTCAAATGTACGAGTAAGTAATACGGTGTAATCGTGTTTAAATTGCTTTGTTTACATTATTGTCGAATTCTATTGAAAGGGAATAGTTTCATCAAAATCAGTTAAGTAGTTGTCATGGTCGATCAATCAATCAATCAGTCAGCAAGGGCACGCCAAAGTGCGAAACAGTGACCTTCCTCAGGTCATCAGTCCACCTGGCAGGGGGGCGTCCCACACTACGTTTCCCGAGACGCGGTCTCCATTCGAGAACCCGTCTGCTCCAACGCTCATCGGTTCTGCGACAGACGTGGCCAGCCCACTGCCACTTCAGCTTGTTACACTTCTGGACGATATAAACTACCTTGGAGTTGTCATGGTATGGATAGTAAGGTGAACGAAGCTGCTGAGCACCACACGAAGAGTGTTGTAGAGGGTTATGTGGCAATAACCAGGGCACAGTCCAAGGAAAAAAAGGTATTTATATATTATATTAACTGACAAATAGTAGAGAATGGTAGAAAAGCTTTAGGTATGTATTATCGGAGATCAGGACATGAAGTGAAGAATTTGGCAGAAAAAAGACAAAATCGAAACGTAAGAAATCTAAATTTGAAAATGAATTTAAAATGAAAGATAAAACTGTTTTTTTCTTTTATATTTGGTTTTACGGTTCTGGCTACGATGCCTTTTGAACCGACCAGCAAGAAAGGTTGCCAGTCATAAAACAGGAAAGAGGACGAATGCCTCGTTACAGTGCAAACTTAAAAACGCTGAACTAGAAAGTCGTCCTGAGTGAGGCGTCATTCATAACAAGTGAGGCTGACAACAAAACAGATTAAGTACATTAACATTTAAAATTATAATGACGTCAAAGAAAACACTCAACAAATTCCAATTTGCTTCAACCTTGTTAAATGTAATATTACAAAGGTTTCTCAAATATTTTTGGTAAATAATATTATTATTTCGCTAGAAACATTTCATGATACAGGGTGTCGGAAATAAGTGTGTATTTAAAAAAATGACAGCTCATCAGCTCATATACGTCCTCCACACTACGAATTAGGGCAAACAGGACTTCTGCTACTGAACTTCGAAGTTCAAAATTTCGATGTATGTTAGTTCACAAGTATACGAGACCGATGTACGTCAGTTCGAATGTACGCTGTAGCGAAAAATTTAATTACGATGTGCGTGTGACAGAAACTTCTAAAGAATCTTTCCATCCGAAACCTAACATGTTACAAGGGCAGGAACAGGGTCAAAAACGCCTATTGTTCTTTGCATGTATTACATTGTGTTGTACTCGAAGAGTTGTTAGTAAGTTTACTGTATTATGTATCTTGAATGTTGTGTTCGCCTGTCATTGGTTCACATATCAGACTGTGTCTGTGTGTATATTTTTTAAATTTTAAATGTTGTAATATGTGTACTGTTGGCGATCCAAATAAATAAATAAATGAACAGTGTATTTTTAAAGTATTATTAGGCTAACTTAGGGCTTGCTTTGTTTCACTTGTACGTTGTGTGTCGACCCGTGATTCATGTCCTTCATTATTATTAATATAACTTCTAATTACAACTTGTTACACCCTATATAAAATTTGACGTGCGTAGGAGTAGTCTAGACTCATTTCAAGTAAGAAAATGATGAATTTGTTTTTCTTTGATCTTAGATTAAGTCTAGACTTTAGTTGAGATGAGTGCCTCAGACAGACTGGTTTTTTGCTTGTATATTGAGGGCAGCGGTGCTCTAATTATTTCGTTTAATGGCATCTTTTGGCTGTTGTATTATAAAAACAATTTGTCTATCCTTGGTTGCGAGATTATTGCATGTATTGAGGTGGTGGATCGACGATCTGGTAAAGGTCATGAGAAGCCGTTGGATGCGCGAGCGCAAAACCGGTCGTTGTGGAGGTCCTTGGGGGATTGAAGGAGGCCTTTGTCCAGCTCTGTGACGGCTAGCGCCATCTAGTTGAGAGTTTCTAAGCCGCCGAAAGGGCCTCTGACATGGCTATTACGTCTACCATCAAGGCAGTAAACTGGGACCTACAGTTTAAGATGTCTTCCGAAACACCGAGCATGTGATAATCTGGTTAGAAAAGATCTGTACATGAATTTTAAATTCAGTGGTACAGGCCGGGATACGAACTCAGGACCTTTGGAATAAACGGCAAGCCTGACTAGGCTAACATTGCTAAAAAAGACTGAGATGATGATGATGATTAAGATGGTGAAATTGCTTTAAGCAGGATTTAATTACTCAATATGCTGCTCAATTTTGTGCTGCAGTGTGACATTTTTGTAACAAGTATTAAATTTATTATGTTGTAAATAACAATTCAATAAAGTTATAACTTTAACTTTACGGCACTATTAGCTGTTAAGTTATAATTGTCACTGAATTAAATAAATAAATACTCTAGGTAAATTAACAGTTGAAGTTAACGAGTGCTTGTAAAAATCTCTCTCTTTCGTTATCATAAATTCAATTTAGTTTTAACCGTTATCTAACTTGGTCTATGTATTTGACTATGCTATTCATCTGACAGACAATCGAAGTGCTGGTCCAATTTTAATTGAGTTCTGAGAATATTTCCACTCCAACTTTCTATCAGTACGGAATTGAGTGCCTTACCACCCGAGAGACCAATTGTTTTTCTGTAATTCCATAAAACGTATTTTCCGGAATTCCTGAACGTTTCTGAAGTGATTCAGGAAGATTAGTATTATCTTAAAACTTTTTCGATAGTTGTTTTAATCGGGAGGTTTTTGAATAATAATAACAAGAATTTTGAATGCAATTGAATGAATGAATTGATAAAACACAACCCACAAACAAAACCTTAACATAACTGAAATAGAATGTTGCGTACTTACATACGTCATCGCCTATTAAAAAAAAAAAGTCGATAATGTAAGTTTTAAAAACGTACAAGAAGAACATACTAATTTTACAGGGTTCCTTTTTACTTCGGTACCTATTTAAAAAATAATCTTTTTCACTAACATCACCATTTTCGGGTCTGTTACCACGGTTATATTTAATATTGTTACCTCGATATCAACCACGAAAATCTTAAAACATATATAAATCTATTACTTATAGGACAATCGCAATAAAAAAAAAAAACAATACCTACTTTTATTTTTAAACGAAAGTAAGTATAAAAATTGTATCCTTATAAATCACCTGAGCCTTTCCAATCAATACCATATTTTTACCATATTATTTATAAACCGTGTCAATAATACTTACAAGACAAAGTCAATAATACTTACATTTTTTCTGCCCTGCAAATGATCCGTTAAGTTACTTACATTTCCGGAAACCGCCACTTGGCAGTTCCGTAAAATCCGCGGGATTATCTCCTGCTTCCGTGATTAAACGAGCTCTCAATGGATCCGTTTTAAAAAATGCTTCGTCAGTTCTCGGACTGTAAATTGCTTATTGCGAACTGTATTTAATAAACACCTCTTAGCGTAGCTGATATTTTCCATATCTGTCGCGGAAGCCGACAGTCGTAAGACCTATAGCGGCAATGCTGATACCGACAAATCCGCCCTATCCAGCCCTTTCAAAAACATCCCAAGATTCTCAAGTAAACTTTTATTTGCAAAGGTTTTACTTATTGTAGGATCTTCCATCGCTTATTGCCGCCCGTGGGAGATTTAGGAAATATATCTCGGCGTCTATTTTCATTTTTCTGGGGCTTACGGCGGGATAAATTGAAACGTTTCTGCCGTTTATAAAAGGAAGGTTGTTATAAGTTTGAAGATTTATTATTTTTTGTGTTAGTGTGCGTCAGGGTCAAAGTAATTCGTGAGGGATGGAACTTTTATATCTGTCATTCAGCGGAACCAGGGTTTATGGGGTCGGTTGCTGAACCTGCAAGTCAAAACGATGTAAAGATGATCATTATTGTCTCAGCGACGTCCACTGCTAGACAAAAACTTTCCCTAAAGATCGCAATATTCTGTCATTTATTATTTCTGTGTGTATAAAATATACTCATTCATTCATTCAATAATTTTTTGATCGGTCTTTGGCCCGACTTCCCGTTGCCTTCACAGATATTCTGTCCACCTAGAATAACCCACGTCGCGTTAATGACATGAAATTGAGTTATTATTACAATAAAAAGGAGTTAATGACAAAACCATTCAAGAAACTTAAAACTGCACTATCAAAAAATCTAATCTCATCAACGGCCCGTTACAGTCCACTGCTGGACTATAAGTCTCCTCCACTTAAGTGGAGGGTTTTGCCATAATCTTCACGCTTGGCAGGCGGGTTGGAGATCGCAGATTAAAAGGTTACTGTATCAGAGAGCGCTGCTGCCCGTTCCCTGTTCAATGTGTAGTCCCTAAGTCGCCTCTTACGACACCCACGGGAAGAGTAGGGGTTGGTGACAAATGTATTCTACTCTGCCGTCACTACACGGCGGAAGACTGCATAAGAAATTAAAAATAAATATGATAGCTACTAACTTAATAAGCCAAATTTTCCCTAATCTCATCAATATCCAATCTTAAAAACGTTGGTGATATTCTTCCTTCTGCAATAAATAACTAACTTCAGTACGGCTAAATAAAGTCTTCTCCGATTGGAATTCAGTCGCCGTGCGGACCAAATTCTTCATGAATGTGACGTCGTTTTTCTTAACTAAGGTCTTGACAAACGGACTGCAAAGCGACTGCATTGCAACTGTAGGATTTCAGTTTGAGGCAGCTGAAGTAGGATTTCAATGTTACACGTCACCTTGAAGTTTTATTTTATGATAGGATTTTAAAATGAAATATATGATTTTTGACTTTCGCCGTTACTTTATAAATAAAATAAAATAACATCAAAAATAATAATAATTTATGTCTAATGTAATCAGGGAAGTTGATTTTTTGGTATTTTTTTTATGTAATGCAAACGACGATGGCTTTATAATGTGATACCTATATAAATGTTCTTGGTTGTAAAAAAGTTAAAACAATTTTATTGCAGTTCAAATTATTTTATCTATTATGTAACTGTCGGCTGCCAGTATTTTTGGCGGATATTTTTTTTAACCAGAACAGCAAAGTTCCGGTCAATTCCTGCAGTCGAGTTGTAGCTCGTCTGCCTAGATCCTCAAACTAAACATTGATAAATAGCGCATAGTCTTTCGCCTTTTATTAAAATTTAAGTCCGGATTCCGAATAAAAAAGGAGTAACTTTCTGTATCGGTATTTAGGTTACTTTCAAAGTATATTCAGAATATTTCCGGAATAAACAACATCATCATCATCAACAGATCATATACGTCCCCATCGAGGGGGTGATTAGGCCTTAGTCGACCACGCTGGCCCAGTGCAGGTTGGTCGACTTCAAACACAACCTTTGAATTTCTGCGCAGGAGTGTGCAGGTTTCATCACGATGTTTTCCTTCACCGTAAGAGCGTCGAATAAACGTACGTATGAATTCAAATACACATTGGTACGTGGTGAGGATCGAACCCGCGTCTCCCGGAAAGGAGGCAGCGGCCCTAGCCACAGCCACTGGACCACCGACGCTCTACTGTCACTGACGCGTCGCTTACACAGAATGTAATGACAAAATAATAAAATTCTACAATGTTACATGAAAAATGCTTGAAAATATTTCATTTGCTGTCCAATAGAACAAAGTGAATGTTCAAAACTTTGAAAATAAATCCAAGAGATGGCACCTTAGTGCCTCTGTAGGGTTGTCACTGTTGATGAATACAAATAGTCAATAAAAAAGAAATAAGCTATTGAAACTTTAAAAAAATAAAAAGAAATGAATAATAAATGCTGTTTTACACGAAAGATAGTTATTATGGGAATTTAAAGAAAACAAAAAAATAGTGTACTGCTTGTTGAACTGAACTGAACTGTACTGTTTGTTAGCCGCGTGATGACGGCAGAGTAGAATACATTTGTCACCAACCCCTACTCTTCCCGTGGGTGTCGTAAGAGGCGACTTAGGGACTACACATTTAACAAGGAACGGGCAGCAGCGCTCTCTGATACAGTAACCTTTTAATCTGCGATCTCCAACCCGCCTGCCAAGCGTGGAGATTATGGCAAAACCCTCCACTTAAGTGGAGAAGACTCATAGTCCAGCAGTGGACTGTAACGGGCCGTTGATGTTGATGTTGAACTGACTGAAGCGTCTTTAAGGTCTATTTTTAAAACAGCTTCAGAATATTTATATTATTTTTATGGACGACAAAAATGAAACAAATTTTGTATTTGATAGACAACTCAATTGAATGAAAACAGTACGCGCTGAAGAAAGATATTTGAAAAGATTATAGATTAATTTAAAACATGTAAAAATTTAAATGTCAAGTGACAACCCTACAGATTGCAGTCCGGGAGCCAAACGTAAAAAACAACATTGAAATGTGGTGCGACAAAAAATTGCAAAAGTGGCATGGGAGAGTGGAAAATTCGTGGTTCGCTCTGAACGGTTGGAGAAAAGGGCAAAAAGTATGCATCCACAGATGGTACAGTCACCGACCTACGTTATAGTACGGTGGATTCAATATTGACAACACTAAAATCAAACAATAAGGGATCGGACTGGTCGCCATCTTTTATGAATTTTATGAATTATTTTTAAAATATAGATTAGTAGCAGACGATTTGCGAAGAAAAAAACTGAATCGGCTGAAAAACGAATTCACAGTGATTTTTAAAAGTTTCAATATGTCTGTCTCTTTCAAAAACGATTTTTTGTGTGGAGATTATATGGCGTTACTAACAAATGACGTCAGAAGTGGGTATGTGCCTCTCTGTCTAATCTTGAATTTCAAACCTTTATAACTCGGTCACTTTTAAAGATAGAGCAAAAATTATTTTAGTGTTCGATAGCAGAAACTAATAAGTTTGGATTTATAAAATGAAAAAAAGTAGTCCGATCCCCTATTCGATTGTTAGTGGTTTTGAATGAACGAAATATACTTTCAGCAGCGGTCCGCCCGCGGCTACGCTCGCGTTAAGTAAGATATCCCGTGGGAATCAGACTTTTTTCTGTAAAAAGTATCCTATGTGTTAATCCAGGTTACAAACTATCTCAATTTCAAATTTCATTCAAATCTGTTAAGTGTTTTAAGCGTGAAGGCGGAACAAACATCCAAACAAATTTGATGTTTAGATGTTTTATTAATAAAGAATTATTATTATTATTATTAAAAAAACATCTAAACATCAAATTAATATCCTAACATCCAAATATATTTTCACATTTATAATATTAGTTATTGAACGCAGACAGAAATGAAACGGTAAATTTAATGAAATGACAAACCTACATGAAAGTATTCAAATATTTGTTGATCTACCCATACAGCATTTTTTAGTCACATAATCTTCAATGCAGTTACAAGTTGTCGCAGTTTCGAAACTGTTACGAAACGTGGCGACTGTGTGGGGTTCGGTCTGTATGTGTGGTAACATTTAACACACAACCAGACCAAAAACGTTTCAGTAACTATTTGTAGTCGTTGTGTTTACACGTTACGTAATCATTCGTGTAGACTTCTTTTTATACACATTGTGTTTAGTTTGTAACAAGTATACAATCAAGAAGTAAATGTGTAGTAACGGTGTGTTTACGGTGTTACTATAATAGTAATTTATGTACACGAGGTGTGGTAATGTTACGTCATTGTTCCTAAACAATATATTACCAAAATGAAATAAAAATCCACTGTTTCCCAAACTTGTTTATGCTGACAAGTTGCATGAAGCGAAAATGAGTAGACAGCCAAAGCAACGTAATTTCCGCAGTACATCGACTTTCTACAGAAAAGTTAACAATTTATTAGTTTCACAAAGCCGTCCTTCAAGTAAGTAGATATCTAAATTTTTCATATATAAGTAATAATGAAAATACATTTATTTTGTTATTTGTAATAACAAAAGTACGAATAACATAGTAATATTATGTTAAATATACACATTATTATCATTGGACAAAAAGCATAGAAGCCATTTTGTATGTGTTTAATTTAGTTCAGCGTTCTCTCTTGTCTTACAGGCAAAAAGTTGAGAATCGCTGGAAACAATAGAGTAAGTGACACCATTTTATAAATTCGGTAACTTTATTACTACTTCTAGACACGACACGACATGTGTCGACACTGTCTAGTAACTTTGTTACCAGATGCGGCTAGAATATTTTCATTAAATAAACAAATATATTTTAATGTTTTATTAATTTGTATGGATTACGATTAGTTAAATAACATATTGCTTGTATAAAAATGTATTGTTTTATTGAAGCAATAACTTTTAAGTTTTATAAATGTATAAAATTGGTGTAAAAACCATTGTGCGCATTTCATTAAACTGGTTAAATTATAAATGATGGGTGGCGCATTGGTAAATTTCAAATTATTTGACCAAATTACACGATAAATTAATTTTCCCATTCATATTAGAACAATAAATACACTAGAAACAGTTAATATTAAAAATTAAAACTAACGTGTGTCAAAACTATGATGGCGAGTCGAATCTTCTTATTTTTTATTTAAACTTCACTTGACTTTTCTGAACATTGAACATAAAGTCAAATATTGAACGAACGAACGAATGATTTCCGGCAAGTCGTTGCAGAATGCGAACATTGTTACCACACAGCTACGTAACTTAAAAACCAAATGTTACTGTGTCTACTTATGCCCCACTTTTAGTCGTAGCGACCGAACAAAACCCAGATAGCGACCAAAAATGTTACTAGTGTGAGCTAGTGTCAACGCAGAAGTGTATACATTTTTCGTAACGGCTACCAAAAATTGCTGTATGGGTAATAATAAATATAGATTAATTTGTTTATTTTTTAATTAGTAAAACCTTATGGTTTTGTATACCAAGACTCTACTGGTTGAGTGTGTGAAACTGACTTATGAAAAGTAACAACCACATTTTCCTGCAAATAAAGATTCTATTCTTCGATTCTATTCTATTCTACAAAAGTAAAGTAGAACTGGCAGCCTAATTCATACGGGTCATCGCATCGGTCTTTTTTTATGGGTGTGGTACATTTAAATCAATTTTTATTGTTTCTACAAGTAGTTATAAGCCTAATCTGCTTGTACTGTTACCCATAATAAACGTTGTAGGTATCTATCTATCTAATTGCTAATATAGTTATTTGTCGTCAGCGTGGTCTAGTGACTAGGGCCGCTGCCTCCCGTCCGGGAGACGCGGGTTCGATCCCCACCACGTACCAATGTGTTTTCAAATTTCGAATTCATTATATGTACGTTTATTCGACGCTCTTACGGTGAAGGAAAACATCGTGATGAAACCTGCACATTCCAACGAAGAAATTCAAAGGTTGTGTGTGAACTCGACCAACCCGTACTGGGCTAGCGTGGTCGACTAAGGCCTAATCACTCTAAATCAGGGTAGGCTCGAGCCCCTCGGTGGGGACGTATATGAGCTGTTGATGTTAAAATTTTAGTAGCTAGAGAGACTGAGTTTTGATGGGTATCTTGTTGATTTCTCAATATTATAAATTATGGAATAGCGTTTAATATATATTTCACCTTAAGAAAAAATAAAACTCAAAATCAAGAATTTCTCAGAGTATGTACAAAAATTTAGACTTAGCAATATCCACTTGAATTTTAGAGAAACAAGAAATAACGTGGCCATAAAGAAACAAATTAGTTTAGTTCTAACGACATTTGATGAGGCTCTTTGAAACGACACAAAAATTACTGCCACTTTGAACTTCACATTCAGTCTAGCTTAATAGAATAATAAAGGTCAGTGGTAGCCGTACTTTTAGAGTTTTGGTAGGAATGAATTTTAAGAATCCTACGAGCGATTTCACTCGAGAGTTTCAGAGAACTTCATGAAAAATTTAGGTATGGAATGGATTTTTTAGTTTAGTTTGGTTAGTAAATGTCTGCTATTTCACTTTTTATTAAACTAATTTGAACGTGGATAAAATTCAGATCATTTTAAGTTCAATTTAACGATGTTATTTTAAATTTTCGATAGAGGTAGTTATTTTTAATTAACTACTAACTGGTCGGGGTATTTGACAATCTACGTGGACGTTCGTGGTATTACGGAGTTACAGGAGTTAGAAAAAGAATGCCAGTGGTCTAGTGGCTAGGGCCGCTGCCTCCGGTCCGGGAGACGTGGGTTCGATTCCCACCACGTACCAATGTGTTACCAAATTTCGAATACATATATTTGTTTATTCGACGCTCTTACGGTGAAGGAAAAACATTGTGATGAAACCTGCACACTCCTGGCGAAGAGATTCAAAGGTTGTGTGTGAAGTCGACCATCGCACTGGGCCAGTGTGGTTGACTAAGGCCTAATCACTCTTCATCAGGGTAGGGTCCCTCAGTGTGGACGTATATGAGCTGTTGGTGAGGTTACACAGCACTGACTTAATAAATAATTTAAAACAGTAGACAAGACTTACCTGTCTTATTTCACTCTCAGCGCCATTTGGAAGATATTGCGTTTGTCTAAGATTTGGCGCTAGCAGTTGTCTGTGGACAAAGAAAAACAAGATAAGAATATTTGAAAAACTACTTAAATTTATTGAGCTCGTGGGTTAGGCCCCCGGCGTATCTAACCCCCGTGGTGGAGGCACCGGATTTTCAATTAAGTTATAACAGACGATTTCGTTTGAACAAAAATCATTTGTACCTTTGTACCAGATACAGTATCTACCGCAGCACGAAAGAAAACCTTATGCGTACATTGGTTTTCTCCATTTGTCTATATGCGTCGGAAACATGGACCCTGAAGGCTCGACTAAGATCAAGAATGCGTTTGAAATGTGGTGCTGGAGTAAAATTTTGGGTATCCCGTGGACAGCACATAGGACTAACGTGTCTATTCTTCAAGAGCTCAATATAAAAACACGCCTGTCTTTAATCTGTCTCCAAAGGTCTCTCTCTTTCTTCGGCCACGTCGCCCGCCGGGAGCCTCATGACCTTGAGACTTATACTAGTGGGCCACGTTGAGGGGAAAAGGAGCAGAGGAAGAGCGCCCTCGGTGGACAGATGCCATTCTCGAGTCCAATAAGGCGGGGTTATGTGGAAATAGCGCCCATAGTCGCTACTTTGACGATCAAATACCAGCACTTCTATTGATTTTATAAATGTAAAAAAAAAATATGCTAACAGAATATATCCTTAATTAAATTTTAAATCGAGTAGTATTTTTAAATACATTATAATAATTTAAAAATAAAAAGCAGCAAAAAAATTTTTTGACGTCCTAGATCTCGTAACTTAAAGCGATAACCATAGTTTTTTTTAAATATAACTTGCCAATTACTGACTTAGATTTTAAATCGATCACATTTTTCATAAACTCTGCCATTTTCTGTTAATGAGCAAAAGAGTTCAAGAAAAACGAGTTTTTCGGACGATTCCTGTGCGGTGTCGGACGTAACCACCGTGAAGCATCGCACGCTAATATGAACGTTATTTCAGTAATGCGTCGGTTGAACTTTCAACTAAACCGCGTTGAGTTGCTAATTTTTGCAATAACCCGGCCTTTCAGGCCGCAATCCACCTTGCCCAAGATAGATACACCTGGAGAGCCCTGTCCCGCAACGCGTCTTTTGGTGGTCACGACCCTCAGTCATGAGGATACGACGACGAAGAAAACCAGATACAGTAGACGAAAAAAGTATTTCTGAACTAAATAAGTATTTCAATTTAAATCATATTGTTAATGACATTTGTTATACCTAAAATGTGTCAACTTCCACTACTCCGGAACATAATTTGTATCCTGAGTCTCCGAGATAATGGTCAAACATTTCATAAATTATTTGTTTACAGCGCAGCGGTAGGACCGCGGCTACGCTCGCGTTGTGCAAGATTTTCCCGTTGGAATAAGATTTTTTCCCATTAAAAGTATTCTCTGTGTTAATACAGGTTACAAACTATATCTATTCCAAATATAATCCAAATCCGTTGAGTATTTTAACCGTGAAGGCGGAACAAACATCCAAACATCCAAATATATTTTCTCATTTATAATATTAGTGTGATTACACTTTAATTACATGTTGTAGTGATTGTAATTTAAAGACTCATTCATACTATGTAACAAAACCGTAGGTACCAATTCAAATACCATCAGAGACTTCAAGGGCTGTGACCTAAAACAAATCTATTATAAAGTAGCCCCAACCCTTTCAAAACTTTATAATAAATATAGTTAGAAATTAAATTACTTTATAACAACAAAATAATATGTTTTCCATTGCCTATAGACAAAACCGAAGTTAGAAAGTGTAATTAATTTATAGAAAACAATGTAACCCCGAGTTATTACAGTATTTTGAAAACGAAATTGTATACAAAACATTTGAAAACAAACCCTGTTGTAAGGCTGAGTTACACAAGTTTGTTAACACGCCATATTGTTGTTTATTATGAAACATAGAAGAAATATCATACGATACTTATCAGAAAATTTACAGTTTAAAAACAAGCATAAGTTTCAATTTTTCAAACTCAAACTCAAAAATGCTTAATTTTAGAATTTTTATAAGAGTATGTAAGAACACACAAGCGATAAAAAAGACATGAAAGTATCTATATTATTATTGAAATTTTATTATAATAGTTAACTTCTAAAACTTCTAATCTAATCTAAAACTCAAATAATAGCATTGAAGTTGAATACCAACTTTTACTCATCATCCAGTAACAGCTCATATACGTCCCCACCGAGGGGTTCGAGCCTACCCTGAATAAGGGCGATTAGGCCTTAGCCGTACAGTGCGGGTTGATCGACTTCACACACAACCTTTGAATTTTTTTTTTCGCAGGAGTGTGCAGGTTCCATCACGATGTTTTCCTTCACCGTAAGAGCGTCGGATAAACGTACATAAGAATTCAAAATTCGAAAACACATTGGTACGTGGTGGGGACCGAACCCGCGTCTCCCGGACGGGAGGCAGCGGCCCTAGCCACTAGACCACCGACGCTCTTGAATACTTGCATTAATTTACAAAATGCTTTATTTGTTCATTTCAGATCACAGACGTACTATTTATCGATAAGATGTCCTCGGGTTTTCAGTAAACCAGTGTATAACAAAATTAATTATAGCTACAAACTTTCTCGATTGCTTTAATTTTAGAATAACAGTTCTGTTTCTGTTAAGGTTTGTTGCTCAGGAGTTGACCTCAAAACGCTAAAGTTAACATTAACGTTTACCATAACTCTCAACTTATCCGTTTGGAAAACATAATTGTGTTTTTTTAATACATAATAAATAAAAACATTTGTGACTTTCAGTTGAGTAATGCAACCAAGGCTAATTGGAACAGAGGTTTTTTATAGACCCAAAGATTTCTGACGCGCGTCGGGAGCGAAGCGATCGTCTTTTATTTCCTCTGAGTATAGACCGAGATTTTGACATTGGAAATGTCTTTTCGTTCACTCCAGAGGCTCCGATTTAACGAAAAAGTGAGATCCCCTTACATCTCGGAGAGTTGTGAACATATGATATTAAAATAAAAACTCAAAAGACGCGTATTCATGAGAGCGTAAGGTGCAAGATTTAAATAATTCGAGGATATCAAAAACGAAAAAAAGTTATGGCTGAAATAGTGAAAAAAAAATACATTTTTTTTTAATTTTTACGAATAATGATATCAAAAATTTGAGAAAAGTTCCTTTAGTCAGCTACAATTTGAGACTAAAACAAAAACGATCGGGTTAAGGGTTTGCCCTGTAGTCTAACCTTTCAAAAGAAAAAAAGTCAAAAAGGGACAATATTTTTTCGAATTCCGTAGATTCATTTCCAATAGTCGTGTGAAGCACGAAATATGTGATTAAAAAAATAAAATTAAAGAAAAGTAAAATTGTTCCGTATTTTTTAATGTACATTTCATTGTTTGGTACCGGCTTGGGTTTTTTGGTGACTCAATTTAGGACTGATCACTGTGGAAACCAGCAATGAATATCGGTGGATATCGTTCAGATGATAATGGTTGTAAAGGATATTTGACTACATTTTTTAATTTTATAAATCCAAACTTGTTAGTTTCTGTTATCGAACACTAAATGAATTAAAGGTAAGCTGTCTCGCTAACGTTTTTATCAGCCAGTGTGCATAGCAACTTAGCTCGCTCATCCCATACCAGAGATAATTAGAATATTTCAATGATATTCTCTCAAATGAATGCAAGTGTATAATATTGAATGAAATTACACAGAAACTAAACGCATGTTCGAAATTCATGTTTTAATGAATGTGGTGAAATTCACGTTTGGTTTTGAATGAAATACCGGCTTGATGAATTTATTATGTTTTGTGCAATACATTAATTTGTTACAATGAAATGCAATATGTAGTTAGTGATTGATGATAGAGAACTTTAATTACACGACTGCCCAAAAACGGAGTGTATAATGTTTTTAAGCCAGTTTTAGAGATAATTTAATTAATTTGTCTAATTTGTTATGTTTGATATTATTTTTATTTTTTTATGTTATCAAAAAGTGCAGCAAGCTGAAGTGGCAGTGGGCTGGCCACGTCTCGTATACGATACTGGACTGATGACCTGAGGAAGGTCGCTGGTGGTGGCTGGATGAGGAAAGCGGGTGGTCGTGCGCTTTGGCGTGCCCTTGGGGAGGCTTACATCCAGCAGTGGACTGCAATAAGCTGATTGATTGATAAACTTATTTTTCTCTTTAGATTTATGCAAAGTCTATTAAAACATGCTTGATTCAACAGATTTATAGGTATTTATAGAAATGAACCATAAATACATAAAGTATTTATTAGCTCAATAACCTTTTCCCCATAAAAACGGCTAGTCACCTATAGGTTATATTATGGGACTCTCTGTAAACAACAATAAAACCACGTTTTCTGTTCTTATTCTGCAGCAACAGTAACACAAAGTTAACTAGGATGCAACATAACTACACTGCACTTTCTAAGCTCCTCAAAATATTTATCTACTTATTCAAAATTTTCCTCCCACTAGAGCAAGATGGCGGACATTGCAATACTCTCTCGGAGCGGAACTTCTGTAGGAAATTATAAGCCGTAAACAATTTTAGAAATGTATTTTTCTTCCGAACTAATGTTGGCTGCAGCAAGCTGAATAAGGGTGAGAAAGTAACAGACTGTTTATGTTGTACTTACATTTTATTTAGGGTAAATATTAAACTTCATCCGACATTTTTTACACAGCAAGGTGACTTGTTTGGAACAAAATTAAATCATGTTTTTTTTCACCAGTGTTTTTCCGTATGTTGAGAAATGAATCTTCAATGGATCGCCAGTTCATCTGAGTAGGAACTATCCTAAGTAGGAACATAAAAATTTGTAGGACAGATTCAATCCATGAACGTATATCAATAATTGTGATAAAACATGGAGAAAAATAAATAAAATTAGGAGTAGAACTCTATTCTAGTTTCGTCGGTGGTCTTGTGGCTAGAGCCGCTGCCTCCCGTCCGGGAGACGCGGGTTTGATCCCCACCACGTACCAATGTGTTTTCGAATTTCGAATTCATATGTTCGTTTATTCGACGCTCTTACGGTGGGATACCATCGTGATGAAACTTGCACACTCCTGCGAAGAAATTAAAAGGTTGTGTGTGAAGTCAACCAACCCGCACTGGGCCAGCGTGGTCGACTAAAGCCTAATCACCCTAATTCAGGGTCAGCTTGTGTCCCTCGGTGGGGACGTATATGAGCTGTTGGCTGTTGATGATGATGCTACATACCTATTTGTTATTTAAGAAATAATATATAATATTAGGTCCTTACATATGAAATTGGCGTTTTGTCGTACTGGCCACTTTGATCACAAATTTCTCCTATTTGGTTAGGAATTCGAAATTCAAATTTATACAGCTATTTCCACATGTAGTTGTGTTTCGTAAACCGTCATTCATTTGTTTTTTTACTTATCTTTTTTCTGTTTGCATCGCTCGATTTACAAAATGGAAAATTTGAAATATCGCGTTATTTACGAGTACGAGTTCCACCGTGGCACCAGTGCTGCGGAAACGGCTCGAAGGGTTAATGATGTGTATGGCGGTTGTGTCGCAAAAGAAAACACAGTGCGTTTTTGGTTCCAACGTTTTCGTTCTGAAAATTTCGACCTGCAAAACAAGCCCCGTGGACGGCCGGAGACCCAAGTTGATAATGAAGCATTGAAGGCTATTGTGGAAGCGGATCCATCGCAAACCACGTCCGAGTTAGCTGCAGGCTTCGGTGTTAGTGATAAAACTGTTTTAATCCACTTGAAGCAAATTGGGAAGATTAAAAAACTTGAAAGGTGGGTTCCTCACGAATTGAGTGAAGCAAACCGGCAAACGCGCGTCAACTGCTGCGTTACATTACTTGACCGGCACAATAACGAAGGGATTTTAAATCGAATCATTACCTGTGATGAAAAGTGGATTCTCTACGATAATCGGAAGCGCTCATCGCAATGGCTGGACCCTGGCAAGCCAGTCAAAGCCTGCTCCAAGCGAAAATTGACCAATAAAAAGTTACTTGTAAGCGTTTGGTGGACTAGCGCCGGTGTCGTTCATTACAGTTTTCTCAAATCTGGCCAGACGATTACGGCAGATGACTATTGTCAGCAATTGCAAACCATGATGGAAAAGCTAGCTGGTAAACAACCGAGGCTGGTCAATCGCTCTACGCCACTGCTGCTTCACGACAACGCTAGACCACACACTGCACAACAGACGGCTAGCAAATTAGAAGAGCTTCAATTGGAATGTCTAAGGCATCCACCGTACTCCCCGGACCTTGCTCCAACAGATTACCATTTTTTTCGAAATTTGGATAACTTCTTGCAAGGGAAAAAATTCAACTCAGATGGGGCAGTCCAAATCGCCTTCAAAGATTTTATTGATTCCCGTCCGAATGGTTTTTTTAGTAAAGGGATCAATGAACTACCTATGAGATGGCAAAAGTGCATAGATTACAATGGCTCATACTTTGATTAAATAAATATACTATATAAAAATTTTTCGACTTTTTGTTCCTCCCATACAAAACGCCAATTTCATATGTAAGGACCTAATATTATTTAAGTTGGTAGTGAGCTGTGCACAAATTTATAATATGTAATATTTCTACTACTTCGTAGCGATTGTCGATTGAGAATCGTAGCATGGCCTACGTGCTACAGCTTCTCGTAGACATTAGCTACGAGAGTTATTTGTCACTCATTTTGTTACTGATAGTAATTTCACTTTAAAATTTTATTTGTGTTATAAAAAATACTGTAATATATGTGTCTGTTAACTTGACTGATTCTTGTTAATATTTTAAATCATGAACCTTAGAGAAAAGAGGATTTAAATTTTAGACTACACATGAAAAGTCCTAACTTCAAAATACGCTATTTATAAATTCACGCTATTATCCCGAAAGGGGTGAGCAGAACTGTAGTTGGATTTTCCTGGGAATCGAGTACAAAATATTATTTTTGACCGACCTTTACGCTATGTATCATCATCAACAGCTCATATACGCTATGTAAACCAAAGTGGTAATATAGCAAGTGCGGTATTGGAAGTAAAAAATAGGCTAAAATACCTATATACTAGTATGTATAAACTAAATACATATTAAAATGTTTTCTAGACATACATCACCCACCCCTCCGCAGCCCGGGGCAGGATATGATTCAAACTCGGCGCTGTGCGAATCCCATCCCGGACAATTTTTAAAAGTTATTACTTCGGCGTCGCGTCGCTTCGGAAATAACCCTTAAATATTTTCCAAGACGTGGATATGTGTTCTGAGAATGTCTTAACAATGTTGCCTACAGATGTATTTTTTTACTACTATTCTTACCTGCTCTCAGTATAAACTGCTGACTATCTTGGATCTTCAAGTTACAAACCTGTTCTCAAATCTTCATGATCAGGAGCATTACCATCTTAACCAGCAGACGTCCACTTCTGAACATAGGCCATCCTCCATAAGTTTCCAACCTAAGCTAACACGATGAACTTAAAACCCTTGTTTCATTTTGTAATAATACTTTAATGAGATATCATCATTATCTTCGAAAAACGTCCACTACACAACTTTAAGTCAGTCTATAGGCAAGATAGTCTAAAACAGTTCTTAACACTGAATGCCGGCAAATATCTCTACCAAAAGTCATTAAGATATCTAAATGTTTTCTCCACGTACGCAAGCTTAAGTCATAAATAGGAGTTAACTTGCGTTTAGATTTGAAATTTGTAAGCCGTGTAAGCTGTTGCGTTTCGTTCGTGCTTTGAAGGCAAAATATGAGCCGTTTCGCGCGAGCTTGATAATCATAATGTGCAAACTTTGGAGCTGCTAAATTGAGAGAACGTTTTAAGTTGCACAAATATGGGGTAAAGGAATATTTTGTTTCATAAACAAAATCGTTGTTTTCATGTTGTGTTTTTGCTTGTAAATATTTTTAAACCTACCGGGGAACCTACGTTTTTTGACCTACACGCAGCCATCATGTTTATCAACTGCACCACGGAAGGTAGAATATAATATAAAATAGAATAGAATAGAAAGATGCGGACCGCTAGTTAGAAGCTTGTTTTACTAATTAGGTTTTTTTCTGTCGAATTTATTGCATTAAAATCTCAAAGGCAACACGATGATGGTTAAGTTGGTGTATCTGTGCTAGTTATTCTTAAAGACGTTACGTTAAGTCTTTGATTCATTCATAATTTGTTTATACTACCTAAGTTTTAAATATATTTTTGTTAGGTATATTCCCAAAAGACAAAAACGTTAACTTTCGTGGTTTTCGCGAGCAAAAAAGTCGTAAAGCAACCTATATACGAAAAATCCCCGTCACCTCCTGAGAATTCATCAAGCAGCCGCCGGATCTCGGCTGTTATGCACACAAAAGCTAACAAAACGTTCTGGAGGGCTGAGGATGAAATCCTTCCTTGAGAGGCAGCCCTGCATACATCCCTACTAAACACGCCTACTGTGTCCTCATTTACAATAACACACACAGGTGAAAAGTTTGGCAAACTCTGATATGCACTCTGGTAGTGTAATTTCTTCTCCACAGAATTTGACAGAGCACATTAACAGAAAGCACGTTTTTGTTGTGACTGTGCTAATAATGAACAAAAGATTTTTGAAATGCTAAATTAACATATTTTATATTCTAACGCATAAGAGTCTAGTCATCTTAGTGGCTTCATAACTCTACTGACACTAGGTTTTGTAAGTTAAGTTTTTAACTTTAAGTATTAACAACTAGCTTTCCGCCCGCGGCTACGCTCGCGTTATTTAAGATTTTCCCGTGGGAATAAGGCTTTTTCCCGTAAAAGTCCTATGTGTTAATCCAGGGTACAAACTATGTCCATTCTAAATTTCATCCAAATCCATTCATTAGTTAAGGCGTGAAAGCGGAACAAACATCCAAACGTCTAAACATCCAAATATATTTTCACATTTATAATATTAGTGTGATGTGATATTATACTCGTATTAGCGTATTTTTTGTTAAGCGTAGTAATAAGACAAGATAATGTAAGAGATTAACTATTATTCATTTCAAGATTGAAGATGATTGAACGGTCTCATCATTATCTTATCTTTGTCTTAAAAACAACTCGACTTTTTGTCGTAAATTTAATGAACTTAAGACTTGTGGTCATCAGAAAGTCTTTTCTCCATGTCTACGCTCTTGTTTCGTCCCGTTTTGTCTCTGTCTATCAATGGCCAGCATGAGGTTTAGTGAGGACCTCACTATGACGATTTTCCTTCAGACTAACTCAAATCAAAATGCTCTACAATATCGCAGGCAGTGTGTGTCTTTCTGAATAATTCTTACGCCTTTCCACGCGCTCTCATTAACAGCCATGTATTTGAACTGGTAATGTTTTGATTATCATATTAAGCAGCGCCCGCGCCGGTGACCTCCGAACTGAATTTACATGAGCTACCTACCTGCTACCTGTCTAAAACTTCTGAGTTTGGGATAGCAACTCGTCATT
The DNA here is from genome assembly GCA_951230895.1 of Carpatolechia fugitivella. Taxonomy (NCBI): domain Eukaryota; kingdom Metazoa; phylum Arthropoda; class Insecta; order Lepidoptera; family Gelechiidae; genus Carpatolechia; species Carpatolechia fugitivella. The sequence continues at coordinate 16,772,895 of OX579650.1, forward strand.
CATTATACTTTCAAAAATAATGGCGGTTTTGCAACAATATGTACCTACTGGTAATATACTGTTGGACTGAAAAAAAAAAAAACTGTTGATTATTAAAAAAAACGAGCAGTTTTTTTCAAGAAAGATTTTTCCTAGTAATTTTACTGTGATTGCTACGATGGTAAATTCGAAGATCTGTTGAACGTCGCGGATATCCCATGGAAGTGAGCAGAGCAAGTATGAATCAATTACACAATTTAAGGCTATATTATATATTCTAATTATCATTCGTTCATATCATTCATTGATCATAAAACGAAATGGATAGGTGGATTTACGATTAGGATCACTTATTATTTCACTATCATTTCAAATCAAATCAAATTCACTGAATGATTACATGAATAAATTGATTGTTCATTAAAAAGCGTACATTCATCAACAGGTCATCATATACGTCCCCACCGAGGGGCTCGAGCTTACTCTGAATTAGAGCGATTAGGCCTTAGTCGACCACGCTGGCCCAGTGCGGGTTGGTCGACTTCACACACAACCTTTGAATTTCTTCGCAGGAGTGTGCAGGTTTCATCACGATGTTTTCCTTCACCGTAAGAGCGTCGAATAAACGTACATTTGAATTCGAAAATCGAAAACACATTGGTGGTGGGGATCGAACCCGCGTCTCCCGGACGGGAAAAAGCGTATATTCACTAACATGTTTTATTACCAGATTTTCCTAATACAGTTGGCTAAAAGTTGAGCTGTCAAACATTAGTATTACTAAGTTAACATGCTTTAATTTCGCATGGAGGCAGGAGCAGACGAATCGTTATCTCAGCATTTATATGCAAACTCACTTAGCATGTAATTAGTTTTATTTGGGGTAAGGAGTTCTCAGAGAAGTGAGGAGTTTCAGCTGTAAACAACATGAGTGGAGGTGTGAGAATTTAAGTGAATTGAGAATCACATCACACTAATATTATAAACGTGAAAATATAATTTGTATGTTTGTTCCGCTTTAACGCCTTAACTACTGAACGGATTAGGATGAAGTTTGGAATGGAGATAGTTAGTACCCTGTTTTAACAAATAGAATACTATTTACGCGAAAAAATCTTATTTCCACGAGAAAATCTTACATAATGCGAGCGTAGCCGCGGGCGGACCGCCAGTTATGAAAATCAACAATAATAATAGTAGTTATAATTTATTACTACGAGGAGGGATCAAAAAGTAGTGAGAACGACATACTCCTTGGTAAGAAAAAAAAATACTGGCAGGCTTAGCTCAGATACATATTTGTAATATTAATAAAGAAAAAAAATCTTCGATTCTCTTTTGTTTTTTTCTGAATGTAGTCATTTTTGTTTGCTTCGTGTCGGAACGTGTTCTCGAAAATGGAGAAAAACGAAGTGCGAGCCGTTATTAAATACCTCTGTTTAAAAAAGTTAACGACTCAAGAGATTCATTGCGATTTGGAGGCAACATTAGGAGAGTCTGCTCCGCCGTATTCTACTGTCGCAAGGTGGGCTTCTCAATTTCGAGTAGGGAGAACGAGCACGGAAGACGAACATCTTTGCGGCCGTCCATCGACGTCAGTCACCCAAGAAAATGTTGCGAAAGTCGAGAAAATTGTATTGAGCGATCGAAGAGTTACCATCCGATACTTAATTCAAGAAACGGGCATTTCATATGGAAGTATTCAATCCATATTGAAACAATCTTTGATAAAAGTTTCCGCAAGATGGGTGCCGAGAATGTTAACCGACGACAGTCAGAAACAAAATCGACTTGACATTTCGAAGATATTGTTGGACAAGTTTCAAGAAGATTCTGAGAACTTTTTGTCTCGTTTCGTAACAATGGACGAAACATGGGTCCATCATTTTGATCCTGAGACAAAACAGCAATCTTCGCAATGGAAACGGCCATCATCACCGACCCCGAAGAAGTTTCGTGCCGTGGCATCGGCTGGCAAGGGACTCAGAAGGGATATTGTTGATTGATTACCTGGAGCGTGGAACCACTATTACAGGCCAATATTATGCAGCTTTAATTCCCAAGTTGAGGAATACCATCAAAGAGAAAAGGAGAGGGAAACTTCGAAGGGGCGTGCTGTTTCATCACGACAACGCACTCGCGCACAGGTCGGCAGTTGCGATGGCTGCCATTCAACAAGCTGGCTTCGAATTGGTTGACCACCCTCCTTATTCACCAGATCTGGCGCCTAGCGATTTTTATCTGTTCCCCAAATTGAAAGAATACTTAAGGGAAAACAGGTACGAAGACGATAACGAGGTGATGGATGCCGTGGAGAGCTTTTTTCAGGACCAAGACAAAACTTTTTTTTAAAGGGATTGAAGCCTTGGAAAAGCGCTGGATTCGGTGTGTAGAGAGACTCGGAGACTATGTAGAAAAATTAATTATTAAGTTATCAATAGCCATTATATTCTATTTCATTCTCACTACTTTTTGATCCCCCTCGTATTCTGTTTAATTTATTTACTAGATGTCCACCCACGTTATGAAAGATTTTTACCTCGGGAATAAGACTTTTTCCCGTATAAATATCCTATGTGTCAATCTAAAGTACAAACTACCTCCATTCCAAATTTTTTAAGCGTGAAAGCGGAACAAGCACCGAAACTTTCACCTTTAGAATATTAGTGTTATATATCAAAAAAATAACAAAGATTCTATGAAAAATATATTAAATAAAAAAAATTCTTGAAAAACTTATTTTGCACTTATTTTAGACGGACGTGCAAGTAAAATGTCTTATCTTCGCACGAATATTCGAAAATCTATTAAGCTTTTTCTAAATTGTAATTTGACTCAGATAATTTGATAAATCGGCACCTCTTATGAACAACAACGTAACTTGAGATACGTGACTTGAGATACAAAATGACTTAAGTTAATATAATTTCTTATCATTACTTTATTTATCAACTTTCTGTCCAAGCAGTCTCTAAGTACAATAGAACTGAAGCTAGCATTAGTCAAAAAAACCTAACTATCGGTAAAACGTATTTATTTTTCTCTTTAAACTGCTGTACTGATTAGTTGCTACAGGGAATATGCACATTTTTTTAAACTCATTAATCGAAATATTTCAAGTTCCAGATACACACATACTAATATTTTTCAAATATCTTGCTCAGAAACAAAGTTATAAGGCTTCAAAGTTGATGGTTAGACAGAAAGGTCCGACATGACCATTGACGTCACTGGTCACGCGGGCCATACATACATCCGCCATGGAAAAATTTGTTTTCGTTGATGATTTTTTTTTTTGATCAATTTGGATTCTGTTTTGTACATATTCTATTATTGAATATTTTCAGATGAACTATGAAATAAACTATTTTTTTTATGCATATTCCCTACATATTAACTACTGTTAAAAACAAAGCTCCAACCCGCATATATACAAAACCCAGCTTCAGCATCACAAGTTTGAAAACATAAAGTTTCGTTCGAAAACTTTTCTATGCAGTCGTTCGAAGAAAGAACCCGTTTCGTGATTGGTCGTAGCTGTACTGTGACTTCGGTACCAGGTGGTTCCATTTTCAAAAGTAAGTGAATGAGGACTTAGAAAACTTTGATCTATGAGACCGTGCAATCTGAAAATCGCATTTTAGTGGAAAGTGTTTCATCTTACTTTGTATGTAGGCATACATAAATTTACTCACCGGCACAACTAACCGCCCACCCTTCATTTCAGGGAATACTCGTGATTCTTTATAATTCTATTAGTTACAGCTGATGTTAGTTTAAAAGTAGTTAATTTAACGTTTATTTAAATGTGTTTAATTTATCGTAAAATGATCAATAAATCAATTGTAATGTATAACAATAAACGTAGTTTAAAATTAACTCGAAGTACAAGGGTGGGCGGTTAGATGTGCCGGTGAGTATACTTTTAGGTATGGAGTGTGATATTATATAATATCACAATCCATACCTAAAAGGTAAACAATCCATACCTAAAAAGGTAAAAGGTAAACAGAGCTTAAGTTAACTTATCGTCAGTGGAAAGGTAAAAATACTAAAGCGCCAAAGTACAACTTTAGAGGAGAGACGATTAACACCAAAAAGGCGTCGCTTTAGTCATCGGCCTAACGATCAGACTCAAAATTTTGGATGGTTAAAATGACAAAAAAGTCCTCAGATTAACAAATCACCTAAACTAATCGACGCAAAAAAAATGCAATCGAACTGTATATATATAACTCATTTTCGCCAATTTGGCGCTTTAGTACTTTTACCTTTCCACTGACGTTATGTATGGAGCACGCACTACAACCACGTATGGCCAGACATGATTATACTTGTGAGATTCGGTCACAGATAAAAGAAACTATATTATGGCAAATACAAAACTATTTATGAGGATACACCGATGAATTGTTATGAAATAATCAATTAATTAAATAATGAAATACATATTTCAAAATAATATTCATGTTTGTAAATACGTAAACGAGATCAGCATTAACAACCCGTTACAATCCACTGCACTGCTGGACTATGAGCAAACAAACAGACAAGATAATTAAGCAAAAAAAAAAAATGTTCTCTAACAGAAATTGATTTAAGTACCTATTTACATTTATTTCTCTTTTAAAAATGTAGGCACAAGTGATGTACAGTCAGCTGACCTATTAGTTGACCCCCCCCCCCGCTCGAAACCGATGAGATTTCCTCAGGTGATTATTTAAATTTTTACCTAACATTTTATATACTCGTACAGTTTATTGACCTGTACAATTATACGAAATTTCATGATAAAGCAAAAACAATTACCCAAGAAAACTTCATCGGTTTCGAGCAGGGGGGGGTCAGCTAATTCGTCAGCTGACTGTTCAAATACTATATCGTTCTGAGAATCGATAGTCTATATTTCCCATCTCTAGTGTCAATCCCAGGTTGATTGACACTAGAGATGGGAATATTTGATTAAATGCCTTTGATGGAAAATATTCTTTTTTTTTTGGTATTTTTTGTAGTACGCCGTGTGGTGACGGCAGAGTAGAATACATTTGTCACCAACCCCTACTCTTCCCGTGGGTGTCATAAGAGGCGACTTAGGGACTACACATTGAACAGGGAACGGGCAGCAGCGCTCTCTGATACAGTAACCTTTCAATCTGCGATCTCCAACCCGCCTGCCAAGCGTGGAGATTATGGCAAAACCAAACACTTAATTGGAGGAGGCTCATAGTCCAGCAGTGGACTGTAACGGGCCGTTGATGATGATGTTGATGACGCACTTTTACCTTACAGAGGTAATATAATGAAAAATAAAAAGGTGCCACAGCGGGAATGTGGGCTTCTTATTCTTCACTTACTGAAGTATGTTATAATACAATTTGTGTTTAAAAACTTACTTTTCCAGCTCTTAGCACAAATCCACCAAAACGCAAAAAAAACATTTTTAAGCTTCCAAAATTTTCGCGTTGGATATTTTCACACAAAATTAATACCGCGCAAGTTTTTCCTCCGGCTAATGCTCTGAGCTCGACACAGCCACAAAAAGAGGTCAGATCGTACACTCGACACAAGCGTCGGTATACTATTCCAGCGTATGTTGAGACATGTCGCTTTGGGTAGTATTCGTAGGGCGAGGTCTGTTCACGCTGGTTTAGCGTGTTCTTGTTGTGGGCCGTACAGGCATACTCAACTGGTACATTCAGCTGTTTTTGAGCAAAAACTTGGTCGTATTAATCTGTCGAGTGGTGACTTAGCCTTGTTTGCGGGTTCATATTTTAAGGATTGACATGTAGAAAGTTTTTAGTACCATATTTTTAAAAATAATTAGGTTAAAAATAATTATGTAATGTAACGTGCCTATTGTGGTGACGTCATGATTTCACATAAAACAAGCATGAACGAATTTCGGCGCTGTGCCCTCCGTGGTGTGGTTGGTAAGCACGTTGGCTGCGTATAGGCCGAAGGTCGTGGGTTCAATTCCCTTTGGAAGGTTTACGTTTTTGGTTGTTTTCTATGAATCTAAAATGTTTAAAAAATATATTATTTTGGGCTTGTAGATGCAAGTACTGTTTTAGCGTTTTTGTATTGTTCTAGTTTTTAGAAATAGTCTCTAGGTAAAGTGATCATTAGTATTATTAGACTGGCGAAAACTGTCTGAAAGATCATTGTTATCATCACTGTTTCAGAATGAGATAATAACATGTTATAATTTTAATCTGTAGGTACCTTTATTTAAAATACAAAGTATCTATTTTATATTTTTACATTTTGAATGCACAAGTTAATGAATTACGACTTTGTTTTAAGACTTAAACGCACAGCTTTAGCAGTGAGATTTCTTAAATCCAAATGATATTATGTAGGTACAGACAGATTAAATGAAAATGCCAACGTAACAATCTCGAAAGATCACGATTACCTTCACATTTCCTAACGACGTAGACCCCAAAATGCAGACTTCCTTAATTCGCATAACTCACATTTATCAAAAACCGCTCTTACGCTCCTTACGCTGTCTTTCCAGGCGTTTTCCCGCCAAATTACTTGTCGCGCCATTAGCGTTCGTCGGACGACGGGATACGTCAGTTTGACGCGCCACTGCGTCGTGACAGCGTCGCACGCGAATTTAGAAAGGTTTTATGAAGTATGACATGGATGGTTTGGTATAAGTTGTGGTGGTTTAGATATTAAATTTATTAAGATTTACCCTTCTCTTCAGGTTACATGATTATCGCATTTGACGGCTGAAGCTGCGTGTGTAAGTTCTGCAATCTGTTTTAGTAAGATTAAATAATTAATTTAAACTTTTTTTTTTGTGTTTTTTGGTGTTGTTAGTTCTTACAGGTCCTCTTCAATGTTAAATATGTAAGCAAGAAGTTGATTTTAAATGATTTTTTAGAGATAATAAACGTACACCATCTCAATTTCTACAATATAAAAACACACATTAGTACGTATAATTACCCGTCATACTAAAATACATAATTACATTGTTCAACCTTCATAAGGTTTTCAAACAATGGAATTCGATATCCATCAGGGCTTTAAAACTCGTTAATTCATATACTGTATGAAAATTTAATTATTATCCCGTCAAAGTGGCGGTGTGGCGGTTATTCAATCGCTCGTGACGTGGCGTGCGGGAACCGCATGTAAGGTACAGGATATTTGGTATGAATTACATGAAATGGCGTTTTTGTGAGTTAAAACTTTATTGCTAACTATGTATATCGCCGCACGGACAAAAATCTGAGCCCAGAGGAATTACTAGACTCGAATAGTAATTTATAATTACGAGAATTCTCGTTCAGTTAACATTTGATTAGTGTATACTGCATTATTCTGATATTTGGTACTAACACATGGTCCGATATGCAGTTCGTTTCGCAAAGTGCACACTCTGTAATCCTACAAGAATTCTTTAGTTACGTACAACAATGCCAGATCAGTATTTTGTATCATTCATTATGTATAGTGTACAAAATCGAGAAAATTACTAGAAAGTTTCGTAAAATTTATTCATCAAAACAGTTTAGAGTGCAATTTTAATGCAGTAGCATATACTTATTACACTGAAATCTAATAAGTACTATAAAAATAGTTTTTGGTATAGTACATCTGGTTCCGAGTAGATTTATCTTGCTTTAGAAACTAATCGGTATCAAGTACCTGTTAACGTTATTACACTTGTACAGAAAATATAAACCATTCTAGTAAATTGTACGAAACTTAAAGTTTAGAATACTATTTTATGTAATCATGTCTACGAACTAACTATTTATTTGATAAAACTTAAATATCTGGTCAACAATATTAATTTTAATATTTTAGTCACTAGCTAGTAAATTGAGGGTAAGACGAGACACGTTGCGAAAACAAAACGCATTATCACTTATGTCAATATAACCGCCAATCGTCTTGTCATTTGGCTCATTGGCCGGCTGTCTGTCTGTCACTTCATTTTTTGTTCGCATCGCTGTTTGCTCGGGCCGGGTGCACAAAACTAGTGATTTTAAAAATATTTAAAACAGTGCACATTACACAGATTCAAGTGAAGGGAAAACAGTGTAATGAATGAAGATGTAAGAAACTGCGTTTTGAAAATATTTCTGTCATCACTGTATTAGCTATCATGTTTCTGATTTCATTCAAATAAATGCTCTACTGTGATTTTCAATATTACTGTGTTTAATTTTCTATCCATCCCAATGCCACCATATTTTGGTATTGTACGATCTTGTGAGTGTTATATTATTTATACAAAAAAAATTCACAGCACAATCTGAGCCATCTACTTCCCAAACTTGTGATAACTCTTTTTTTTACATAATACAATAATACTAATACTATATAGTGCTTTATACATAATGTACCTAACACTAAGATTCTGGAATCATTGCCATCCTGGTCTATTATGTATAAGGCACTTCATAGTATATGTGTAATGTAAAGTGTTATCACAAATTTTGGAAAAAAATAGATGGCTCAGAGACTGGGGTAAAATAATACCAATAAATGAAGTAATACCAACAAAATCGCATAGTACAGGTTACTAAATCCTTAATAAGCGCAACGTCATCAGTTGCATTATCTCAACAATTAGTTTTGTCCTATTTACAATCCAGTATTATAATATTAACAATTTAAGCTGTGTTAACTACAACTGAGTTTGGTATTCTTCACCCTAAATAAAGAAATAACAAGCAAATAGACATTACGTAATACTAAATAAATAGTAAATAAATAGTAAATTTCAACATTATCATGCTGTGCAGTATACTAAAAATTAGTTGGTTGAAACATAACTCTTGTTGAAATTAAAAACAAATCTTTTTAGCAATACCTACCAACGATTCTTGTTGTGTCGTTAACAATAAGACATTTTAGCTCATAGAACTAGAATTCTCGTAAATGCAACCAGAATTTTTTCTCCGTGCGTGTGGTGATGGCAGAGTAAAATACATTTGTTTCCAACCCCTACTCTTCCCGTGGGTGTCGTAAGAGGCGACTAAGGGACTACACATTGAACAGGGAACGGGCAGCAGCGCTCTCTGATACAGTAACCTGCTGCGGCCGATTGCGCCCTCTAAGACTCAGCTTTATGAGATCACGAGAGGTTGTTCTTTCGGAATATTATGAAGAAAACCACCAGAAATTTTGATGATATCGATCTTAGACGGGCGGATGTACTATCTCGTTGTGCAACTTTTTCCCGTGGGATTAAGATGTTTTCCCGTTTATCGTATCCTATATATTAATCCAAGTTATGATTTATCTGAGTGTCAACTGTCATCCAAATCTGTTCAGCTGTTTTTTTGTGTCAAATTAGCTTTTTTCCAAACAGTTTAATTATTCCTAACTAGCGGTCCACTTGCAGCTACGCTCGCGTTGAGTAAGATTTTAATTGCGTGGTTAATCCAGATTACACACTATCGTTATTTCAAATTTCATCAAAATCCGTTGAGTACTTTTAGCGTGAAGGCGGAACAAACATCAAAACATATAAATATATTTCCACATTTACAATATTAGTGTGAAGTGTGATGTGATGTGATTTTGTCGAATCGCTTCTCTTTTGTCTTGAAGTCTATCTTCTATAGGTACTAAGTAATATAGTTACCTGAACACTAACTCTTTAATGAACCATACTCTCTCGGAAAATGCTGAGAGTAGAGCCTTCAGTTCAGAAATATAAATCGTATCATCAACAGCTCAGTCCCCACCGAGGGGCTCGAGCCTACTATGAATTAGAACGATTAGGCCTTAGTTGACCACGCTGGTCCAGGGTTGGTCGACTTCACACACAAAAAAATAAATAAAAATAAAATATATTTTATTACTTTCAAACAGTTACAAAACATAGTAGGGGCTAGTGTCTCCATTTAGGCTGAGAGAGCCTGTTTGGAGACATTGCTCTTCATTTAAATACATTGTCTAAAAAGGCACTGTTTAATATTACAAACAAATCCGAAGCATAAAACATAAAAAGAAAAACCGAAACATACAATTTTAGAATTTTGAACATAAAACATTTATTGCAGGACATTTATTTAATAAATCAACTCGCTTATAATGTATGGCAGAGGGTGTATATGGATGTTGTAAAGTGTATGTTTGCGGGGTGAAGGGTGTGTGTATGTGTGTGTGTGTGTGTATGTATGCGTGTGTGTCTGTGTGTGTCAGACCACCATTAACTATGCAATAGCGACTCTATGTCATCATAGAATTTTGACTCAAGCCATTTTAGAATGGACTGTTTGCAACACAACATTTGAATTTCATTTTTTTTTTAAATTTTGAGGCAGGTTTTTCTGTTCGATTCTCCCATTATCTTCTTTCATATATTTTTAACTTTACCAATCTCATAAACTTTGAAACACGAACCAAAAATATGGTCCCATAGTCTAAATGGGAATATGCACATTTTTTTAAAATTCATTTTCAAATATCTTGCTCAGAAACAAAGTTGTGAGGCTTCAAAGTTGATGGTTAGACAGAGAGGACCGACGTGACATGTGTCGTCATATGCCACGCCCGCCATGGAAAATTTTGTTTTCGTAAGAGGGACAGATATATATGTTTAATAATGTTGTATTTAGTTTGTTTTTAGATTAATTTCGATTCTGTTTTGACTGTCAGTATTCTATTTTTGTATACTTTCAGATGAACTAAAACGGAAGAACAGCGTTGTGACGTGCCTCGTGTCGTCGCAACATTATGCTGAGTTAGGGCCCATTCAAGGGTGCAGTACATCAGCGATAACATATATGTTATTGTTTCTTCTTAGTGTATACTCTGTTTTGTATTTGTTGTTCTTGTACTGTATCATTGAATAAACGTTTTTATCTATCTATCTATCTATCTATCTAAAATATATTTTTTTATGCGTATTCCCTATTCTGTGACCTTACCCAAGGCGATATTAGCCACGCTTCGCCGGAGCCAAAGGGGCCGTCGCCATGCCAACGACTTTGATACCAGCTACCGACTACCAACTCTACTGAAAATAAGTATACTTTTGAATATAGTATTTAGAATATAGTACTTGTGGGTATAGTGATGTCCGAGAAGGGAGGAAGGTTGGGAATAGTTTGATTTGATAAGATGATATCAAGCGGATTAGAGATATAACACAAAATTCCGAAAAGAAATCGAAATATGTGGTAGGAAATCACACTAATATTATAAATGTGAAAATATATTTGCATGTTTAGATGTTTATTCCGTTTTCACGCTTTAACTACTGAACGGATTTGGATGAAATTTAGAATGCAGATAGTTTGTACCCTTGATTAAATATTTTTTACGGGGAAGACATATTGCCACGGAAAAGTCTTACATTACGCGTGGTAGGAAATAAGGCAGAAAGTTATATTACAGAGAATAATTAATATTTTGTGAACAAATCAAATCAAATCAATGGCCCGTTACAGTCCACTGCTGGACTATGAGCTTCCTTCACTTAAGTGTTTGGTTTTGCCATAATCTCCACGCTTGGCAGGCGGGTTGGAGATCGCAGATTAAAAGGTTACTGTATCAGAGAGCGCTGCTGCCCGTTCCCTGTTCAATGTGTAGTCCCTAAGTCGCCTCTTACGACACCCACGGGAAGAGTAGGGGTTGGTGATAAATGTATTCTACTCTGCCGTCACCAGACGGCTAATATTTTATGATAGAAATTTATTATTTTAAGGAAGTGGAATAATGAGCCCTTTTTGGTAACCAATTTTGGTATTTTGCAACACATGTTTTGAGCGATTAGCACATTTTTTGACATATTAATACGGGTACCTAGTATTTTTACACAAAAACTGTTATTTTAGAATTAAAACAACGATTTAAGAAAAGTATCATATGACTTAACTAAAGTTTGAAATTGTTATGATTTGACAAAAATTCAATTCATCAGACATCATCATTATTGCAAACCAATTTCATTATTGTGTTCTTATTTATTAATTAGATTTTTGGAGAATACAACAAAAAAAAATGCACGCAATAATAAGTACTTACACATTTTTCTGTTATTCCTTACAAAACATTAACTACAAGGTGTTTCGATTTTTTTTATGTGAAGTATATATTATATATGTAACCATTTTTAAAGACCCACGTGTAACATCCCTACCTTCCTCAGATTTATACGTATATATGAAGATGTATAGCAGAAAGCTAAAAAAGGCACACGACTTTCGTTTTTGGTCGGATAACTTGGATTTGGTATTTCGTCAGTTTGCCAACGAGCGTGAAGGGTCCATGTTTGAATTCCATATTGGATTCTTATTTCCCTCCAATAGGTCGATCGGTATATTTGATTTGAGAACTTGCCCTTTTTCTAAGGACCTTATAGAGGGTAGAAATAGAAATTCGCGGATGAAGTTTCATAAAATTGCGTACTTGGATTACAGTTTTATATAATACGAGTACAAGCTTTCCGCGGGCTACGCTTGCGTTATGTAAGATTTTCCCGTGGGAATAAGACTTTTACCGTAAAAAGTATCCTATGTGTTAATTCAGGGTACAAACTATCTCCATGCCAAATTTCATCCAAATCCGGCTACGCTTGCGTTATGTAAGATTTTCCCGTGGGAATAAGACTTTTGCCTGTAAAAAGTATTTTTTGTGTTAATCCAGGATACAAACTATCTCCATTCCAAATTTCATTCAAATCCGTATAGGGCGTGAAAGCCGAATCAACATCTAAACATCCAAATATATTTTCACATTTACAATAACGAAGAATTTGTTAACAATCTATTTTGGTATTTTACATTTCTGCTCTTGGTTTGTAAAGTGAAACGTTGATTCTTATAATATTAGGAACTTAATACTCCTGTAGTTCTTTGTGTAATACGAGATAATTTTCTTCAATTGCTTTTAGAAGTACAAGAGAACGTCGAGTGCCATTGTCAGCCAGTACTATAAATTATAATTAAATTCTAATCTAGCAATTCAAACGACTTTAGTGCTTCACGGTACTTATCTTAATTACGATTTAAGAGTACTTACCTACCTTGTCAGTGGTGTAATAGGTAAGGACTCTGACTTCTGATTGGGACGTCAAGGTTCATGGCTTTTTATTTATCAGAGTCTTTTGTATTCAACGTTTCAGGATACACTTAGGTAAACCTATAGGTATAGATCTAAGAAGCCAATCGGGTTCTGAAGGAAGGGTCCCGTGGCATTGTGGTGTCCTATGACGTAACTGTCGGTGGTCTAGTGGCTTGGGCCGCTGCCTCCCGTCCGGGAGACGCGGGTTCGATTCCTACCATGTACCAATGTGTTTTCGAATTTAGAATTCAATTATGTACGTACGTTTATTCGACGCTCTTGCGGTGAAGGAAAACTTCGTGATGAAACCTGCACACTCCTGCGAAGAAATTTAAAGGTTGTGTGTGAAGCCAACCAACCCGCACTGGGCTAGCGTGGTCGACTAAGGCTTAATCGCCCTTCTTAGGGTAGGCTCGAGCCCCTCGGTGGGGACGTATATGAACTGTTGATAAGCGGCTTCTAAAGGGTCCCGTGGTGTCCTATGACGTAAGCTTTAAAAGGTCCGCTCTCGTACTATTGCAGTACATGCACCTCGCAGTTCTGTCCTATAGGTATAGGTATAGTCCATATAAGAACAATGTGCAAGGCCAAAGTGTATAGTTTGATCTGCTCTTGACTGTACAAAACCCAGCCAAGGCAAAGAAGAGTAAGTAAAATTATTACTGGCTTGACTTACTTTATTGTTCTTTGTACTATGGAAGATGGTAGGTACCTAATAAAAGTTGTGATTTAGCAACTTGTGACCTAATAAAAGGTTCCGGCAGAATAACAGCGTCACTGGCCTAGCCAGCGACATTATGCTGAGTCGGGCCCCTTTTAACGTAGTAGCAGATATTATTGTTAAACATGTTTGTCTAAATGTTATGTACTACGATAAATAAATGTTTTTCTATTCTATTCTATTCTATTCTGATTTTGCTATTGAGTCATTTTTGCCATATACATTAAGCTATATTGTAGATCTGAGAAGACGACGTTTTACGTAGGAGGGTGTTCAACGAGGTCAGAATTCGCCGGACCCCCTAATAGGCAAATGCCAGCTTAATAAATCTAACTAAGCATCACTAGTTTTTTTTTTTTCGTTAAAAGACTGTTTTTTTTACCACTGTCAATAAGCAAAGAGTGTGCCGTGTGGTGACGGCAGAATAGAATACTTTTGTCACCAACCCCTACTCTTCCCGTGACTACACATTGAACAGGGAACGGGCAGCCGCGCTCTCTGATACAGTAACCTTTTAATCTGCGATCTCCAACCCGCCTGCCAAGCGTGGAGATTATGACAAAACCCTCCACTTAAGTGTTTGGTTTTGCCATAATCTCCACGCTTGGCAGTCGGGTTGAAGATCGCAGATTAAAAGGTTACTGTATCAGAGAGCGCTGCTGCCCGTTCCCTGTTCAATGTGTAGTCCCTAAGTCGCCTCTTACGACACCCACGGGAAGAGTAGGGGTTGGTGACAAATGTATTCTACTCTGCCGTCACCACACGGCGGATTATAGTTTTGTATATTTTTTGTTACTATATTTATTTTATAACTTGAAAAGTACCCAATGATGACGTTGCATGTTCACTAAGTACAAGTTTAATGTAATTATTACAAAAAGCAAATTAATATTCAAAAAGTTATTGGTCGTATGAAACAATTATGCAAATTTGGGCGATAAAATGATAGTATCGCCTGCTCCATGATCGAAAAGTCCAAATTTATGTGTATAATAGTGGAAAATTAAACAAATGGTCACATTTTCATTTAATGTCTAAAAAGCAATTTATTCTTTAGTCTGTGGATTCATATAACGACTTCTTCTTCTTCTTTCAAGTCGATGGCTCGTCAAAGATTTTATATTTTATTTGCCCAGTATGCCGCCACCCCGATTGCTCCATCTGAGGCCTCCATGAGCTCCTCCAGGGAGCACGAGTCAGGACCTCACCGACGACTATTATTATAGTAGTTGTATACTAAATATTTAAGGTTATTAGAAAACAACCAAAAACGTAAACCTTCCGGCGGGACTTAAACCCACGACGTTCGGCCTACACGCAGCCAACGTGTTTACCAACTACACCACGGAAGGCAAAGTGGCAGCGCCGAAATTCGCTCTTGCTTGTGTTATATGAAATTATGACGTCACCATAATAGGCAATCACTTGGCACGTTACAGCGTGCATAGCGACATCTTATATTTACACATACTTACGACATCATACTTTTATTGTTTTTGGCGCTGACTAGCATTTTTAAGAATCTTATTTGCAGCGATTTTATATGGTTAATATAGGTCTGATAGGTTCTACCAAGCCGTTCTATTAACGGCAGAGTAGAATACATTTGTCACCAACCCCTACTCATCCCGTGGGTGTCGTAAGAGGCGACTTAGATACTACACATTGAACAGGGAACGGGCAGCAGCGCTTTCTGATACAGTAACCTTTTAATCTGCGATCTCCAACCCGCCTGCCAAGCGTGGAGATTGTGGCAAAACCCTCCACTTAAGTGAAAGAGGCTCATAGTCCAGCAGTGGACTGTAACGGGCCGTTGATGAGGTTCTACCATACACGCTTAGACCGTAGATTACAAGTGATTCAGTAAGAGAATGATATACAACAAATAGGTAATGGTGGCCATTGTGTCTCAAAAAATGTAATGACGGATCTAAGTGATGTAATAACATCCTATGGAAATAAATAATTTTGACTTTGACTTTGACTTTAATGATGGAGACAGCAATTTTGAGAGTGTCTCCATCGGGATTAGAATTCAACGCAGAGGGCGTTATGAGAGCCAGTAGAGCCCTTGATCTAAAGCTGAATAAATTGAAAATGATTCAAATTATTCATGAACTGTTAACTCTTGCTTTGTATTCTAGTACTAAATCACAATACTGTCAGAAAAGCAGTATTACGATCTCATCTGAAATGAAATCGAAACAATATTACATTTGGCTATAAATCAAGAGTTAAATCTCTACTGCCTACCTATAAATTATTCATTTATCTCCGTGTGTCCGTATATTTATCATCAACAGCTCATATACGTCCCCACCGAGGGGCTCGAGCCTACCCTGAAATTAGGGCTATTAGGCCTTAGTCAACCACGCTGGCTCAGTGCCATATATTAATTACATTAGTATTATAATATACACATACTTTTGAACCTTCTTAAGTTTACCATCAAATTAATAATTAATCATGTTTTCCGTACTTTTTTTTATATAATTTTCCTACCTTACCTACTCATGGAATTTTTCATAGAAATCAATGCAAATCTTCTAATTATAACAAATGTAAAAAATATAATAAAAGTTAAGATACCATAACAATTGTTTTAAAGGCTTATTAAAAGTTTTTCAGGCTTACAATAAAATTGAACCGTGGAACTCACCGGCACGCACACCTCAAACAGCATTCGCTATCTCACTCGCACCCATGGCTTTATACATATCTGTCTCAGGCGCGTGTTGAGGGTAAGCAAGCAAGTTATAGCCTCAACTTTTGATTGCGAAACCTAATATAATAAGTTTGTGCTTACTTTTAATGTTTGTGTTTGTTTAATTAATTTAACGATTTAAAATTAAATTTAAAAATGTTTGTAGTTTTCTTCTTCCTTTATATAGATATCAAGTAAATAATTACTACGTTTATCCATTGAAGTAGAGTGTGTAAAGAAGTTTAGTTTTATTTTAAAACGTAATATTGTTTTTAATTAACAACAATCCTACTAATATTATAAATGCGAAAGTTTGGATGTTTGTTGTTCAATCACGCTTCAACCACTGGACGGATCGGGATGAAACTTGACACACAGATAGGTTAGGTCCTGTAATAGGACAAAGATTACTTTTTACCGCGGGAAAACACTTCGTTCCTACGGAAAACTCATTAAACGCGGGCAGAAAGCTAGTACGTAATAATCTCAATACGTTAGCTTTGATTGGTTGCAAAATTACAGACATAACCGGTAAATATAAATTACCGAAATTAGATACGAGTATTTAGATTTTACCTGCTTTTTTATTTTTAACGCATTGTAGTTTATTTCTTTCACAAATGTAAAAGAAATAAACTAAAACGCGAACAAATGCGAAATGTACTCACCGGCACATCTAACCGCCCACCCTTGTATTTCGGGTTAATTTTAAACAACGCTTATTGTTATACATTACATTTGATTTATTGATAATTTTACGATAAATTAAACACACTTAATTAAACGTTAAATTAAATACTTTTTAACTAACATCAGCTGTAACTAATAGAATTATAAAGAATCACGAATACTCCCTGAATTGAAGAGTGGGCGGTTAGTTGTGCTGGTGAGTATAGTACCTATAATATATGATCAAACGAACTTCTGGAATGAAGTTCGATCAATATTATATGAGTTAGCTTCATTCGAAGATATAATACACAATGTAGTCCTCTAACCATACAGGTAACATTCGCACGATTTTAGAGTACAGTTATCGATGTTTTGAATCGATACTAAACGAACTTTCTCGATACTATACCTCCCTACGGTTGCCGCGCTCGGCGCCATCATTCTTTAGAGACATTTTATACGAAACTTCCAATGGGTTTTGGGAGGGTGGGTATTTATATCTTCGAATGAAGCTAACTCATATAATATTGATCGAACTTCATTCCAGAAGTTCGTTTGATCATATATTATATTTCGTAGCTTCATTCTTCAGATATAATACACAATGTAGATGTTTAGAGCAAGAAGTTTCGTGTAGGTTACAGTAAAAGGATAATGTTTAATCAATCGACTTTTATTTATCAACAAATTTATTTACTTCTATGATTATTATTTAGTATTATTAGTACAAATTAATTTTCAGTCATTGTTGCTGTCACTTGAATCACTTTGATAAGCAAAGACTGATTTAGAAAAACTTAAATCATCACAAACAGGTCGCTGATAGAACTTAGCGAACGTTTCCGAAGATTTTGTCCAGCCAGCAGCTTTACGTATTGCGTCTAGAGAAACGCCAGAAGCGCGCGCGGCGGACGTGGATGCGTGCCGCGTGCTATGCGCACTGAACACAGACACGTCGACGCCGCTCGCGGATAGCGTCTGCTTAATCCATCTACTGATGGACTGAGCAGAGGCTACCTTATGAGGGCGTTTGTATGTAAGAAACAAGTTAAGTGTTCCTATTGGTCTTAACGGTTTGGTTATATCTAAATAATCCACTAAAGTGGTGGCTGGACAAATCTTTTTGTTTTGTTCGAAACAAGGCAGGAACATAATTGGTTGTTCTCGGCCAGGTGCTGAAGTCTTTATTAGGTCAGAAATAACAATCTTCACCCCGCTAGTACTAGACATCACATTGTTTATTTTTATGAGTGACAGTGTCTGCACTCTTTGTGCAGTACACAAAGCCAATAAAACCGCTAACTTCTTAGTGATTTGTTCTATTGAAAGACTTTTGTTTGGATACCAATTCGATAAGAAATTTATTACAATTTGGGGATCCCATGTGGCTGAATATTTCGGGATAGATGGTCTCAGTCTATAAGCCCCTTTCAAAAGTCTTTTGATTTGACCGTCCTCACTTACTTCACCTCCTAGAAGGAGGGAGAGTGCTGAGCGGTGTGTATTCAGAGAGCCGTAAGAGGCTCCATTATCAAACTGTTCAGTCAGAAAAAGAAGCACCTGTGATGTCGGTGCTTCCAAAAGGTGAAGATTATTATTTATGCAGAAATGCCACCAACGCTTAAAAGTAACATTATATTGCTGCATAGTGTTTTGAGCAAGAGATGCTGTCATTAGGTCCAAAGCTGCTGTTGGTGTTCCTCTTTTTACGAATGCAAGCCGGATAACCTCGCGACAGCCAGGGTATTCTCCTTGAAAAACTGGCGACGCATCCTGAAAGAGGAGTAAGGAAGAGCGTTAACGGGATCCAGAAATAAAATATCCGATTTAAGCATACTTATTAAAAGAGGAAACCACGGCTGCGAAGGCCAGTAAGGAAACACAAGTATCCCCTCTGCTTGGTCATTTAAAATTTTTTGTAAACATTTTAGAATTAATGGAAAAGGTGGAAACGCGTAAAAGTACCATCGATTCCAATTTAGAGTGAACGCGTCGACTACGAAAGCATCAGGATCTTGTTTCCATGAGACGTATGTCTCGCACTTGGCATTGGTGCGCGAAGCGAAGAGATCTATTTCAGGGTGTCCAAATGATTTTTGGATATGTTGGTAAGCCTCGTCTGATAAAGACCATTCAATATCTGGGTTAACCCTTCGTGATTCTTCGTCAGCTTCTACATTATCCTTAGTGTTGATGTAGGCAGCAAAGAGCCAGATGTTACGCTTCTCGCACCATTGCCATATACTTCTGGCCAGGTCATTAAGGTGGGGAAATTGAATTCCCCCCATTCTGTTTATGTAGCTTATTGCTGTTGTATTATCTACACGCAACAATATAGTACAATTAAATAAGTCTTTGGCAAAGCATTTTAAACTAAGAAATATAGCCATAAGTTCCAGGTAATTGATATGGAATTTTTTTTCACATTCTTTCCAGCTACCGTTTACTCGATTTTGGTTACAGCACGCACCCCATCCGCTCAAGGAGGCGTCTGTAAAAACCTCTAAATCAAAACTTAAGGGGCCAATCGAATTATTTGCCGTATTTATGTTTTTTACCCACCAAGCAAGATCGGGTAAGATTTCCTTCGCAGGACGAAATTTTGCCTCATAGTTTTCGTACTTTCGGAGTGCTAAAAACTTCTGCCTTTCTAGAAGTTTTGTATAACTCCATCCATATCTTACGGCGGGGCAAGCTGCTGTTAATGTTCCAATCAGGTGAGCGAAGTCTCTGATTGTACATGAAGGTAAAGATTGAAATTTCCGTAACAACCGTGCTATATTGTTGCGTTTGTCTTCTGGTAAAGAAATGGACATATCGAGAGAATTGAAAATGAAACCTAGATATCTACACGATTGTTTCGGTTCAAGGCTGCTTTTCTTATAATTTATTATAAAACCTAGACATTCAAGTAACCGTATAGTTTCTCTTACATTATTTAAACATTCATAATAATCTTGGCCAATACAAAGTGTGTCATCAAGATACACTACAGATGTGAAACCACGTGAACGCAGGTAAGTCATAACCTCTTTCATTAATTTAGTAAATGTTCGGGGGGCTACAGAAAGGCCGTAAGGCATGGAAGTGAATTCATAGGTCAAAATTTGGCCGTCCATATCTTCAAACTCAAATCTCAAGTATTTTCTGTGATCGGATGAGATCGGGAGAAGTAAGTATGCTTCTTTTAGATCTATAGACGCCAAATAGTTACCCTTTGCTATTAGCTTTGCGGCCGTTCTGTAGTCTTCCATTTTAAAGTGTAACCGTGGGATAAATTTATTTAATAATTTTAAATTCAGAATGAATCTTTTACTTCCATCGGGTTTAGGAGCAAGAAAGGTCTTTGAAATAAATTGGCCTTCACATGGTTCACACTGTATGATAGCACCTAGCTCGGTTAACTTTTGGATAGCTAATGCCAAATCTTGTCTTTCAGTAACTGAGAATGTATTTCGAGGTGCTGTATCTTGATGAACCTCTGTATTAAAAGGTATAGATAAACCGTTCTTTACCCAGTTAAGAATGGTTGTATTATTTGTAACAGCAGGCCAACATTTGTAAAAATGCTGTAATCTAGCAGCATGACGTACCGAAGTCAATTCCGGCGAGCACCTCGTCTGCTTTGGCTGCTGTTCCTGGTCGGGGGTGCTGCTGGAGCGGGGGCTGTCTTGTAGGTCGATGCAGAGGTCCTCGGTGCTCCTCCCTTCCCCCCCCTGTTCGACGACTGATGGCGGAAGGGGGCTGTCCAGTTTCCCTGATAACGGTTTCTAGTCGTCGACTGCGAAGTTGAAGGAATAGGCTTTTGTGGTGGTGCAGATTTTTTAATCTGCAAGCCCTGCTTCTCTATTGTCTTTGAGGCCTTAATCTTGTCGCACAATTTTGTTCCAAAAAGTGACTCATCTCTTTCAACGTCTTCTACGACGTGAACGAAGGCCTTATCCAAGGCAGGTATGATCGCCTTCATTCGAGCTTGGGTCTCTACAAAGTGAAGGTCAGATAAAATGCGGCAGCTGTCTGATAGCATTTTTACGACCTTTACTTTGGATTCCTTGTCCTCGCCACCCGTAACAAGTACTGTAAGGGCTCTGTTAATCGCCGATATTCCCAAGCCCAGTTGTTGTTGGGCCGCTTGGAATTTCTTGTCGCGTGCTTTTGCGCTTTCTGAAATAGCGGCTGCAATCTCAGGGTTGAGAGTAGGAGCCCTGAGTAATTTACAATTCTCAGGAATCGTAAGTTCTTTTTGTAAAGAATCCTTATTTTCTTTCGAGAGACCACGGCGCAAAATAGGAATCCAACGATCGGCAAGATTCTGATGGATATTTTCGCCATATGTCGGTTTTTCTTCGGTCGGGTCACCTAAGGCCGTTAAAAAATCGGAATCTATTTCAGGCGCGAGTGTTGTATCCTGAACAGTGTCAGCACATGGGGATCCATCGGCTGGTGGCGTATCTGTCGCGAGATTTTCCGTTTCCAAAGTGATAGGATCGGCTAAGGTATCGATAGGAACCGATATCTCGTTGTTGGAGTTGTCTGAAACAACGTACAGGAAAAATAATTGATTTAGGATCGCATAGATACTATATAGTTTAAGAAATATGAAAATATTGTCATTGTCTTCGTGTTAGCTCATGTCTAACCTCCCGACGGCGTTAACTTGAAATTTCCATTATTATTTTTAACGTGTGGGTATTTTAAGGGCACCGGCGAAAGGTCAATGTCGCTTAAAAATGTGTTTCATGCAAGCTTTTTAAAGCATACCACCAGTTATTGTCTTCGTGTTAGCTCTCGTCTAACCTCCCGACCTGGTATTCAAGATAATTTTATGAAATTCGTCTTCGTGTTAGCTCTCGTCTAACCTCCCGACTAAAATACCATTGTGTTGACTTGCATTCAACCTCTAGGTTTATAAAAAAAACACTATCTTCACAATCGCGTGCGTTCACTTAGATCACAAATTTCACTTTGAAAAGAAAATTTGTTACTTACCACTTTCTTCATCCGAGTCAGAATATATAATTATGCGATTACGACGAGGGTGAGGTTTATCACGTTCCTTCAATTTTCTAATTTTTTCCTCGTAGAATTGAATTCTTTCACTTTTTCTTTTCGGCATCTTAAACGCGGGTGCGGCGAAAAATAATTAAGTTCGGTTACGTGCTTACGTTACCACGCACAGAAAAAGAATGATGGCGCCGAGCGCGGCAACCGTAGGGAGGTATAGTATCGAGAAAGTTCGTTTA